>CAMZMU010000097.1:17318573-17465288 GCA_947311845.1 Poa pratensis | reverse complement strand
ATCCAGCTCCTTGTGGATAGTTTTCCGGGCTAATAATCCAGCTCCTTGTGGATAGTTTTCCGGGCTACATCGATCGGGGGCGAAGATTGGTTAGGGTGAAGAGTAGAAACATTGTTGTTAAAGACTATCTTTTTTTTGTGGTAATAATCCAGCTCCTTGTGGATAGTTTTCCGGGCTACATCGATCGGGGGCGAAGATTTGTTAGGGTGAAGAGTAGAAACATTGTTGTTGAAGACTATCTCTTTTTTGTGGTAATAATCCAGCTCCTTGTGGATAGTTTTCCGGGCTACATCGATCGGGTTAGGGTGAAGAGTAGAAACATTGTTGTTAAAGACTATCTTTTTTTTGTGGTAATAATCCAGCTCCTTGTGGATAGTTTTCAGGGCTACATCGATCGGGGGCGAAGATTGGTTAGGGTGAAGAGTAGAAACATTGTTGTTAAAGACTATCTTTTTTTTGGTGGTATTAATCCAGCTCCTTGTGGATAGTTTTCCGGGCTACATCGATCGGGGGCGAAGATTGGTTAGGGTGAAGAGTAGAAACATTGTTGTTAAAGACTATCTTTTTTTTGGTGGTAATAATCCAGCTCCTTGTGGATAGTTTTCCGGCTACATCGATCGGGGGCGAAGATTGGTTAGGGTGAAGAGTAGAAACATTGTTGTTAAAGACTATCTTTTTTTTGTGGTAATAATCTAGCTCCTTCTGGATAGTTTTCCGGGCTACATCGATCGGGGGCGAAGATTGGTTAGGGTGAAGAGTAGAAACATTGTTGTTAAAGACTATCTTTTTTTGGTGGTAATAATCCAGCTCCTTGTGGATAGTTTTCCGGGCTACATCGACCGGGGGCGAAGATTGGTTAGGGTGAAGAGTAGAAACATTGTTGTTAAAGACTATCTTTTTTTCGGTGGTGGTGGGGGATATAGCAGTGAGTCAACACCCAAACATTTTTTATCTTTCGCCCACTAACTGTTTCGAAAGATTTTTATTGGAGATGTTAGATGCAAACAGTACCAATTCTGGAGACTGTAGTATTGTACATTGTTTTTTTAAGAAGGATGGCACCTAATTTTGAAGCGGGCAAGAAATAGACCGGCTAAAAGTGATTTCGTTAGTACTTGCCGGAACTTTCGGTGTTATTTATGTCTTACATTGTACTTGTTGTTTCTAAAACAACTAGGCGGATACTAGGCATCATCCGAACGATATGGTCTTCCATCGTCCACCTTTCCACCCTCGGATGTAAGTAAGAAGCAAATCTTATCCGTCCGATCCTTGCAGCATACCACCCACCTGCATAGCAAAAAAAACACCACATCATTTCCAAACACCGATGCAACAAAGAAATATGAGAATTGCAAAATCCCGAGTGGTCATATCTAATCTCCATCCCTCATAGAAAATGTACCAAAAAAGTCAATATGCATATGCAGCTACAACGTTGTAGTTTCTCACGAACACATTTGCAGCAGACGCCAAAATTGTTACACCATCTCATTTGTGTGTTTGCAGCAAAAGCATATGAGTTTGCAACATTTTAAAAATAACTATGCAACATCAAATCCACTAAGTAACCTTGTGATAGATCATTGAATTCACCGAATTGAATCGTCGACGACGAATCCGGCATGTCAGAGCCATATTTGTGCCGGATCTGGTCACCATGGACTCATTCCCGTTGTAACCCATGTGGTTTCCACTCTTTTGAGCTTGGCACGAAAGTTGCACCTCAATTTTTGAGATCAGCTACGCCCATGGTTTCAAGCAAAGGAGGAAAACGAAAGGATGAAGATAATGGAGGTGGCACGCAGGCCCGGGCTTGGAGCGGGGCGGCCGCCCTAGCCCGACAAAACCAGGGGGCAAGTATGTTGTTTCCAGGGGGGCAAGTACGTTGTCTATCCTCACATAAGCGATATGTACCAAAAAATGGTCCGGCTGAAGAAGGATATCATAGTGTGATAGAGCCCACGAGGAGGAGAAAGACCCGACAATTTCCATATCAAGGCGTTCAGGTAGACGGGAACGCGATGCACACGATATGCTATGACCCACACGTGAGATCAGATCGAGGAGATTTATTTTTCCTGACAAAACAAAACGTCCTCGATTAATTTGTATGTAATACACTAATTAACGTCGATGCTACATCGATCGAGCCTCCCGACTCATGTTTTAAAAAATCTCTAATTTTAGGCTTAGATGCTGACATTGGATCTGAGTTTTTAGGCAAAACGCCGACGGCTGAGAAGAGATGCGATTATGTATCATTTCGCCTAAGGCCAGATGGACTAAAAGGGTATATATGTCTCTTCTAATTCTCCACTTATAGTAATAGTTATTATAAAGTATGACCTAATTTGATACGATGATTGGTTGATGAAAATTTAAAATCATGATTAATTTTGTGTTTTCATTGTAGCAATACGCAATAGATAGATGATTAATTGATCATTTTAGTAATGTATATTTCTTTGGGTTTGTGATTTATGATTTGTTATTATGTTAATTTGTATCATTATCTTTGAACTTGTTATCAATTAGAAGTTATTTTGGAAAAAAATAAGACCGTCATATCGTCCATAAAATGTGGATCCAGTATATAATAGGAAAACGAAGAAATTTAAGTTAACATCTACAACTTTTTTAGATGAATATTAATTTTATAGGAATTTGTAATTATTTCATATATACATAGAATGCTTCCGTTTTTATAGTTATACATTAAGGGCCTCGGGTTCCAATGACGAACCTTGACCAGATTTGGAAGGAGGTGGGGGGCAGTTGCCCCCCTGATTTGCACTAAGCTCCGTAAATGTCGGGTTCTAATTTTTCCCGGGCACTCGGTCTGTCAGAGCGCTTGTCGGCGTGCGGCGATCTCGTGGAGATGATGCTTGGCGCTGGAGCGCAAAACGCCACGTGGAGCGAACGAGACGATCAACTCGACCGAGGTAGACGATCAAAACGCCACGTGGAGCGACCGAGACGATCAAAACGCCACGTGGTTGCGGCGATCTCGTGGCGCTGGAGTTGGCATACGGAAAAACCGACTGATGTTGCAATCAAAACCAGGTTTAACGACTGTCAAAAACTGTGAAAGGTGTGTGTTTTGACCAGTTTTCATATTTTAGGGCTGAAACTTGAACCAAATCAGAATTAAGGGTTGCAAGTTGAACTTTGGAACAAATTGAGGGGGGTAAATTGGACTTCTCTCTTATATTTGTCATCCCAACTCTTTTAAACTGGTCATGCAACGTAGGCGACCGATCAATTGTATTGTCAATTCGCAAAAAGAAAAAAAATCGATTGTATTATCAAGTCAAGAAAGTAGAAATGCTTAGAGCATCTCTAGTGTCTGGTGTAAACGGTCGTGCAAACCAGGCTAGCGATAGGTTGTATATATTGACGTAGATAAATAGAGTACATAAATATTTCAGGTTGGAGAAGATGCAGAGGAGGGATACGCGCACATAGTTCATACATCTTTCTTTCTTCCCTCTTGTTTGATGAATTATTGATCAAAATTTAAATCATGTCATTTGAAAAATTTATATTTTTGTTTAACTTAAATGCTCTCTATTTTTAATATGAGAATTGATATTGTTGAACCAAAAGTTGTTGAAAAATATAGACGCTGAAATGGTAGTCGGATTGGATAAGAAACTACTAAAATGGTAGTCGGAGTAGGAGAGAGTATCCATGTCCTGTATTATAGACCTTCCCTTGAAAAACTGAGAGGTGTAAAAAAGAATCTTTTTTATATACACCACCAAATTTAAACCTTCCGGCACCGCGCAATGCATGCAGCGCACGCAGTGACGAACGGTTCATGCATGATGCATGCATGCATGGCCTTGGAAACTTGTGTCGGTGTCGGGTACGTATGTATGCTGATCCTTCGGCGCTGGGGCCGGCCTCGATAGGGCCGGCGACCGGCCGGATCAATCCGCCGAGCACCCATCGATCTGGAAAAAGATGAGAAACGGAGTGCCCGGACAAACACAGTAGACTGATGGGGTAAACCGGTGGCAGTTGCATTTTCCGTAGGTGCGCGATGATACGTGGGTGCATACGCGGATAGGTCGTGTCGGCCATGGCCGGACGTGATGTGATGAGTTAATTGCACTGGCGGTCACACATCTCGTCGGGTATGTGAATTTAAACCACACATCTGAAAAACGTGAATATTTGGTCTCACAACTGAACAAGTGGGTAGCTCGGGGACGCGCGGCTCTTCCGGGCTGCGCCTACATCTTCAGGGAGCTTCTTTGGAGCTCCAGATACACACTAGGGAAGCCGGGCCAATGCAGTGGAGGAGATCGAGCGGTGGCGGCGCACAGCCGAAGACGGCGAACACGAGCATGGACTCGGCGATTTAGGGGTCCACGGATCAATTCCTTCGGCACGAGAGACGAAGAGATCAAGGCCGAGCTATTAGACATGGTGGTTGGTCGTGGAGAGGTCTAGGACGACGGATCGGGCAGCGACGCCGAAGACGGTGCGCTCTGGACGCCGATTGCGTTCTGTACGGACAGGGCACAGGAGGGGCTGAAAACTTTGGGGAGGTAACGGCTTCACAGCGCCTTACATTCCTCACATTCGTAGACACCAGCTAGTAATCGCGTAGCGTAGCCAAGATTGTACTGTATCAATCACCGTAGCCAAGAGATCAAGGCTGGAGCGTTCTGCCATCGACCGGGCTGCGCCACACCCTGCGGTCCCTTCATGTGTTTCCGCACAAGGGCATCAGCCGCCGCGGGGACGCTGCCAGACCGGCCGAGGTGATCCGCGTCGCGCTGTCCCGCGCGCTGGTGGAGTATCCCGCGTTCGCTGGCCGGTTCGTCGGGTCGGTGGATCAACGGAAGAGGAACGCGCGCGCGCAGACTCCGATGCATCCGCCCGTCCGGTCCGGCCATCTCTCCCCTACAAGCCATGGCCGAAAAGCCACCGAAACTCTACGTCGTTCTCTTTCCGGACCGGCCGGCGGGGGGACCCGGCGCGTGTCGTCGGCCGCAGCTGATCGATTGTTAACAACCTAGTGCTCAGATCCTCTCAATCACACACAGATACGTACATGAAATTGGTAGCTGGATACAAGATCAATCAAGAGGGGAATGGGGAATCAGAGGTGAAGTAGGTAGATAGGGTTCGCCGCCGCCGCCGTTTCGGGTTCGTGATCCAACCGGATGGTCTCTTCGTTGCTTCCTGGAGGATATATGTAGCAGCGATGGTGGATTGGTTGGGCCGAGCCCATTATCGCCAGCCCATGACTGCGGCCCAACTAGTTCTACGCAGGCAAGGTTGCTAACACCCCTCCCTCCTTGAAACTCGGCTTGACCCCAAGCCGACACCAAAGAGAAACCGCCTGGATCCCATTGCAGCGGATGATCTTTGACTTGGTTGGAGTCATGGTAGTAACCAAAGTTGGAGCAGTAGGCATTGTCGGCGGGGACCCAAACGAAGGAAGTGCCCATGTAGTAGTTGTCGCTGGCACGAACTTGGTTGGAATCGAGGTAGTGCTTGTCGCCGGCGGAAACTTGCTCGACGAAGGTGGTCACGGCGATGGAATACCTCCCTCCTTGAAAAGGCTGGTGTTCATCACATGTAGAGCACCACAGACACCATATAGAACCGCCAGGATCCCATGGTACCTTTGTGCGCTGCACCTGAACTCTGTACTGCTTCCTCGTGATTATGCCATCTGCGTCGTCCCCCTGAGCAGCCAGCGGAGTTGTGCAACAATAACATAACGGAGCAAACTCATGAGACATCCAGCTCTGCCTTTGTTTCTGATGAATAAATAAATATCTGGCTGCCATACATAACTCCATTTCCTTGTTGCTATGTGGTGTTCTGGTAGCTTGCGTCAAAGTTCTGCTACTGCTCTCGCATAAGGAGTGAAATTCAGTTTTAATCCCATAAGTACCTCTGGCATTGTACTGTTCCAGCATGTAAGAAACCCAGTTGTTCAGCTCCAACTTCTTGTTCTCCCAGAATAATTCTTCACCGTCCATTCCTCTACTAGGCAACTGTAGCTCATACAAACAGATCCCAATTGATAACTCTAAATATGCTCTTAGCAGTATTAGCTTGAACAACATCAGTTGGACAGATTTTATCTCTGCCACATGTCGATGCACTCCCTCAAAATTTTTGCCATGACAGTAGTGTGATACCAGAGAGCACTCATGTGAAAATAGCCCTGCTAGAACATACTGGCTCACCTTCTTGGAAGGAACATAGATGGGTACTGCCCAGGTCACACGCCATTGGGAATATTGGAAGATGAATCTGAACTTTGTAGAAAATATAGACCAATAACCGACACAAGCAGCCCAATAGAAGCTAATCATGAAATTGGTTTGAATGATCTCCTCAACAACGTCGAGTGTGAGATTGTTACTTGCATAATTTGCACTTCCCACAAGTTGCCAAGCAATTTCCCATTGGAATAATGCAAAACTGAAGTGGTGCACACCATAAGGCACTGAATCATTGAAGTGTGCTACTGAAGTATGGCTGTCTTCAAATAACCAATGAGCTACCTCTTCACTAGTCACATCAAGGAATAGGAACTTAAATCTAGGATTGGCCCATAACTGAAAAACACTTGTAACTCTACTGATTAGACCACACGATATACCTTCCTCATATTCTTGAAGGAGTCGAGCACCACCACCGATTGCAGAATACACAAATTGCCAATTCCAACAGTGTTTTCCATCAGGCAGAACAACAGAAGCATTGAACGGCCTGCCGCTGTCAGCCAAAATGATTGTCCTGTGCAAGTCTCGAGCTGCTGGTTGTGGTCTCCTCATTGTATTCAGAACCACTAACTCATGTGGCTGAGAGCTACCCAAATAATGATCAAGCAAACATGCTGGTACAATGTATCTGCAAGGGAAATCCAATAGGTACCATTCCATAGCACGAAGCTGCCCTGCAACAAATTCCATTGTACTCTAGCAATTAAATGTGGATTGTACTGAAGACTCCTGGCATACAGCGACAGAACATCTAACAAATAACCATGAACCAACGCAATCAATATTGTCAACACCTAAGTACTGCCAACTCAATGCTGCACAATTGCCACTCTCTAAGGAAACTGTCAATAAGGTGATGGATGTAAAACCATTTGGCAATAGCTTCAGTGCAAGACTTCTGACCATGATATAGGTATCAAGGATGGGGAATTCAGTAGCAGCACAAATCCTGAAGGACGGCCATGGCAAGGGGCGTGTCTCATCTCCATCAGCATGAACACTCATGAAAGAAGGCCATGGCATAGGACGCTGTACATGAACCGTAGGTGCGAGAATGGACGAAAACTCACAACTCATGGCCAGGGGCAACGCTGCAGCAGGGATGTTGTTGCTGTCGATGCTGTACTCGGTCGGAGACGCAACCAGCACAGGGGCGGCCACTAGGTGTTGAGGTCGACAAACCCTCAAACAGGTGGTGGGCGTTGAGGCAATGCCATTGACGGCTTGGTCGTCCATGGTGCCGTCACTTGCTGCAGGTGCAACAAGCACGGGGTCGATGTCGACAGTGGCCGTGTGCACCGTGGGTGCCGTAGTTTGGGCGGGTGCTGACCACGACTCAGTGGTGTCATGACCCAGGCCTTCCATCGAGCAGGTTGTGGGCGCAGTGGTGGTGAAGACGGTGGGAGCAGGAAGGACGACCTCGGGGCCCCTCTCGACGATGACTGGTATCGCCGTGATAGCCTCTTCGTCGAAGGTTCCGTCGCTTGCCGCCGCTGCCGCAAGCCCCGGGATGGCGCCACCGGTGGTCGTGGACGGCGTCATGTTGACCTTCCGCGCCAACGGGTCCTGCACTTCGGCCGCCGGCTTCCAGGTACCGAAAGCCTCGGCGATCGACTCCCTGATGGATTGCCTGAACTCACTGCGAAACTCGGCGAGAAGTCCTTGAGATCGGCCTTCGTGGCTGGTTCCATGGTGGATCGAAGGTGTGGATAGGAAAATTTGGTGAGAATTTCTGGCCCGGATCGGTGGGCTCTGATACCAGATGTTAACAACCTAGTGCTCAGATCCTCTCAATCACACACAGATACATGAAATTGGTAGCTGGATACAAGATCAATCAAGAGGGGAATGGGGAATCAGAGGTGAAGTAGGTAGATAGGGTTCGCCGCCGCCGCCGTTTCGGGTTCGTGATCCAACCGGATGGTCTCTTCGTTGCTTCCTGGAGGATATATGTAGCAGCGATGGTGGATTGGTTGGGCCGAGCCCATTATCGCCAGCCCATGACTGCGGCCCAACTAGTTCTACGCAGGCAAGGTTGCTAACATCGATGATTTCTCTTCTGGGGAAACCATGTCTTCTTCTGTTTAGCCCATGCATGTCATGCGCACATCAGTACGTTTAGCCCGTAGCCGTACCCGTCGATGAATGATGCATCTGCGCACGCCCTCGATCGTGATTGAGCGGACAATGCCACCATGCACGCATTCCCGGAGCAAGGCCGACGGGAACACCGCTGGCCAGAGCTGGAGATTTCAAACGAGCGCACTGCATGCAGATCGACATGCGAGAGCAGTGTGTATGTCGTCCCGGCCACTCGGCCAGTGCAAACTGACTGACACTCACGATCGAGGGAAGGCCAGTGCAGGCTGCAGCCTGCAGCTAGCGACAAGCCTTGCCCTCTTTCCTCGTCGAGCCCCTGACCCCCTGTCACGATCGCTTTCAGTCCGTGTCCGATCGAGCCGAACAACGGGCGATAGCTCAGGTGCGACGTTTTTTTGAGGAATTGGACAAGTAGCGACGTCGTTGCTCGTAATAGCTCACATGCGGCATCTATTCGAGCAATAATTGCTCTGCGGCGACATGGCCGTCAAACCAAGTTTGACCCGTACATGGAGTAGTTTATCTCGAGTGGGACCCATGTGTCAGCGAAACCTGCCTCTGTTCGTGGGGGAACCATCTCTGCCACGCGCCGGCGTCGGCTCACGCCTCACTCCTGTCCCGTCGTCTCGGTTTCTCCGGGTTGGGGGAAATTATCCTGGCGACGGCGACTCGAGCTGCGGCAATGGAGCGGGCGAGTCGAGCGCCAGCAATGGAGCGGGCGACTCGAGCGGCGGCGGCAATGGAGCGGGCGACTCGAGCGGCCGCGCGAGTCCAGCGGCGGCAATCGGAGTCGACCAAGCGGGCGGCGACACAAGGCTTGCGGTCGGAATCGCAGGTAAGGGCGTCGAGGGAGGATGGAGGATGGGGTGGTGCGGGTACACGGTCGAATAGGCGACCGGCGGCCCGATTCGTGAATCGTGCAGCGGCGAAGGATTCAATCTACCTTCACGGCAAGCGATATCGGATTTCAGTCCAGCAGGTGTTGAAGCAGGCGTGGCAGCGTAATGGCTACTACGGCGGCAAGGGTTTTTCGCTCGGCGGTGATTCGCAGCCGATGACGAGACAGAGGTTTGCCTCTATGTGCGCTGCGGGCGACGAGAGCAGCTCGGGCGGGAGCTCATCGAGCAGCAGTTCAGCACGCTCAACCCCGAGCCTGGACTTCGAAGTAGCGTTGAGCCTAGAGGCTTTCAGTCTAGTTGCCGGGCTGGCGGAGGACAGATTGGTGTGCTCAGAAATTCTCTGCGAGATGAAATCGAGCTAGAAGAATCAGCTACAGAGCCATGGCGGAGGGAAGATTGAGCTGCAGTCTGTAGATAGCAAGTCTGGTGAATTTTGTGGGAGTTCTTTTGTGAAATGGCCATGTCGAACACCTTGGGGGCGTGCTCTGGACGTGCCCTGGACGTGCTCTGGACGTGCCGTGGCACGTTCCGGTAGGTGAAACCTTCTAAACAATATGTAAATTATTGTGTTCCTTGTTTTTGTGTTCCTTGTGGCATGCACACTGTCGAACACCTTTGGGGGCGCGCTCTGGACACGCCCGATTGTGGCATTCGCAAATGGCACTGCTCTGTTGATTTTTTTCTTAAGTTGAAACCTTGTCAACTAGGTAGAGGCTTATAAAAGATGTCTCTATTAGAACCTAATGGTGGTAGATTTGTAACTATTAGAACCTAATGGTGGTAGATCTATAGACAATGATTTACTTCTTTATTTACCAAGTGATAAATAAAGTGCCATTTGTCACTCTTACCAAGTGGTAGATTTGTAACTATTAGAACCTAATGGTGGTAGATTTATAACTATTAGAACCTAATGGTGGTAGATCTATAGACAATGATTCACTTCTTTATTTACCAAGTGGTAAATAAAGTGTCATTTGTCACTCTTACCAAGTGGTAGATTTGTAACTATTAGAACCTAATGGTGGTAGATTTTTCGCAAACATTGGCATAGCCTAGTGGCAAAGGGTTGATGACTCCCTTCGCCCACCCAAGTTCGAGTCGCCATGCTCGCAATTTAGGTGTTGCACATATATTCCCTGTCCAGTAGCTTCGTGGGTCCGGCAACTCACTATTATAGATTAAATCTATAATAGTGGGTTGTCCTATCCATTAAGATACTGCATTGGGACAATTTTTTTGAATTTGTTAAATAATCTGAAAATTATTTATTTTCTTTTGATTTTTTGGATTCAACTTTGAACCAAAATTCAAATCTACATGTTATTTGTGCTAGGCTTGGATGTTGCAATGATTTCATACTATTATGTGGTTGTTTGATCTAACTTGCTAAGTCTTGAACAAAAAGTGTTTCAAATGAGCTCTAAAGGTAGGGTAAACGGCTCCATTCCTAAGCAAGATTTTTTTCGACCTTGTCTCAATCAGCCAAATAACTTTCCTACACATCTACTCTATATATAAATACCATGTGCACTGGATTTTCATTTTTTTTGGTGTTTTTTGAATATTTTATGCTTATTTCAAATTCGGTCAAACCTAAGTTTGACCAACATTTGAACAAATTTGAAACATGAAAATGAAAAACCAAGCTTGGATCCTTCTTAGTCAATCCAAAATGAAGCTTTGGTGAGTTTTTTTTGTAAATTTCATGTTGCAAATCCCAAACCACCTCTCTTCACACATGAGAGTTCATAGTTTGAGATGTGAGATTTCACACCATATTGAAACATTTCTTGTTTAATTATATCTAGACCTTGTTTATCAGTTGGAGTTGTTAGTACATGACAAACTAAGAACATGTGCACTGGATTTTCATTTTTTGAAGTTTTATGAATATTTTATGATTATTTCAAAATCGGTCAAACCCAAGTTTGACCAACATTTAAACAAGTTTTAAATACCAAAATGAAAAACTAAGCCTGGGTCATTCTTATTCACACCAAAATGAAGCTTTGGTGATTTTTTCAAAAAATTAAATTTTCAAAACATCAAACCCTCTCTCACTTCCTTGAATTCTCTGCAACTTCGTTCGTGGTAAGTCATTTGTGTGAAGGATTTCTCATGAAAATACTCATATACCAAGTTTATATTTTTTTCATAACTATGTCATGTAAGTAGACCATGTGCGCTGGTTTTATGTTATTTTGATTTTTTTTGAATTATTTGTGCTCATTTGAATGTTTGGTCAAACTTTGCACAAAACCGTTGACCGACTCAAAATCAAAGTTTATATTTTTTTGATAACTATGTCATGTAAGTAGACCATGTGCGCTGGTTTTATATTTTTTTGATTTTTTTTGAATTATTTACGCTCAACCCTAGCTCATTCCATCGATATCGTGAACGTGTGAGTGTTGGAATTGAAATGTGGATATAACAAGTTTTATATTTTTTATAGCAACTTAGTTGCATAAGTAGCCATGTGCGCTGCTTGTATGTTGTTTTGATTTTTTTTGAATTAGTTGTGCTCAACCCTAGCTCATTCCATCGATAGCTTGAATTGTGTGAATGTTTTTCATTTAACTGTGGATATAACAAGTTTCAATTTTTTTAGCAACGTAGTTGCATAAGTAAACAGTGAGCGAAAGTTTCATATTTATTTGATTTTTTCTAAATTATTTATGTTCAACCCTAGCTCATTGAAACCCTAAACCCCGGAAACCCTAAACCCCGTCCGAAACCCCCCTGCTTCAGAGCCGTTGATCGCTGGTTAGTGAACGGTTGGATCAGAAGGAAACCCCCGATCCGCGCCACTCCCAGTTCTGCGCTCTGATTGGCCACTCCCAGTTCCGCGCCATTCCTAGAAAAAAACTAAATTTGGGCCCAGCAGCAGGATTTGGCCCGTTAATGTTTTTTCCTTGATTAAATTCACCGTGCGCCGTTCAACTTTGGGCCCAGCCCAGCCCTTTCTCAGGCCCAGCCGACCGCCTCCCGTTCCCCTCCCTATATATCCACTGTGTCGTACCCTAGCTATTATCCAGATCCACTCTCGCCGCTACTCTCGCCGCCGGCCACGCAATCCAGCCCCTCCGCCACAGATCAAGCCCCGACGTGCGACGAGGATGAGGCCTGAAGGTTCCTGCTCGCGCGGCGGCCATTCTGGCCGCGGAAACGGCTCCGACGAGGAGCGGAGAAGGCAGAAGCGGCCGGCGCCCGCTGACCCCGTACGGGCTAAGCTGGTTGCTTCCGACGCCAGTCGGAAGCGCGGCGCTCGCGCGTGGACGAATCTGGGGCGGGAGGTGCCGCCTGCGTACGCCCGGCGCGAAGTGGAGGAGTATGACCGCGCGATGGCGGCGGCGGCGAGAGGCACGGGGAGCTCCTCTGGCGCGGGGACCTCCGCCATCGCACGAGCACCGCTGCCGCCGCCGAAGAGGGAGGAGGAGGAGCAGCAGTGCGCGGCACCGCGTGCCTGGCGCGGGTATCTGCCGGGGGACTTCGTCGACGACGTCGACCTCGACTGGGTCACCGCCGAGCTCCTCGAGCGCACCAAGGACGAGCAGAAGCAGCTCGAGGCCGACCGGGAGATGAAGAAGAAGCTCTACGAGTACCAGTACCGCCATGCCATCGAGGAGTCCAAGGCAGACATCCCATGGGGCGCAACCGACTCCGACGACTCCGACTCTGACTCCGGCTGAGCGCCGCCGCCGCCTCGTCGCCGCAGCACCCCTGGGGCTCAGGTGAGCCCAATTTTGGATGGATCGATGGGGGTTGGAGCTGCGGTTGATGTCCGTCCTCATAGCTAAGAACTAACCCAAGAACTACTATGTTTGCTTGCCCGTGCGGCTTTTGCTCCGACGAGCCACCGTTAAAACTACTCCGTTTGTAATAGTACTTTAATTATCTACTATGTTTGCTTGTCTGTTTGTTAATTAGAGTTCGGTTCAATGTGTATTGGTTCGGTTTAATTTGAGTTATTGTCTGAATCGGAGCTCGCCGGCGTTGCGTGCTTCGTCGTTGGAGAAGAAGAGGGAGGATGCGCGCGAAAGGGCAAACGGTTTAACCATCGTCGCTGCTGTCTGGGCCCCACGCTGAAGTGGGTCCCACCAGGCTCCACTAATCCGCGTGGGTCCCACCCCTAATCCTGACGGTGGTTGCGCTTAAGGGCCTTGTTGTGCCTGGGCTATTTTTGCTCAGGGAGATGTCGTAGCAGAGCTATTACAACGAACGACGTCGTTCTCCAGTGAATAGAGTGCAAAAACGTCGCACCTGAGCTATTAACCCCCGAACAACAGCGAGGACATCGGTCGATCTATCGATCGATCGCAGCTTGGCATAGATACATGGTTTTGTTGGTACAATGATTGGCGTCTTTGCGATTTCGCCTGGCTTGCTGCCGCGGCACTGTAGAAACGGAGAGCTGCACGGCGCATACTGCAGAAGAGGGGGACACTGCGACGTCGATGAAGATCTCTGCCTCTTGCTGGCTACCCTGAGACTGCGAGAGTCATGAAACTGTAACATCTAGGTATCTGCTGCGTGCATCTTGTACGTACGCATGTAGGTTTTCTGGCTCTGCTGCAACTTTTTGCGCGCGGTGCTGAAAGCTGGCTGGTTGATTGTCAGAACTCAGAAGTCGGACCGTGCTGGAGGCCTGATCGAGAGTGCCGGTATCTTCTTCTCAGCAAAGAATCTCCAAGCCCCGGCATCCACCTCCCGTTAATTTTGCTTGTAGTTCGCTGATAACCAATCCAAAAACATGTTAAGCAGAGCAAGGACAATAATTATGGAGATTATACTCAGAGTTTCTTACTAAGCTGGCCGGAATTTTTGTCATAAGAGACCACTTGGCGAAGTGAAATGGCAAAAAGAACCACCTCTAAATAGTATTGTCAAATCTACCGTGACGGGAGCCCCGTCATGCGACACGTGGCATGTGCCGCCACCGAGGCGGCGAGACCTACCGCCACTAAACAGGGAAGTTAGGACATGCCGCCAGGCACGGAGGCGGCACCCCTCCTTATAAGCTAGCTTGTCTTCGTACCCAGGCTAGCTTCATCACTTGAACGGACTGATCGCATTGTAGCTCTGGACCGCATGAGCATTGTAGCTAGCTCTCTACCTAGCCTGACCGATCGATGCCATGAGCTAGTAGATAGGGTGCCGCCTCCATGCGTGGCGGCATTGTCCGGCTGCCGTGTTTCCGTCAATGGAATCCAATTTCGGGCAGCGTCCGGCGTGGCGGTAGGTCTTGCCTCCTCCCACGCTGCCAGTAGGTGCCACGTGTCACCTGGCGGGCTTGTTGTTACGGTAGATTTGACAATACTTTTGGAAGATGGGCGTTTTAGCCATTTTACTCGGTTAAGTGGTCTCTTATGCCAAAAATTCAACTAGCTGTTCCACTTTGGAAGAAACATTGTTATGTTCATAGAGGAAAAGTTGTGGACCATTTGGAGGAGATGGCAAAAGGTCTACAACTTTTGAAAATCCATTTGGGCACGAGCTCCATCAAACAGTATTCAAGTCGACACGATAAGTCCTTCACATATCGCAAAGCTGGTTCATCGCCGGCGAGTGTATCACGATGAATGTAAGCATATTGATTGATCGATGATAAAGAAAAGTTTGCTTCCCTAAAAAAATGAAATAAATAAGAGTTTGCTTTTTTTTTTCGGGAACAGAAGAGTTTGCTTGCTGGGGATACAGAACAATCAGCCGGGCTAGGATTAATGGGCTAGGCCCATTGCTGAAACATGAGACCAGATAAGCTTTACATGCTAACAAATGGGACCACGCCGGACAAGCTAAGCCCAAATAAATTCTAAACAAAAAAACTAAGCCTAGTAAATCCATTAAAATCCTATATGATTCCATGCTAGATGTCACGATTGTGATTTAGGGGCGGTCTGCCCTAATGAATTATCTTAGAATATCAAGTGCAACGTAGATGTATATGATATTCCACTGTCATGTACATACACATATCACCTACTGTCGCGTAAGTATAAGCTAACGCCTCACAATCGATGGAAATGTTGTAAAGAATCCGGTATAATAAGACATACACGGCGTCAAACTTGAGAATCGATTCCTAATGTGTTAGGGGTACAACCACCATCTTTGTCAGTACCAAATGTTGGTTTTTTGGGCACAACATACTATTTTGTCCGAAAAATTGATTGATGCCATGATTTTAGCAAACATTTCTCTACTCTGTTCATTTTTTAGGAAAACTCAAGTAGGATTCTTCCCCTTGCCTTCCATATGCTTGTGTAAACATGGGCACATAGCATACAGTATATTTTTCATTCACCAGACCTATATAGGAATGCCTATTCCCTCCAGGCGCGCGTGTGTGTGTGTGGGGAGGGGGGGGGTGGGCGATCTCGACTAACCCCGCTTAGTGCATAACAAAGCAAGTTGTATCAAGAGTGAGTCGATGAAGGCCCATGTTTTTACCATATCGAATAAATCAAGATAGTCAAGAGTGAACCAATACGAAGGGCCCAAAGCGGAAGCAGCCCAAGAGGGAAGTACTGTGGACTTACCGTTTCCTAATATTATTATAAATTAAGTGACCATACTTTACCAACCAACCCTTCCACCTACCACTCATAAGGGGTACCCTTGATCTTACACCAAGCATATAAACATAGCACCAAGGAAATATACCCCGTTCAGGCGTTTACTCTCACTCGAGCCAAAACAAGAGGAGGACACTAGAATCCAAGAGTCGTTCGGGAGGCTTTCAGGCCGAGTCAAGGGAGTCACACATGACTCTGACCAATGTCGAGGAAGAGAAGTTTGGAGTTGGATTAGACGAGCTTCGTATGATTCGAGCATTGACCAACCTTCCTTCATCGCCTTCCTAACATAGGACTTGGCTGCACTCCGACCGAACATATTAAAAGAAGTATTAACTCATTGACCTAAGCTATAAGACCGTCATACACACCACTATTAACATGAGGACCGACCCATAGGACGGGCAAACAGGGGACCGCCCTGGCCCCGACAAAAGGAGTGTCCGGCAATTAAGTGTACGAGTTGTCACCATACTGTTATTAATTATGATTCAATATACTAGCACTCACCATAGAAGTCATACACGTTTTAGTTAAAAAATATTGGCTAGTACAGTTAACTATGTGCATGGATTTTTATTTCGAAAAAACTGTAAGGAGCACTTGTTTACAGCTGATGATGCCAAGTGCATTGCATGCGGGCATATCAAATAATCTAATTGTATATATGGGAAAAAAAAGTATAATACAAAAGTATTTTTATTTTTCGGTGATTACTATTAGTGATTCTTTTAACTTATATTGAATCCGTAATAACTCACAAAACACATTAGGCCACGAAAAAACTAATAAAGAATTTTGGTAACAATTCAACTTATGTTCTGGAAGCTTCTACATTTATATGATGAATTACACATATATTAAAAACATTTGTTAAGATATTTCTTTAGAACATTTGATTTAGAGATCTCCAGCGTAAATATGCATAATAATATATAGTGTACATGATCTTAAAAGTAAAATTTATAAAGAAAATAATATTACAAAACTAGTCTTTAAATATAGTGCAATGCAAGTGTACTTTTCATCGATATACATTAAAATTGTATAATAAACAACACTTGATTAATATTTAGAAACTTTGTTTTGTATTTAACCATGTAAAATAAGTAATAGAAAATTGAACTCAATACGACCCATATCATGCTACAAATGGTTAAAGTATAAAAGTTTAGTGTAAAAAATATATAATTAATTTAATTTATCTTGAAAACTCGATGCGACTATGTTTCTAACGACACTTCCCGTATCACCTATAGTTTCACAATAAGAGCATAAATAATAATTGTAGGAGACACAGTTCCAACTTCCAAGAGACAGACAAATAAACATGACAGCTTTAAGGAACACAGAAATAGATGTTTGTCGCGATGAGTTGCTGGGTGGGTGAATGCTGTAGTGCAGACTCCAAAGGAGGGTAATTATGAAGGCCCCGAACAGTGCATTCTTTTACAGCAGCGCCAGCTTGGAGCTGTAGACAAATACCTACGGTGTTTAGAGCATGTATAGTAGATTCTGGATAAATTGATAATGATTTTTTTGATCAATGGTCAACGTTAAAATAACAACGCCACATGGTGGAAGATACAGAGTACAAAACCAGCTTATCAGCTTACAACTAATGCCAAGTTAGAAAGGCTAAGCTAAAAAACAAGGCACCGGCAATAGGCTAGGCCAACAAACATGACACAACACAGGACATAACAACTCCTAAGGAGAACTACGCCGAGGATGCAAACTTGCTGGATGGGCAAAGTCGTCTCGCCTTCAGTGTTTGTCGCCATAGGGAACCCCTGATATAGGAGAAACAAAAGACGCTGCTTGGCGGACCGGAGCTCACCCTAGAGCTCGGGCCGACGCACCAACATGCGATGCACACCTTCGAGACAAGCACAACTCCAGCACATATATCACGGAGACGGCACCGTCACTATCCATGCACTGCCTTAACAGAGAGAGAAATAAAGGCCTCCAAGACGGCGCCTTCAGGAAGGACACACACCGAAGTTCCGCCACCGCCCGATCCAAGGGGATCATGGGTTTTTACCTAGAAACACGGTCATGATACGGAGAGAGCCGCAAAGGCGCCTTCAAGAAGGTAATGTCGCCCCTGGGCCTCACAGACGTCGTCCCCGGACATGCCGGACATGTTTTTACCCTGACAAAACTCTGCAGTTGGAACCACGTGTGGACAACCACCAAAGGGACTGCTGAACCACACCTACTGCTATTATAAACATCTAACGTTTGAATAAAAATGCAAGTCACCTGTATAACAAAGACTCATGCATGTATAATTGGCATTGTTGGTTGCCATACCACTTGCAATGTAGGATGTAGGTCGGAGGAGGACGACTCTGAGCCCCTGGATGTTTCTCCTGTTGCTTTTGCGCCGCCACCAAGTGGGGACAAGCAGTGGGATGAAAAAACTCCTTGGATTCTTGTGTCACATCATAAACACAAGGATGCAGCTGCACCCGCAAAGGGAAAAGATCCAGCAGTAAAGACCAGGCAGAGTTCCAGACTTCAGGGCATGGATGATGGCTTATCTGTTCAGCTGCGGGCAGCAATCAGGGCGTCAAAAAAGAACACTATCTCAGGTAAACTTTCTGGTTTTCATGTTCTAAATGATTTACCTAATGATCTTTTAGAGGAAGTACCTAGGGATAGCAATGTTATATTGGGAGATAATGAGGAGGGAATAAATAGGCAAATTAATGTGTTCAAAGCTAAGGAACTGGCAGAGGCAGTGCTGGCTGCGGCTCAGGCAAAGGTGGCGATGGAGGAGGATGGCAGCTTAGGAAATCAGACTGCTGCTGGGGAGGTGGTAGAGGATGCGCATGGAGGGAAAAAAGTGAAGAGGCGAAAAGGTAAAGCAGAAGTGTGGATCGGGTAGCCGATGACACTCCTGTTTCACCATTAAGAGAAATTGAGAAAGAAATGGAGAGAAGCTTGGATGTAGGTGAGCAGTCACCTGCTTACAAACTGGGCAGTGGTAGCAGAAAAGGTGGAGAGAGCTCCATTAGGAGAAAGAGTGGGAAGCAGAAGAGGAAGGGGGGAGGGAGGAGAAATTCAAAAGGATGAGTATTCTTTTCTATAATGCTAGGGGTTTGGGGGGCTGTGGGGAGGAAACAACAGATCAGTGATTTCATGTCTGATAGAAACGTGAAAATTATTTGTCTTCAAGAGACCATATGTGATACAGTTTCGCGAAGGGCGAGGAGAATGATGGGTGGTGGTAGGGTGTATGATTGGAATATTAAACCGGCCAATGGTCATTCTAGGGGATTGCTAATTGCTGTTAACACTGATAGCTACGAAGTGGTTTGCCAACAGCAGGGTGAGTTTTTTGTCAGCTCGGAAGTAAGAGATAAAGCTAGGAATCTCCGTTGGGAGATTGTTAACGTGTATGGACCAATCAGAGTTGATTTGAAGGATGCCTTCTTAGCAGAAATTACAGATAAAGTGTTGCGTATTCAGGTTCCGGTGATCCTAGGAGGGGATTTCAATATGATTCGCTTTGATTTTGAGAAATCCAAAGGAATGCTTCATAGAGGAGTAATGGATAAGTTCACCACGATGATTAATTTGTTAGCTTTGAGAGAGTTGAGGAGAAATGGCAGCTTGTATACTTGGTCAAATAATCGTGCTGACCCTACTTTGGAAGTGCTGGATAGGGTGCTCATATCTGCCTCGTGGGAAATGGCGTTTCCTCTTGCTACTGCTTTTTCTGTTACAAGAA
Organism: Poa pratensis; assembly: GCA_947311845.1. NCBI lineage: Eukaryota > Viridiplantae > Streptophyta > Magnoliopsida > Poales > Poaceae > Poa > Poa pratensis. The sequence goes on along the minus strand of CAMZMU010000097.1, from coordinate 17,445,706 downwards.
TTGGTTCTGACCACGCTCCAATGTTTGTTGATTTGGGTGAATTACTAGTGTTAAAACCTAGGCTGTTTCATATGGAACCAGCCTGGTTCTCTGACGCTGATTTTAAAAGATTGACGATTGAGAAGTGGCCTGTCCATAGGTGCACTTACATCCTTGACCATTGGAACAGACAACAGGGGGAGTTGCGAAAATGGATGAAGGGCTGGGGAGCGAATCAGAGAGGGGAGAGTAGGCGGGAAAAGCAACGAATAACTCAAGAAATTCAGCAGCTGGATGATATGGGTGACTTGGGTTCCTTGTGTGAAGAAGACTGTAAGAAAAGGTACAAAATGGAGGAAGATCTTTATAAAATGCTTGCGGATGAGTAAGCTTATTGGCAACGAAGAGGGGGTGAGCAGTGGCTTCTGAAAGGGGATAATAACACTGCCTTTTTTCCATTCGGTAGCAAATGGTCGTAGGTGGAAAACAAAAAATTTGTCCTTGGAGGAAGAGGGGATTAGAATAGAAGAACCAGAGAGATTAAAACAACATATCATTGACTTTTATAAGGATCTCTTTGGCAGAATGCCCATGTCAACGGTTAGGCTGAGTAATGACATTTGGAGGGCGTCAGGTAGAGTTTCAGCGGTGGATTGTGGTGAGCTGGTTCAGATTTTCTCGATGGAGGAAATTGCGACTGCCGTTACTGAAATGAAAGTTAACACTGCCCCCTGACCGGATGGGTTCCCAGTGCAGTATTATAAGGAATTTTGGCCCAGGCTGAAGCTGATTATAAAAGAAATGATGGATGACCTTCATGCTAGAAAATTTGACTTGGGGAGACTGAACTACGGAGTGATTACGCTTATACCAAAAGTCAAAGATGCAACTGATATAAAACAGCATAGACCTATATGCTTATTGAATGTGGTCTTTAAAATTATTACGAGGATTCTGATGGTTGGACTTTCTCGGGTTGCCGACAAAGTCGTACACAGAACTCAGACTACTTTTAAACCAGGTCGGCACATTCTGGAGGGTGTTGTGGTTTTGAGTGAAGTAATTCATGAGCTGAAAAAAACTAACGCGCAGGGCATTATTTTGAAGCTAGATTTCGAAAAAGCCTACGATAAGGTACAGTGGCCTGATACGTCTCAAACGTATCTATAATTTTTTATGTTCCATGCTTGTTTTATACATATTGCTACATGTTTTATATACACTTCATCGCATTTTTATGCATTTTCTGGGACTAACCTATTAACAAGATGCCGCAGTGCCAGTTCCTGTTTTTTGCTGTTTTTTCATTTCAGAAAAGCTAGCCAGGAAATATTCTCGGAATTGGACGAAAATCAAGAGAGCCCAGTTTTTCACCGACACGAAGACGAAGTCCGAAGGGCGCACGAAGAGGCGACCCAGGGGAGCCAAACACCACTAGGGCGCGGCAACCCCTTGTTGGCACACCGAGGTGGTGTGTGGGGCCCTCGGCTAGCCCCAGGCGCCGCCCTTTCACCTATATATTGCCTCCGTCCTGAAAACCCTAAATACCCGAGCATTATTCCACGAAAAGTTTCGTCGTCGCCGCCGTCGTCAACCCTACTTCGGGAGGGTTCTGAATCTCTTCCCGGCACCCTGCCGGAGGGGGAGATCATCACCGGAGGGATCTACATCACCATGCCCGCCTCCGGAGTGATGCGTGAGTAGTTCATCCTTGGACTACGGGTCCATAGCAGTAGCTAGATGGTTGTCTCTCCACTTTGTGCTATCATGTTTAGATCTTGTGAGCTGCCTAACATGATCAAGATCATCTTATTGTAATGCTACATGTTGTGTTTGCTGGGATCCGATGAATCGTGATGTTTTGATCAAGTTGTTTATCAATCTATCTACTGTTTTATTTATGTTCTTGCATGCTCTCCGTTGCTAGTAGATGCTTTGGCCAAGTAGATGCTTGTGACTCCAGGAGGGAGTATTTATGCTCGATACTGGATTCATGCCTCCAGTAATCTGGGTGAGTGACAAGAACATCTAAGATTGTGGATGTGCTGTTGCAACTAGGGATAAAATAACTAATGCTTAGCTTAAGAGTACTGCTGTTAAGTCTAATGCGTTTGTTTACATTACACACTTTGCTTAATGCAATAATCTGTTGTTTGTAACTTAATACTAACGGGAGACACAAATGCTATCCCGGAAGTGGATTATTTAGGCATGGATGCAGCTGGTAAGCGGTCCATGTATTATGTTGTAATGCCCAATAAATACTACAATAAACTATCTTGTCATATATTGCATTGTCATGCGCTTGCTATTTGTCAATTGCCCAGCTGTAATTTGTTTACCCAACATGCATGTTATCTTTTATGGAGAGACACCACTAGTGAACTGTGGACCCCGGTCCATTCTTTTACACTGATAAAAACACCAACTGCAATCATCTGTTCTCTGTTACTTTCTGCATTTATTATTATTCTCCACACCATACGTTTAATCCTTTGTATTCAGTAAGCCGGGAAGATTGACAACCTTCCTGTTTCGTTGGGGCAAAGTAGTTTTATTGTGTTGTGTGCAGGTCCACGTCAACCACCAAATCATCTGACATTGCGCTATGCTATATTTTCTGGTGCCATTGACAACCTTCTGAACCACTTTTGACTCCTACTGGATTGATAACCTTGGTACATATCAAGGGAAAATTGCTGCTGCACTACATCATACCTTCCTCTTGGGGTCTCCCAACGAATGTGTGTTTTCACGTCATCAAGCACATTTTCTAGCGCCGTTGCCGGGAGTCAAGAGGCTACAGCAAGGGGAGTCTCACACTTCCAATCTCATTACTTTGTTTTTGTCATGCTTAGTTTATTTTATCTTGTTTTTTAAAAATCAAAAAACACAAAAAAAATCCTGCATTTAGTTTATTTCGGTTTGTTACTATGTCTAGTTGTTTACTTGCTATCAATGGCTTCTTTCTTTGATACAAAATATTACTGGCACGGTGGGTTCACGGAGGAACAACAAAATTATTTTAAGGAATACCGCCTGTCTCAAAAAGGGGTACACTTATGGGTACAAATAAATAAATTGAATGGTTTTGCTAGAAACTTGTGCTCTACTTATGATGAATCCTGGTGCTTTAATGAATGTTTTTGTTGTAGAAGGCATAAACACCTCCCTTTTCAATGTGATTATAATGATAATGAAACATTGGCTGCTTATGTTAAAGGAAACTATGACTTGGATAATCTTGAACAAATTGAAGAATTTGTTGTTTTTATGGGAGCTTATGAAATTGCTGCTTTGCTTAAAAATAGAGATGATGCTCCTTATAAATCTAAGAATTTTGCTATACTTGGTTATTGCCTTGAATATTACAATGATAATCCTTATATTACTGAATATCTTGAGAAAACTTATTCTCAAAAACAACTTGTTGTCTTTCAGGAACCTTTGGAAGAAGAAATTGCTGAAACTATGAGCTCATTGGATGAAAAAGAGGAGGAGAGTGAAGGACAAAACGAGGATCTTCCTCCTAAAGATAGTAACTCTTTAACTCTTACATTATATGATTACCCTCCATGCCTACTTAAGGAGGAAGAATGCTATATTGTTGAGTTTGTTCATGATGCTACTGGAAATTACTATGAGAGAGGAAAATATGGTTGTAGAAATTTTCATGTTACTAAAACACCTCTCTTTATGTTGAAAGTTTTGAAGTTGCTCTTGATTTATCTTCCTATGCTTGTCACTATGTTCTTCATGGAATTATTTGTTTACAAGATCCCTATGCATAGGAAGTGGGTTAGACTTAAATGTGTTTCATATTTGCTTCTTGATGCACCCTTTTGCTTCATTTTCGATTCTTATGTGAGCATCATTAAAACTATCAAGCCTAGATAAAATGCATTAAAGAAAGCGCTTTTGGAGGCAACCCATTATCATTTGTTTTAAGTTTTTATTAGTCAAGGAATTAGCTTACTTCTGTAACAATTCCTTTTTATCTTTTATTTTTAGTTTTGTTGTGCCAAGAAGAGCCTCTAATAGCAAGATAGCACTAAAAGTTTAGTTTGCTGTCCAGAAACAGATTTTTGTGCCTCACGGTAAACATTCGTGAAAAATCACGGAACAGTATTTTAATCTGCAAATTTTTGTGCAGAAGGCTGAGCTTTTTACCTATCTTTCGTTAGTTCAGCGTTTTCTGATTTGAGCGACGTAAGTGCCTCGAAAAAATTCGTCTTAACGGAATGTTCTGGTTTTGACAGATTCTATTTAGTTTTGCATTCTCTCTTTTACAAGTGTGTGAAATTCTTTAAAGGTGGAAGAGCTTCACATAATGCTAGTAAACAGTAGTTAATGTTTAAAATGATGTTTATAATGTGTCTTTACAGGACCAAGTGAGATTATGATTTGATGCACTAAACCTCCAATGAAGTTTACTCTGAGTTTGGTGTGAAGTAAGTTTTCAAGTATTAAGAGAGAAGGGTGATAAAATAAGATCAAGAAGAGTGAAGAGCTTAAGCTTGGGGAGGCTCCCCTGGACCTCCCCAACATATTTCAAGAAGACTCAAGCGTCTAAACTTGGGGATGCCCAAGGCATCCCCTTCTTCATTGACAAATTATGAGGTCATCTCTAGTGAGACTATATTTTTATTTCTTCACATTTTAAGTGCTATTCTTGGAGCGTCTGTGTGTTTTATTTTCAGTTTGTTTATGTTTTGTTCTCTGGTCATAACTAGTTGGACCCTAGCACTCTTGTTTGGGAGAGAGACACGCACCGCTTTTTCATTAGAATACTCCTATTTTCACTTATACTTGTTGAGTATTCTTGTCTAGCGCTGCTATGTTTCTAGCTCTTGTTTTTCATGTATCTCTTGTTCAGAGCTATTAGTTCTTTTGAAGAAAGTACTCTCTTGCTTCACTTATATTTGTTTGGAGAGTTGTTAAAAAATTGATTGGTGTTTGGTTGGAACAGAAAATGCTATGCATGTGGTAATGGTATAAAGAAAATGCTTACATAGTCTTGTAGATCATTTGTTTTGAGTAACTTGATATTTTTCAATTGTTTTGAGTTATCAAGTAAATAATGTTTAAACTTGTGTATCATGTAAGTAAAGGCTCATTAGTGAATAACTACCGTTAAAACTTGAAGTTATTTGATTTGTCATAATTGGTAGTTCCAAAGTCTAGATATTTTCTGGTTAAGAGGATGCTTTAGTTAACAAGGAAGGCTGTGTGGAGTCTTATAGTTTTTCTTATATGTTCATCATATGGTTCTTTTTATACCGGTTGACGTTATGTGTTCGCTTAAAATAACCTTGCTAGCCTAAACTCTGTACTGAGAGGGAATGCTTCTCGTGCATCCGAAACCCTGAGCCAAAATCCATGCCATCTGTGTCCACCATACCTACCTATATGTGGTATTTTCTTGCCACTCCAAGTAAATTTGTCTTGTGCTACCGTTAAATTATTCAAAACTGTTACTACTTCTTATTTGTGTTTCTGTTTACCAGCTCATGAGGAACTAGTAGATTATTTTTGTTACACTTGTCAATCAGACTTTACTCCAGACTAGCAGCTTACATCTGCTTATCTATAATTTTGCAAAAAGAGCTGGCAGTGGGGTGCCTAGCCCCCTTAATTTACAACTTTCATCATAAAGTCTCCTCAGATTTTGTTCCTAAGCATTCAGTCAAACATCTGCATGTGTAAACAAAGGAGAAAAGAGGAATGATCTGCTTGCTGCAGAAATAGCGTTTCTCAATGGGATCCGCTCTTAAAAAGTCTGGTTTGCGGGGGTAATACTGTATTGTTTGCTACCATTCGTTGACCATTAACATGCACCTCTCAAAATATATTTTTACTCTATATGATTTCAAAAATTAAAAAAGCTCTAGCACATGACATAATCCCTGCTTCCCTCTGCGAAGGGCCTTTCTTTTAGTTTTATGTTGAGTCAGTTTTCCTGCTCCTGTCTATTCTCCACAAGCAAACACTAGTGTCAACTTTGGTACAAGAATTGTTATATGTTAGGATATTAGACTAATTATGCTACTTTGTGTTGACAATATCCATTAGATAAATATGTTGAAAGTTGAAACAAATGCTGAAACTTAAATCTTCCTTTGTGTTGGTCAAACACTTTTAATTCGAAAATGTTGGTTGGCGAGCTAACTTTTATGCAAATTCTCATAGCTCATGTCTCCAAAGTACTATCCATGAAAAGTTTTTTTTTACTTGTATGATATATTATGTTTACTCCTTGTTTACTTTTTAGCAACTATAGACAACTTTTTAGCAGTTCATGTGCCTTACACTACTATTTGATCAAGATTATGTTGATAGCATGTCACTCCAAAAATTATATTATTATCGTTTACCTACTCGAGGACGAGTAGGAACTAAGCATGGGGATGCTGATACGTCTCAAACGTATCTATAATTTTTGATGTTCCATGCTTGTTTTATACATATTTCTACATGTTTTATATACACTTCATAGCATTTTTATGCATTTCCTGGACTAACCTATTAACAAGATGACACAGTGTCAGTTCCTATTTTCTGCTGTTTTTCCGATTCAGAAAAGCTAGTCAGGAAATATTCTCGGAATTGGACGAAAATCAACGGAGCCCAGTTTTTCACCGACACGAAGACAAAGTCCGAAGGGCGCACAAAGACGCGACCCAGGGGAGCCAAAGACCACTAGGGCGCAGCCCCCCTTGCTAGCGCCGAGGTGGTGTGTGGGGCCCTCGGCTGGTCCCACGTGCCGCCCTTTCGCCTATATATTGCCTCCGTCCCGAAAACCCTAAATATCCGAGCATTATTCCACGAAAAGTTTCGTCGCCCCGCCGTCGTCAACCCTAATTCGGGAGGGTTCTGAAGCTCTTCCAGGCACCATGCCGGAGGGGAGCTCATCACCGGAGGGCTCTACATCACCATGCCCGCCTCCGGAGTGATGCGTGAGTAGTTCATCCTTGGACTACGGGTCCATAGCAGTAGCTAGATGGCTGTCTCTCCACTTTGTGCTATCATGTTTAGATCTTGTGAGCTGCCTAACATGATCAAGATCATCTTATTGTAATGCTACATGTTGTGTTTGCTGGGATCTGATGAATAGTGATGTTATGATCAAGTTGTTTATCAATCTATCTATTGTTTTATTTATGTTCTTGCATGCTCTCCGTTGCTAGTAGATGCTTTGGCCAAGTAGATGTTTGTGACTCCAAGAGGGAGTATTTATGCTCGATAGTGGGTTCATGCATCCAGTAATCTGGGTGAGTGACAAGAACATCTAAGGTTGTGGATGTGTTGTTGCCACTAGGGATAAAATAACTAATGCTTAGCTTAAGGGTACCGCTGTTAAGTCTAATGCGTTTGTTTACATTACACACTTTACTTAATGCAATAATCTGTTGTTTGCAACTTAATACTAACGGGAGACACGGATGCTATCCCGAAAGTGGATTATTTAGACATGGATGCAGCTGGTAAGTGGTCCATGTATTATGTTGTAATGCTCAATAAATACTACAATAAACTATCTTGTCATATATTGCATTGTCATGCGCTTGCTATTTGTCAATTGCCCAACTATAATTTATTTACCCAACATGCATGTTATCTTTTATGGAGAGACATCACTAGTGAACTGTGGACCCCGGTCCATTCTTTTACACTGATAAAAACACCAACTGCAATCATCTGTTCTCTGTTACTTTCTGCATTTATTATTATTCTCCACACCATACGTTTAATCCTTTGTATTCAGCAAGCCAGAAAGATTGACAACCTTCCTGTTTCGTTGGGGCAAAGTAGTTTTATTGTGTTGTGTGCAGGTCTACGTCAACCACCAAATCATCTGACATTGCGCCGTGCCATATTTTCTGGTGCCGTTGACAACCTTCTGAATCACTTTTGACTCCTACTTGATTGATAAACTTTGTCGATATCAAGGGAAAATTGCTGCTGCACTACATCATACCTTCCTCTTGGGGTCTCCCAACGAACGTGTGTTTTCACGTCATCATGAACTTTTCTGTTTGATGTGTTGAGGAGAAAGGGCTTTTGTGAGCAATGGATAAGTTGGATAAGGCTGGCAGTGGAAACTGGCAAGGTGTGCATCAATATAAACGGAGAAAATGGTGACTACTTTAGAACTTATCGCGGGCTTAGGCAAGGAGACCCCTGTCTTCGATCCTTTTTGATGTCGTGGGGGATGCTCTGGGGGCTATGATCACGTCTGCTAAAGAAAAAGGTCACCTCAGAGGGCTTGTGCCGCATCTTATTGACGGAGGGCTGACACATCTTCAATACGCGGATGACACGATCCTGTTCGTGAATAATGATGCTAGCTCTATTGCAACAATGAAATTCTTGCTGTATTGTTATGAATCGATGTCAGGACTGAAGGTAAACTACCAGAAAAGTGAGATTTTTGTGATGGGAGTGCACCAAGAGGAGCAGAATAGGGTGTCAAATCTCTTTAACTGCAATGTTGGAACTTTCCCAATGATCTATTTTGGTGTGCCGGTGTCAGATAAGAAGTTGCTTATTTCGGATCCGGAGTTTTTGGTGGTGAAGATTAGGAAGAAGCTAGGGAACTGGCAACCGGTTACGTCGGGTGGTAGGAAGATCCTAATTGATTCTTGTCTCAGTAATATTGTGACTTACATCATGGGGTTTTACTTTCTGTCGGAAGGGATTCATCACTCAGCTGATATGGCAAGGGCAGGCTTCTTTTGGGGAGATACAGAAAATCACCACAAGTATCATATGGTTCGCTGGGACCATTTGTGTAAGCCGAAGGAATATGGTGGGCTGGGGTTTGCGGAGAGTAGAGCGAGAAATGTTTCTTTGTTGGCAAAGTGGATTATTAAGCTGGAAAGAGGGGACCAGGATTTGAGTTGTCAAATCTTGAGGAAAAAGTATATGGGAGAGGGGAGTTTCTTTAGTTCTGAGGCTACTGGTGGGTCGCAATTCTGGAAGGGTTTGCATGCTATTAAACCCTGGGTGGCTCGGGGTATCGCTTACCGTGTGGGGGATGGTAAGAAAGCTAGATTTTGGATGGATGTCTGGCTAAAACAGGTGGCTTTGTGCTATAGTTTCCCTAGGTTGTTTGACATTTGTGATGATACGGAGGTATCAGTTTGCAGTGTTATCAGCCAGGATGGGATTCGTCTGGGGTTTCGGAGGTCCTTTGGGGACAGGGAATTGAGGGAATGGTCTGATTTAATGAGGGAGCTGGGAGGGGTTCGTCTTACCAGAGAGGTGGATGTAGGGTATTGGGCGTTGACGGAGAAAAAGGTGTATACAGCGAAAACAATGTATAACATGATTTTGGATCCCGGGGTTCGGGATACTCGAATGGTGGAGTTGTGGAAAGTTCACATGCCGCTAAAAATTAAGATCTTTGTGTGGATGTGTATTAGAGGATGGATTCAGGTCACGGTTGACTTGAAAGCAAAAGGTTGGCCGGGGAGTATTGGTTGTAGCTTGTGTGGTGAGCCGGAGACGGTAAATCATTTGCTTTTCAATTGCCCAATTTCTCATTTCAGCTAGTGGTGCTTCAAGGAAGCCTTGGGCTGGGATCATCCTCCTTGTAGCTTTGTGGATTTTTCGAAGGTTGCTCTGAGAAATCTTGGGACAAAAATGAACCTGAATTTCTGGATGTGTTTTGGGGCTTTGGCGTGGGCCATTTGGAACACGAGAAATGATTTGGTGTTTAATCACAAAGTGTGTTCCTCACCATTAACTAATCTTCATCGTGCTATTTCTTATATGTCCCTGTGGAGGGTGCTCTTGCCGGAAAAGCATAGGATAGGGCGTGATGCGATCCTGGAGAAGCTGAAGACGGTGGCAAAGAATTTCCAGCTGTTGTTGTCAGTTCGCCGAGGCATGGGCTAGCTATGCCTTCTAGCTCTTGTTTCTTCTCATCTGCTCTATGCGTGAGCCTTTAGTTTAGCTTTCCGAACACTGGTTTGTAATGCTCTATCGTCTCGAGGTGTACTCCTGGTGGCGTGTGGTGTTGTTTAGTTTTCTGTGTTTGTTTTCCTTTTTAGTCTGTAACAGTAGGGGGGCTCCGTGTCCTCCCTTAACTGCTTTGTGTTTTGCTTTATAAAAGCAGGGCTCTTTGAGCCTTTCCTCTAAAAAAAAATGGCTAACGTGCTGATGCATGTAAAATGCATACATGAACTTTGCACTTTAATTGCTTATATTCCAATCATATTTGCATCATATAAGGGTTATACAATGTTTTATAATGATTTTGGGAATACTTCATAGTTTTCCCATTTATTTGGAATTAACCCTGTTTTTCCAGAAAACGTCTTTTTTAGTGTTTCAGACTTTCCGGGAGCTTCGGGACTCCAAAAAGGGCAAGGTCAAAGAGCACGGTTCAGAATTTTCGAGACGAACGCAATGGGCTTAAATTGAAGACCAGAAGCCCAACAGGCTGGAAATGGGAGGGTCCCACGCGGCCTAAAGTACATGGCCGCGTGGGCCCAGCTCGTTTCCCCTCGGAGCTCCATTGCCGTCGATTTTTCTCCACCGACTCTGTCTTGACCTAAAAACGTCTATAAAAAAGGTCCCTGGCGTTTCGCGAAAGGAGGCGGCGGAGAAACACAGAACCACGAAACAGAGAGTCAGAAGGCTGCCGCCGGAGAAGATCGGAGGGGGGAAACGCCGCCGGAATCGCCTCCGGAGGGCTCCACCCCCCTCCGGCGTGTTCATCATCAACATCTTCATCGCCGTTGCTGCCTCCCATGATGAGGAGGGAGTAGTTCTTCATCGGGGCTGAGGGCTCTACCGGTAGCTATGTGGTTCATCTCTCTCTCCCATGATGTGATCTTTATGTGATCATGAGCTTTGTAATCTAATTGAATTCATGGATGTTTCTCCTTCATTGTTTGTGCTACTCAAGTGGTTTTATTAATGTAATTTCCGGAGTCACCTTTGTCCCATGGTGTGAAGTTGACAGTGTGCGCACCGTGTGTGACTCTTAGGCTAAAGGTTACAGAAATACTTACCATGAGTTATTCTTTGTGTTGGATGTCACTATAAAATTGTGGTGTTTGTTTAGTACTATTTTGGGGCACTCATAGTGACCTTGGGGTTCCCTAGATGTGGAAGACAGACTTTAAGGTGTGCTTTTGTAGCCCTACACGATGGTCTTGGTGTTCTATGATATTGTGGTGTTTGTTCACTCAGACTTTAAGGTGTGCTCTTGTAGCCCTACGCAGTAGATTGGTATTTCTATCCAACGGGAGAATAGTTCAGAGTAGCAAAGTGAAGAGGAAATATCTATGTATTCAATTGTTGGGAGTGTCCACTAGTGAAAGTATGATCCCTAGGCCTTATTTCCAAGCATCCTAGAAAACCTTTGTCTTGTCCTCTTGCATTGAAGAGGATTGGGACACTTCCACATTCTTGCCTTGTTACATCAAACTTCCATCCATTAAATCAACCACCTTGTTCCTTAAACTTGTTTAGTGCATAATCAACTAAAACTTGTGACACTTTAGTTGTAGGGAATAGATAACTTTTCCTTCTTGCTCCTGCGGATCGATACCTTACTTCCACATTGAGAGGTGCTACAGTGATCCCTTGCTCTTGGGGGTTATCAAGTACTTTTCTGGCGCCGTTGCCGGGGAGCGTAGCGCTTAAGTTTCTATTCTTGTGTGCACTAGACTAAGCTTGGGGAGGTTCCTTTTATATCTTGCAATCATCTAAGCTTGGGGAGGTTCTTTAACTTGTTTGATGATACTATGTCTCCCATTTATGATGATGAATATGATATTTTCAGTCCACCCACTATTGAGTATAAAGTTTATTGTGATTATGATATGCCTCCTATATATGATGATTACAATGATTATTATGAATGTTTTACTCCCACTATTCCTAATGAAACTGTTTATGCTTATGTGGAGAGTAATGATACTTTTATGCATATGGATCATGATAAGAATGTTTCATGTGATAGCTATATTGTTGAGTTTATCAATGATGCTACTGAAAGTTTTTATGAGAGAGGGAGACATGATTTCATATATCTCAAAAATATTAAGTCTTCTCTCTTTTTGTTGAAAATTTTGAAGTTGCACTTGCTTTGCCTTCCTATGCTAGTCACTTTGTGCTTTATTGATTTATTTTCTTACAAGATCCCAATGCATAGGAAGTGGGTTAGACTTAAATGTGTTTGATATTTGCTTCTTGATGCTCTTTTATATTCAACTCTTATTCCTATGGGAGCATCATTAAAACTATCAAGCCTAGCTATATGGCTATAAAGAAAGCGCTTTGCGGGAGGCAACCCGGTTATTTTTGTGTGTGATTTTTCTTTGTGTCCTCTTGCTGTAACAAGAGATTTTGTGTCTAGTTTAGGTTCTGGAGTTTTAATAAAGTGCCAAGTTTTACCCTTTTTGGTTTGAAAAGTTGCTTATAGCGTTCGGAGATTTTATTCCTGCACGAGTCAGTGCACGGTATGATTTTTAATTCTTATTCTGTAACTCCGAATGAGCTCATATTTGAACTGTAGTTGCAACTTTTCATCCTCTGTATGCATGAATTTTTCGGAATTTTTCGAGAAAGTTTGGTAGGGTAGAAAAATACGTTTTGCTGCTGCTGTTTTTCTGGACAGATTCTGTCCCATTTTGTTTGATGCATGCTTTGAGCTTTTAAGTTGAATCTTTTTGATCCAATTGAGTTTATGAGTAGGCATACAACATTATACACTTTCTGGACATCTCATATGAATTTTTGTTCAAGGATTATATGCAGCAAGAACCTATTTGTTTATCACTATTAATGCACCCCACAGAAAAGAGATGGGAGAAACGGTGTTTTGAAGTTTTTTCACAGGGATTGGAGGAGATGCACCAAGAGCTATCCAAGGATGGTGAAGACCATAAGCTTGGGGATGTGAAGACAACCCCGCTGGACCTACACACTCTCGGTTTGCACACGTCCAACTTCTGTTTTTCGATCGAAACACTTTATCGCATAAACTTGGAGCGTCGTTTTTTTTTTTTTAGTCTTGAGAGACCACCACACTATCATTATATATGAGAGAGCTACTGGAAATATGGGTTGAAATATGTTGGATGCTTTTATAAGATTGGGAAAAGGGATGTTTGAGTTGATTTTTAATGATACATATAGTTGCATGATTCATGAGCTTGTTTATGAGTAATAGTTTGCAAATCTTTTTGAAGAGCTATCACTTATTCATGTTTTGGTGCTGATTGTTATTTTACTTGGTTTAACATGGATTAGTTAGTTCTATGGACACTCATGCATGCATCTAGATGGTCAACTTTCTCCCTTTTGCTAGCCCAAAAATCCAACAAGCAAAAACTTGTTTCCAACACCTTCAACCAAAGTTATTCCAGTGAGTCCACCATATCTACCTATTAGCTTTATGCTATTCCGAGTATGTTTATCATGTATTTGTGTTATCTTACCTCTGAATGAAAATGTTTATGTTATTGATTGCATGGAAAAGTTGGTTATATAGCTCTCACGAACTTGATGCACATTTCTTTCATTGCATAATAAAACATGACCCATTGTGATTAAGATTATGATGTAGTGGCTTGAAATGTTGGGTTGGAGTTAGCCCATATGTGCTGTCACATGCAAGCTTTCAACATGCTCTTCATCTCATTTAGTTGATATCATGTACTTTTGTTATGGATGCTATCATGTGAAATGAGTGGAAATGAGTAGTTTAAATGAGTTTGTATAAATGGTTAGAGAGACGCCTGGGCCGCTAATCTAAGCCATGCATCATTCATGGTGGAAATTTACTTACATGCTATGGTGAACCTCTGTGATACACCTTATAAAAAACTATTCCAATGGTAAATAAAAAGGGTGTTGAGATTGTTCATTTGTTTGTTTGTCTTGTCATTTTGATATGGGCTTGTTCCATATCTGGGACAAGAGGTACCCCAGTTGACGCTCTTGATGATACTATTATTACTTACAATGATATTTAATTGAACTTGCTTTGTTTCCCAAGTTGAGTAAACATGGTGTAAGTACTTGTATTCAAGGGGCATGAGACATTCAACCTTTACTTTGTCAAGCACACTACTCATATTTGCTTCACATTAAACTTAATCATTCAAGATGCTATGATAGGGGAATGAGAGCTTGACACCAATATTACCACATTGCAATCATTAACTTAAGTAGAAGAGTTTGGAAGTTGGATGAAACTTATGCATGCTTTACCTCTACTCACATATACATCTTTCCAAAGTGTACACCTATCATATTCAGATTTTCATCTACACTCTATGACCATTGTAGGATGTTCTACTTATCATTATGCATACATGTGTTCCATATTACTTGCTACCATGTTACACTTTGTGAACTATCAATGAACATCCTTGTCTTGAATACTTGATATCACTTCATAAACTATTTGCATATTGCTACTCCTTTGAAGAATGAATCATTTGACTATATGTAGCAATAGTAATCATCTTTGATATTCATTGTTAAGTATTAAATTGCAAAGTCCATGTTAGTTTTATCATCTTCATACTCGAGGACGAGCATGGATTAAGCTTGGGGATGTTGATGCATGTAAAATGCATACATGAACTTTGCACTTTAATTGCTTATATTCCAATCATATTTGCATCATATAAGGGTTATATCAATGTTTTATAATGATTTTGGGAATACTTCATAGTTTTCCCATTTATTTGGAATTAACCCTGTTTTTCCAGAAAACGTCTTTTTTAGTGTTTCAGACTTTCCGGGAGCTTCGGGACTCCAAAAAGGGCAAGGTCAAAGAGCACGGTTCAGAATTTTCGAGACGAACGCAATGGGCTTAAATTGAAGACCAAAGCCCAACAGGCTGGAAATGGGAGGGTCCCACGCGGCCTAAAGTACATGGCCGCGTGGGCCCAGCTCGTTTCCCCTCGGAGCTCCGTGCCGTCGATTTTCTCCACCGACTCGTCTTGACCTAAAAACGCCTATAAAAAAGGTCCCCTGGCGTTTCGCGAAAGGAGGCGGCGGAGAAACACAGAACCACGAAACAGAGAGTCAGAAGGCTGCCGCCGGAGAAGATCGGAGGGGGGAAACGCCGCCGGAATCGCCTCCGGAGGGCTCCACCCCCCTCCGGCGTGTTCATCATCAACATCTTCATCGCCGTTGCTGCCTCCCATGATGAGGAGGGAGTAGTTCTTCATCGGGGCTGAGGGCTCTACCGGTAGCTATGTGGTTCATCTCTCTCTCCCATGATGTGATCTTTATGTGATCATGAGCTTTGTAATCTAATTGAATTCATGGATGTTTCTCCTTCATTGTTTGTGCTACTAAGTGGTTTTATTAATGTAATTTCCGGAGTATGATCCCTAGGCCTTATTTCCAAGCATCCTAGAAAACCTTTGTCTTGTCCTCTTGCATTGAAGAGGATTGGGACACTTCCACATTCTTGCCTTGTCACATCAAACTTCCATCCATTAAATCAACCACATTGTTCCTTAAACTTGTTTAGTGCATAATCAACTAAAACTTGTGACACTTTAGTTGTAGGGAATAGATAACTTTTCCTTCTTGCTCCTGCGGATCGATACCTTACTTCCACATTGAGAGGTGCTACAGTGATCCCTTGCTCTTGGGGGTTATCACGTGCTATGCGAGCCTGGTTGACCGTACGGTGGTAAGCCATTCTACAAACCCCTTGTCCTATTACTACTACGTTACGCTGGAGTAATTCATTCATACTCAGCGCGGCTCCCCCAACAGTGCCTCTACCGAGGGCAATCCGTGCATTATAGTCTTCCCCGCGTCGGCAACCCGGAAGAGGATGGGACATCGGTGACTGCTACCAATTTTTACCATACAGGGCACAAATCACTCTAAAAAAATCTCACAGAACATGTCCCATATTGTGCGGTCCACATCATTTTTCAAAAGAATCTGACGGCTGAGAACTTGTCACGTGGATAGCCTCACCATGCGGGTCAGCCACCAAACGTAATTCTTGTAGTAATGCTAACCTTCTAGCTTCTCATGATTCGGCAGGGGGCGGAAATGGCACGGAAGGTTACACAAGATGTGAATCATGCTCTTTTTGTATTGTACTCACTCCGTTTAACATTTATCCACATGCACATATACACAAATGTATGTAGACATATATTAGTGTGCATGTTCACTCACTTTAGTATGTATCTAAACAACAAGTGCAACACCTAAAACATCTTATATTTAAAAAACAGAGGGAGTAGCTCTTACGATTCGAATCAGTGAATTTACCACCGAAGCAGCCAAAAGAGGGTTTACGGTAAATCGTTGCGCATGTCTAGTATTTCATCCTCGCTATTGTTCCTTGCTCTGCTAACTCATGACGTGAATTGTAGGTGCGACTGTTCGAAATAACCAAAGCAGCACACGAGGCAAGGTACCAGGAGAAGCAAGACTTGCTGGCGGAATGAGGAAGAGCAATACAAGGACGAGATGGTGGACTGGTCAATTTACACACTCAACCAGGTGGATCCTTGACGACGTTGACGTCAACAGCTGCTCAAGATACAACCGAAACACATCTTTCATGGTAAGCAGATAGTCCAGATTCTCTGGGCTCGCCGGGCCCGAGCGGGGGTGCGTGCATGCGGGCGTCCGGCGGTGCGGGCGCAGGCTGGGGGCGCGGTGATGCTGCTGGGGCGCGTGGATGAGGCTGGGGGCGTGCGCTCCTCGCGAGATGTAGGCGTCATGCCCGGCGCTGAGGAGGAAGAGGGAGGTGGTGGCACCGGCGCGGAGGCAGGGCGGCGATGAGGCGCGAGTTGGCCACGGAGGCAAGCCGGGGCGGCGGCCCCGGACGTGTGGCTGCTTCGAGGATCAGCCGCAGCGGGCATGGCGGCTGCCGTGGAGGGAGGTGCCGTGGCGGCAGCAGCGTGCCATGGAGCTAGGTGGTTGACGACATGGCCGGGATGCCATCCTGTGGCTTCCGAAGCTTTGCGGTCGGGTCGAACTCTGGGCGAAAGCTCGCACAGACTTCTGTCGGTGCCGACGACGGCGGCGCCCTCGGGCGTCGTTGTGGAGTTTTTCGACCTCGACTAACGCGTGTGGATCCAAGAGCTTTGGGTGAAAATCTAAGCTCTTCGGGAGCGGGCGGCGGTGACGATCTCATCACTACCTTGTTGGAGGTGCCGCTTTGGAGCTCTTGGCCAGTGCGGTGCGATGGTTTCGCGGCGGATGTGCAAAATGCGTGTGTGGTCGAGGGTGGTGGACGTCGGGGCGGCGGCTCCGGAAGGTGGTGGTGCGTCGAGGCGGCGGCTTCGGTCCCTGTTGCAGTGGCGGTCCTATGGGACATGACCGTGACCTTACACAGGCTTGGGTGACAACCTTGGGCTGCGAGGGCAGCAGGTTTGTCGACTCGGCTGGATCACCTCCGGGCGATGCGAAGGTTGATCTGGTGGTTACGCCGGGGCGGCGGCCCCAGGTTTTGGCGCGACGTTGAGGTCTGCGGGCGGTCGTCTTTAGCGAGGGTAGCTAGGGCTACGAGACGGCTGGTTTGTGCAGCGTTGTGGCTCGTGTACTTTGGTGCCGAGTGGTGCACGTCGGGGCGGCGGCCCCGGGGTCGATGGTGTGTTTTGTGGCGTTCGGTGGGCTTCCGTCGTGTGGGCGATAGTCCCCTCGCTTGTGCGGTTTTTTGGCCCTGTTTTCCTCATAAACATGGTATTTGTTTGGTTTTTGGACCCGGTTTCCCTTATAAACTGAGTCACCTCTTTCTATCTATTCGAGCAGTGGTATGACCACTTTGTCCTCGAAAAAAAAGATAGTCCAGATTCTCGACATTCGTGGTGGTCGCCGAGGACAGCGAAATTGAGAGTCGTACGAGGAAAGTGCTGGAGAAGATCGTCCGGAGCAGATTTGTGCTACCGGAGTATGAATGGAGGATGTGTAGGCAGCTCGGGATGGACGGCGGGGCAGAGAACTTTTCATATCTCTCCATCCCCTTTGAGCTTTAAGCGGAGCTTACTAATAAGTTACTTTGGTAGTTATTGCTATTTGTAGTGACTTGAATGCTGCTTACAGTCCATGGCCCGTCCCAACCTAACTATAGAACGTCAAAGACACAACTACTGACACTCGTTGCGACTACGTTTCTAACGACACCACGTAATCACCCGTGGTTTCGCTATAAAAACATATACACTAATTGTATCATCGTATTGATATGGTTATACTCTTCCATGTTTTATGAAGTTTACCCCGAGCAACACCAAAATAATAAAAACCCCGATAAACTAAACAAGAACCACGGTTACCACTCCGTGTGGGCCATTGTTGTCAATCATATTGTACATCTATGTCAAACATCTCCCCTCCCAAGAATCTCGACAAAACGTTATAGTTTTATTCATATTCCTTGTGACCATTCTTTTTGTGCTTTTGTTTTTGAAAATTATTGCTTTCATTGTTCTACAATTTACGCCCCTCTTTACAACTTACATAGATGACTTAAAATCTAACGTCTGAACAAAATCAAGTCACATGTATAACCACTGCACGAGCTACCCCCACCCACACGTACTCTACTCCACTCATCCCGCCTCGTCCAAGATCATCCGCGGCGAGCACGTGCGGTGAGTCAAGGCTGGCATTGGCCGATCATCCTCTAGAGCTCCTCCCCATGCTCACCTTGCCGCATACTCTCGGAGCTACTCTGGGCGACGTGGGTCCCCACTCCATCTCTATTAAGCGCGCCACTGTCTCTATTAAGCGCGTGAGAGAGGGGTTGGGGGGTGGGGGTGGGGGTTGGTTAGTGGTAGCCACAAACTAGGTCTCAAGTGTAAGGAAATGAAAATATGCTGATGCTATTTGGGTTCCGGAGAAGCAGCTTCCCCATTTTTGGTAACGACATGCTCATATCCAGTTTTTGAAAAGAAATATTAGAGATACTGTAGAGTTGCTCAAACTTAGAGAAATCCTCAAACCACTCATTATCAGATAAGCGCTAAGAAGAGCTCTAAGAGCGCTTTTGATTTCAACTATGGACAGAATTTGTTTATCTTCTTGATTTTTTTGAAAATTTGAAGTACTAGTCCAGCTTGATGTTGACATGCCAATATTTTGATGGCCACCCAGATATTTTTCTTTGTTATGGTAAGACACGATTCAATAACAAGGTAAACATATTCTAAAAGGAATTCAATAAAATTCTTTAATTTCAAACTATCATTTTGTGGTACGAAATTATAATTTGGGTTTTATTTTCATCCCCCTGATTTCTTAGTTGTATTCAGTTTCCCCACGCTCTAAACATTTGCTCATTTTTTCCCTCGCTCTTGTCTGAAACCCTCACAAATGACCCTGGTTTCTTATAATTATGGTAGTTTTGTAAGGACAAAAATAGCAGAAAAATAGCGGGGAATTAAGGAAACTGGGAAATCCACACGAATTTCCCGTACGGCCGTATCTATTACCCGTGTCCTGCTCCACAAAACCTCGTCGCGGCTCTGGAGTCTGAACCATCCACCGGCCACCGCGCCGTCCGCTGGTGATAGCATCCGCCGACAATGGCCACCGCCGCGACCGCCAAAACCCTCCCGTTCCTCACCGCCCCAACTTTCCAGTCCTCGCTTCTCTGCCAGCCCGCAGCGCGACGGGTCCCAAGACTCCCAACCTCGCCGCTCCACGCCGACCTCCGCGCTCCCGCCGTCGCGTCCTCTCCTCGCCTTGGCGGAACTCGCAGGACACAGTCCGCCCAGCCCGTTCTCCCACCCCGCGCGGCCGCTTCGTATTCCGCGGCGACCGCGGCAGAAGGTACTACGCGTAGTCAAATTGGGGCTGTGCTGCGAGCTTGATTTGAGCTCTCGTAATTGTTACTCCACTGCTATGCTTTTGAAGGCATGTGTGAACCGGAGCTGAGGCTGGTGCTCGAGCTCGCCACCGACGAGGAGCTGCTGGAATTCGAGGACATCCTCTATATATTTGTTACAGGAAACAACAAACATTACTTTCCCTTTTGCTTCTTCTTCCATGTTTAAGTGTGAAACAATCAGGGTTTTTTATTGACTATTATTTATAGTAAAGCCTACTTAAACCGTTTACTAATAGTGGTAGTTTGAATTGAACCTCGAATTCTCAATCCCTGAAATCAGCACCGTGAACTTGTCAATCCTGGCCATTCCTGGTGGCTAGACACCAAAATCTCATTTGGGATTTGAGTTTATTGTTTTTTTTTTTTTTTTTTTTAGATAAAAAGCAAAAGCCCAGCTTTGAATTAACAAAGCTCAGTGTTACAACGGCAATTACACGATGCTGAGAGAACAGCTTTACAGGAAACGAAAAACAAGCAAACACAAGATACGCAGGGTAGCACAGCTTGAAATTCGAGACCACCGCCCGTCTACAAAAGGCAGCAAACCGGAGAGGGACGCCGAGAAGCCAGACACGCCACCGGGGAGATCGTCTTCGTCATCCCTTGCTTGTCGTCGCCGTCATGCCATTCGCCTCCACCTTCAGAGAAGACCCCTGTCTTCTCGCCCTGGCTCGTAGGGCGCCGGACCGTCAGAAGTTGGAGCGGCTCACCCGAGAGCACGAACGCAGACACTTCGAGAAGCAGCAGAAGGACCCAGCACGAACACCACCGCACGCGAGCGGGCAACCCAGACACCGCCGCCGGCACCGACCACGCAGCAAGACGCAAGCTGTAGGGCAAGGACACGCAGAAAGAAGACACGGCCAAAGGGAGGCCAGCACCGCCATGGCAGAGCTCAACCAAGACGCTGGCTCCACGCATTCGCCAGGAAGTTGTCGCCACAGAGGGGAACCCTTTCCCCTCTCGCCCAGGCTCGAGGGCGCCGACCCATCGGCGAGCAGACCACCTGCGAAAGGTTAGCACAACCAACATGGGAGCATCGGCCAGACAACACTGCACCACAAGAGACGCCGCCACAGGCAGGTCACCAACACACAAAGCCACCACCTTCCCGCAGCCCAAGACGGCGCCTCCAAGGAGAACGCGACGCTAGAGCGCCGCCGCCGCCCGGTCAAAGACCTAGGGTTTTCACCCGAGCACAGGAGAAGGAGGGCAGGTAGGGAGCAGAACCTCATCGTCGCCTCCAAGGAGAAGCGCGGCGTCGAAGACGTCGCCGACGACGTGGCCGCCCCGCGGCCAAGGATTTCTCCCGGCAGAGACCCCAACCCCGCCCAGGGATCCGTGTTGGACGAGACCGCCGACTTCAGATCTGACAGGGAGTCAACGGGGCGACTCCCACCGCGAGCCTCTTCCACCGCCCCCTCGCCGCCCGCGCGACCAAGGAGAGCGACCAGCAGCACCAGCGGCGCCCCCCGCCGCCAGGGCCGACGCCGCAACCCCACCTGCGACCGCCGTCGCCGACACCCGAGCCCTCCGCACGCGGGGCGGAGCAGCCAGATCCTCGCCGCCACCGTCACGGGCGGCCGCACGGGCTTTCCCGGCAGCTTCCTCGGGTGGCGACGAGGAGGATGGAGTAGGGGGAGGCCGGCGGCGGCTAGGGTTTGGGAGGCCCCCGGTGTCGCCCCAGAGGAGCGACACGGGAGGCAGAGGGGGGCACAAGAAACGTGTTCATTTGAGTTTATTGTTGTGGCTGATCCAGGGTTTCTGACGTGGCTGGAGCGAGAGCTAAATAAATCTGTCTGATATTTTACAAACTTAGAAACAAAGAAAACAGAGAAATTCAAGGTGCTGATTTCTGGGATTCAGAGTTAGGGTTTTATTGAGACTACCATTACAAATTCAAATTTTAAATCGACATTATCCTTTTATTTATTGTGTTCACTGATTCAGTGACCTGATCACCTTTCTGAGTTTACAACATGGGACTGCCATGAAAAGTCCTGGAACAATACTTACGTCTCATACTACTACAATGTTTCACATTGTCAGCGTAATAAACTTCGGTTTTGTGTTTCCTTAATTTGCAGCTATTTCAGCCCAGTGATAAAATCAATTGCAAAAAGGCCGAACTCTGTTTCTCTTGTTGCTTTGGATGATATCGAGGAGAGAGATGTTTTCATCTCAAAATTAGAGTCGAGGTTTTTGTATCTTGCTGCCGATGCCCGCTCAATTATAAGGTCAGTGAAGTAGGCTCTTATGTTTGAATGAAAATGTAGCCCTAATACATCCATTACCATGTGTAAGTCGACCTGATATAGTTCGGCACCTCTTTTGTACGACTGTTCTTGTAGGGGCTGGAGGCCATCATACAGGAACGTCTTACTTGAAGTAAGAGGAAAACTTGGTGTTCAGTGCTCTAGTAAATTATGTACCGCGGACCTGGAGGCAGAAATATTTCTACACCTGCTGGATGAATATTCAAGGTATTAACATTTATAGAAAAAGTATAAGGGTGCCCAAACAAATTTTCTTGGAATGTATGAAAATGGCCTTAAATTATGTAATCATATACAACTGCAATCTGTTTTCCTTTTAAACGGATATACACTGCAATCTGCTATGCTGGATTGCTAGTCATCATTAGCTCATCAGATACTATTGCAACTCCATGTTTACTGATTTCCTTTGTTTATGAAAACTTTTCAGACCGATTTTTCTATCTCTCTTTGAATGTTCTTACAGTCTGCTACTGTAATCTCTTTGCTACACTAGTGTCTAGTGGTCATGAATACTAACTTTGTTAGGTCTCTGCATTTAGCCGTCAGAAAGGGTCACTTTCATTTCCATGGGATAAATAAAAATCTCCAAAACAAAATGCTAGCCTTAAAGTAAATAACTGGAAGGTGCTTACTGATGCTGCTTGGAGGATTGGATCAAAGGGACTAGAAAGTACATTCTTGAAGGTTATTTGCGATTATTGTTATTTTTTGCTTTTCCCTTTTGATCCTTCAATTGTTTACCTCACTTCAGTTTTTCCTTGTTATGAAAGGGTGGCAGTGCATTGACTGTGAAAACAATCTATGAATCGGTACGAAATATATTTTATTATTGGAAGATTGAATTCAATTACTTCTCACTGCACCGCTCCTTACTTATATTAATTAATTACTATTATGGTAGTTAGCCAAGAGACTATCTGGAAAGCTGTTGATGGAGACAGCTAATTATGAGATAAAGAAAGAACTTGTTAAGCAGGTAGACCTATTTTAATTGATTCTGTTTGATTTAGTGTTCCTGCAATTTATATGGTCATCAACAGAGCAATACATATAAACTCATATATCTGTCCTTCCCCTAGTATAAGCATTTGTTTCCTTTCCCCATCCGTAAAATGCATCGGCAAATCTTGACAATTAGACTAACTCATATTTGCATGTTGCAACCGATATTGACAACTGTCGTAATAGAACGTTTGGTGTGGTGCTGGGGTTCCAGGGGTGCAGTGGTATAAGCCCCCCTGATCTGCCCTCCTCTCGTTTAGCATACAGTGTATAGCCTTTTTTATTTTCCCCTCCCTTCATGTAATTTGCTCTTCTATCTTAATATAATTGAAAGCAGCGCTGCTGCCTTTCGTCAAGAAAAAGAAATCCTCCAGAAGTAATGAAGTTCGCCATTTACAGGGTGGCCGATTAGCTGCTGTCAACCTTGAATCTAGAGTTGGCTTGCTTGCAGCTAAGCAGGTAAAACTATATTTTCCTAGAAGCTCTTTCATACAATAATGGTATTTTCCCCACGTTTTTGTTAGAGATTGCACATTTGGATATCATGTTTGAACACTCCTCTTGAATGTATGCAGGGTTTGGCTCGTGCAGCGTCTAGATATGTTGGTCTTCGGAGTTTCATGACTTTACTTGGACCAATGTAAGTTATCCTAATACTTTGTAGTGTATTTTTATGAATCTTTCATGTCTGTTACCGCCTTAAATCTGCAATTCTGGATTTACTTGCTGTCACCTGTCAATATCTATCTTGCGGCATGATTTAATCAAATCTAAATTCCCCTTTGCTCATGGAATATTTGCGTTGTTCTGTGGATTGTAAAGTCTAACTGTTTATACAATCAACTGTTACATAGAATGTGGGGCACACTCTTGGCTGATATTGTGATTCAAATGCTCGGGACAGATTATGCTAGGATCGTGCAGGCAATCTATGCTTTTGCTCAGGTGAGGATCGTTCCATCTCATCGTTTGGTCTCAGTAGCTACATTGATCCATGTGTCACCTTCCTTGTAGATCCGTCTCACTCGGTCGTGTTACATGGAATCCCGTGAAGAATGACGAATCACAGTCATTACTGGACAAGCCTAAGTGGGCATTATGATATTGTGCAGCATTACTGCTCCATAGTGTACATTATTGTTCATACAGATCAGGATCTGGTGCAGTCCTGCAGGATATGCTCTGTAGATGGTGGTAGTGCATAGATAACAGAGCAACTAGCAGGTGCTAGATAGCAAGTACAGAGAAGAACAGCAGTGGCTCATCGGAAATTCAATTTGGCTCCCGGGAGCACATGCTCCCAGTATGTTCAAAAAAATAGAACAAATTGAAAAAATTTCAAAAAAATCCGAAAAAAATCATGCACGTACCTGACGATGTCACGCACGACCGTGTCAAATTTCGCACCGAAACGACATCGTATGCGCCCTGTGCAAAAATGACAAAATTCTGACAGAAAATTCAAAATTTTGGATCTCATATTCTGACAGAATTTTGTCATTTTTGCACAGGGCGCATACGATGTCGTTTCGGTGCGAAATTTGACACGGTCGTGCGTGACATCGTCAGGTACGTGCATAATATTTTTCGGATTTTTTTAAAAAGTTTTCAATTTGTTCTATTTTTTTGAACATACCGGGAGCATGTGCTCCCGGGAGCATGTGCTCCCGGGAGCCAAAACGCCTTCCTCAGTGGCTCCTTCCTTTCAGTATCAGAAGGCTCATGAGTCATGACCGCTTCTTATGTGAGAATATGGTGTAAAAAATGGCAGTGTTTCAGGATTGAAATGGTGCAGTGGTACTTAAGAAATAGCTCACGATGGCCATTTGGGCCACCTACTCTGTGAAGGCGGTAGCTGTGGATGAATATACATCCGCTTCACACTTCCACGGGGTGCCGAAGTTGTAGACCATGCGTTCCAGTCTGTTCTAGCTAAACAAATGTAAGAAACGGTTTCCCTGATCTTAAACTACTGCACCCTAACATTCAGTTAGGCAAGGCTTACTTCGTTGGCATTACTTCATGCTTATATACCAGCCACCAGTATCTTATATAGATATCCTCGCACCACATTTGCATATGGCACCCCACCTGTTTCCTATATCAAAATATTATCCACTGATCAATGGTTCGGCCGCTGTGGCCTGTGGGTTTGTGACATTCGTCAGAATGAGCATTACTTCTGTTTTAGCTTTGATTTTGTGAAAGACAAAAGTTGTCTGAAATATATATCTGCCACATTCTTCAGTTTCAGTGATAATTTTGGCACCTGAAAGATGGGCCTGAATGCACTGGAAGTATACGGGGAAAAGAAAACATGAGGTGCTGCGTGCAAAGTTTGGACAGCAGAGATGAGCATGTCTAGTCTAGAAGGATATTCATGGTCCATTTGTTTATGGAGCTCATCTCTCACCAGACCGCCGAAGCTTTCTAAATCCCGGGCACTTACCGCGTGTGATGAAGCCGAAGGAACCGCTGCCGCTACTAGATGATCTATCCTCGCACCATAAAGTGTGGCGCGCGCGATCCGATCCACGCCAACGTCTTCTTCTAGGCACACGTACATGGCGAAGACGACGACGGTGATCAGCCTGGGCAGCTCGCGGCGGAGGAAGCGCGGGGAGGTGCTGTTCCGGTTCGACTCCTTCTGCCAGCCTGGCTACCCGGCGCAGCTCGCCGGCGCGTTCCGGGACAACGTCAGGACCCTGCTCGGCCTCGCGCACCTGGAGGCCGGCGTCCAGGGGGAGACCCGGTGCTGGTCGTTCCAGCTCGAGCTGCACCGCCACCCCCCGACCGTCGTCAGGCTCTTCGTCGTCGAGGAGGAGGTTGCCGCCTCGCCGTGCCGCCAGTGCCACCTCTGCCGCGTCGTCGGTACACGCTTCACATAACCATTCCGCATTGAACGCCATCAAGTCTGATAGACGGTTACGTGATCATGGAAGATGATCGATCGGTCGATCGTGTCGCAGGCTGGGGTAGGCATCTGATATGCAGCAAGAGGTTTCACTTCGTGCTGCCGAAGAGGGAATCCTCGGTGGAAACTGATGGACTGAGCTACGGGATCAGCGGACACGGAGGCGGCACCGAGAAAGCGTCGAAAGGGACGGCGACCTCCAGGGGCCACCTGCTGCACGGCGTCGTGCACCTCAACGGTTACGGCCACCTCGTGGGCCTCCATGGCTTCGAGGGCGGCTCCGACTTCGTCTCCGGCCATCAGATCATGGACCTCTGGGACCGCATATGCTCAGCCTTGCACGTAAGGTACATGTCACGTTGCAATGGCACACTTACACCGTGCCACGAAGTGCATATATATGCTGCATAAGCGATGAGTTCTCACGTGTGCACTCGACATTCTGTGTGTTGCAAGGAAGGTGAGCCTTGTGGACACGGCGAGGAAAGGGCACATGGTGCTGAGGCTGCTGCACGGCGTGGCGTATGGCGACACATGGTTCGGGCGGTGGGGCTACAGGTACGGCCGGCCGAGCTACGGTGTGGCGCTGCAGTCGTACCAGCAGTCCCTCCACGCGCTCCAGTCCATTCCGCTCTGCGTGTTCGTGCCGCACCTCTCCTGCTTCAGCCAGGAGCTCCCCATGGTGGTCACCAAGTACCAGGCCATCAGCGGCCACAAGCTGCTCAACCTCGGCGACCTACTCCGCTTCATGCTCGAGCTGCGGACGCGCCTTCCCGCGACCTCCGTCACGGCCATGGACTACCGTGGCATCATGTCCGATGCGTCGTGCCGGTGGTCGGCGAAGCGCGTCGACATGGCGGCCCGCGCCGTCGTGGACGCGCTCCGCCGGTCCGAGGCGCCCGCCGCGCGGTGGGTGACGCGCCAGGAGGTGCGCGACGCGGCGCGCGCGTACATCGGCGACACGGGCCTCCTCGACTTCGTGCTCAAGTCCCTCGGCAACCATATCGTCGGCAACTACGTGGTGCGGCGAGCCATGAACCCCGTGACCAAGGTGCTTGAGTACTGCCTGGAGGACGTGTCCAGCGTGCTACCGGCGGCGGCGGGCGCCGGCGTGACTTCGGGCCAAGGCAAGATGAGGGTGCGGTTCCATCTAACGAGGGCGCAGCTCATGAGGGACCTCGTGCACCTGTACAGGCACGTGCTCAAGGAGCCGAGCCAGTCGCTCACCACTGGCCCGTTCGGCGCGATCCCGGTGGCCGTGAGGATGGTCTTGGACATCAAGCACTTCGTCAAGGACTACCACGAAGGGGTGGCCGCGACCAACAGCGGCGGAATTGGGCATGTCTACGTCAACCTGTGCTGCACCTTGGTCGTGAGGAACGGGAGCCCCGAGCAGGTGCCTCCGTACGAGACGGTGATCGTGCCGGCGCACGCGACGGTGGGGGAACTCAAGTGGGAGGTGCAGAGGCTGTTCAGGGACATGTACCTCGGTCTGAGGACCTTCATGGCAGAGAACGTCGTGGGGGTCGACGCATGCCAGGAAGCCAGCCCAGTGCTCGGGCTTATCGGCGTCGGAAGCACCGTCGTGGTCGAAGGGGTGGTCGACGAGCAGCAGCAGCAGCTGGCTGAGGACGGTGACCTGAAAAAAGGAGCGCCGGCCGTCTGCGTCTGCGAGGGGAGCGGAGAGGTCGGAGAGAGGGTCGTCGACTGTGTGTGCGGCGCGGACGACGACGACGGCGAGCGCATGGCGTGCTGCGACATCTGCGAGGCGTGGCAGCACACGCGGTGCGCTGGGATCGCGGACGCCGAGGACGTCCCGCACGTCTTCCTCTGCAGCCGCTGCGACAACGACGTGGTCTCGTTCCCGGCCTTAAACTGCTAGCTAGCTAGAAACTGCTCCACGCATGGACATCCACGTTGCTACTAAATCTAGCGTGCTGTTGCTGTCAAGTGTCAAGCTACATGAATGATGTAATCCATAACTTTAACTGTTTATACATTTCATTTTTCTTCGGGACGCTTTACAAGTTCGTTTTCATTGCAATGTTATCCCCCACTTTAACAACAACATACCTTCTTAACTACTCACTCTGTACACAAAAGGATGTCTCAATCTAGACGAAAATTGAATGTATGTACACACTAAATCATGTTTAGATACATGCAAATTTGAGGTAGGTTAAGACATCTTTTTGTGAACAGAGGGAGTACATTATTTCATCACTCTCGATTTCTTCTTTATTGCAACCTTCATTCATTAGCGCAACATTTCTCAGTTGTGTTGCTCTGAGACTACAACCGACCTATTGAAGCTGTAACTCTCACACCTTTCAATTAATCTTGCATCTCTTTGAGGAAAAATAGAGAGGATATCTAAATCTAGTTTCCATCAATCAGTCTCTCCTCTATATGAGACGGGAAAATTTAAATCTTGGAGTAATTTGTTGATCTCCTCCCTTGTTCTTCATCTCATATTTCTATGTGCATGTGTAGCTTTGGTATGATTTGGGAGGTGAATAACTTGGCCACTTCTTCTGTTATTTCCAGTACATTTGATGCATCAGTCTGAGTTTTTCACGGTAATTCATGGAAGTGAAAGTTAGGCACTGGTTCACTTGGGTTCTTGGAACCCTAAACCGTTGGAGTTGTTGCAGAGGTCAGTATTTGTGGTGTAAAGCTTTGAGAAAGTTCAGGAGTATCCAATTAAGTTGTGGAGATTGCTCCAACCGATTTGTAAGGGTTTGGTGACCGCCCTCAAGGGTCTCCTAGTGGATCCAAGAACTTTTCATTGTGGGAAGACTCAAGAAGAATAAGTTGAGCTTTTGTGGTATCAATGAGTGTTGTGCCCCCACATCTTGAGGTGAAACATCTGTGGAGCTTGGTGTGCATTGTGCAACCACACCTCAAGGTGATACCATTGTGGCGCTCAGTAAGTATTATTCCTCCGCACTTATCCAACGGAAATTATCTTCCATTAGGAAGGGAACTTGAAGATACATCTTTATCTCAACGTGCCTCACTTATCCATCGAGTTTGAATTTATCTATCTTGTTATATATTGCTACCACATATCTAGTTGTTTACATCTTATTTAGAGTAAGTTGTGGGTGGACATAGTTGAGCCTAACATATTTAGGTTTCATGCTTAATTAACAAATTAAACAACTAGTATACTTCCGCATTTATTCAAACCAAAACCACAATTGTTTTAAATCATCTAGTCATCCCCTCTAGGCAACGTTTAGGTTCTTATACTATGCAGGTGTCGTGCAGATGAGCACCAAGGAAGGGGCATAGCTTCAACAGAAGGAGATTAGCAAAAAATGGGGATGGTGCCTGGTCCACTGGTGAGGTGGGACAGAGCAGGGAGTCCAAACCCATAGTTTTGTGCTCGATGTGTTTCTATGTTGGTGAGATACACGGAGAAAGAAGTCCACGATGTGGGGCGAGAATATGTGACATAATAGAGGAACACAATGGTGTTTCACATATGAATAAGCAAACAAAAAACTGGCGGTGAGGACATACACCACTTCATTTTTTGGGTTACGAATATATCTGCGGGAAGCATGTACGTGCCAAATGGTGCTCGACCGTTGCTCTTCTTTCAGAAACTAGTTTACTTTAATTTGCAGACTTCGTGGTGTTCTTAACTTTCAGATCATGGAGATAATACACCTGGGATGCAGAGACATCCTGAGCAACTATTGGGGAGGGGGAGGGATAGGCCAAATATTACTGGATCTTGGGTTTAAATGGGTCAAATACTACCAGATCTTAGCTAGATTAGCGTATCATGGGCTGGGGGGAGGGGGGGGGGGGGGGGGGGGGACGCCCCCCACCCACCCGAACTACACATAGCTTTGCATCTGACAGTGTTGGCTGCTATGGAGGCTCCACAATGTACAAATAAGTGGCCCCGTGACACCCCTCCAACCATCGACTAGGTGAGAGCGTGTCGGCGATAGCATAATACCTCATGGTTATATATGAATGACATTGTATTTAGCTTTAAAATCTACACATAATATGTAAAATGCATAGGGTGCTCCTCGATCTCATATATCACCAAAAAAATTCATGGAGGTCTGTGAAATATTTGGTACTAATAATGTTGCACGTGCAACACACGTTGAAACAAGTATACATCATCCAAAAGTTTGACCTTAATGCCAAATGGTGCTTGACACTCTTGGTCCATTTTCAAGAAGCAGTTTTACTTTCGTATGAAAATTTCATGGTATTCTTAACTTTCAGATCAAAGTCATCGGGGCTCTACAAAAACCAAGATTTTTTCACAAACAATCATAATCCAATGGCAACTATGGCCAAGCCTTCATAGCCTTACCCGTTCAACGACCACTCGGAGATGTGCATCATCAGTGATGATACAGAATAACTTATGATGTGCTACCTGGAGAAATGAGAGTAGTATACATATTGCTGTCTGAAATCCTAGAGTAAGAGATTGTCGAGAGAATGTTGATACTACACTGTACTGATGACGATACTAGAGTATAGTGCAGTGTGCGTCTTAGCCCTATTCGGCTATTCCAAGTTTTGATCTGCTTTCTTTATTCTTTTGCTCTGCTATTTTTTGTGTGCAGGTTAAGCATCCAAGACCACATAGATTATCCACCTCCTCACTGGCGCCAAATCCACCCAAATCATCGTGCAAGCCATCATCAACATCTATATATCCTGATTGCACTGAAGTTAATTTTTCTTATCTTCAGGTTAATGATGCATGCCTACACATCTAGAATGAATGTTCTGACATAATATTACCAAAGAAATTACGTAAAAGATCTTTATAGTTGAGCATTACGGTTTAAATGATCAACAGGAGAACCACCCGGAGGAGGAGGAGATCTCACAGTACATATGGACGAAAAAAAATGAAGGAAATGAAAGTACAGAAACGAAAATATAAAGTAATAATAATCTGTACTTCTATACTACTATTAAAAGAGCAAACTTGTGTTGAGCTGTGTTGACACATTAAATCTGAGCAGTTCAATATTTGATCAACAGTCCAGATCGCTCCAATGTTTGATAACTCAACACACCTTTTCAGTTTCGTGTTAATTACAGGGCATTGCCCCCGCTAAGAATATAGTCTCCGGTCCTTCGGCGACATCCGATAAAATTGAGAAAAATATACGTCTCCATCCGCCAAGCGTGACCGGGTCGGACACTTAATTAATGAGTATCTAGCGCGTCCCATATAAAGCATCAGCCCCAGCCGCCTCTGCGATTTCGCGGCACAGCCTTAAGATCGGGCCCCTCTCCATCGGCGGAATCGGCCGCTACTTCCGGCGCTATGCTTTGGAGGCTTAGCTGCTTGTCGTCCCCGTCCTAGAATCTCTATCCGCGTCTTTCACAGAGGCCGCGAGGCTGTGCTACTCCACACCGACGGTGGCAGCCCTGGCTCCGTGCTTTTCGATGCAACTCCAACCAAGCCGATCGACGCATCCGCCGGCGGCGCGCATGGCAGGACACCGGCCGGCGAGGAACTCGGGAGCCAGAGCCCGATACACGGGAGCTGCCGTGGAATAGGTCGCTGGCGAAGGCCTTGGTTGGGGAGTAGTCGGGCTCCTACGTACTGACGTATCGGTATACATGATAGCCACCGATGAGGCGCTGGGATTGTCGGGCGAGTTCAGTTCATCTGCAGGAGACACTGCACGAATTATGCAGGACTAATAAGAAAGGAGTTTTTATTTCTTTTTTCTTTTCTACCGGCCGGTTTAATGCTTCCTTGCCGTTGAGCTTAACTCACACATCAGAGTTGCAATCCAACTCCACAGGAGACAAGAAAGCATGTACGAGGAGGATGCATGGCTTTGTTTCTGAAATAGATACACGGTAGCTAGCTTCTGAATTGATTCTGGTTGATGCCTTGAGTTCACTGATTGTCTCCAGGCTTATGTACCTGATTGGCGGCTTGCAAGGAAATTTTGACAAAACAAACCACATCGACAAACGAAATGTCAAAAAAGACCACCTGCCAAAATATTTGTCAAAAAGGACCACCTCTTCCGTGGCGGCACGCGCGCCAGGCGACACGTGGAACCTGCCGCCACGGACGGAGGCGACAGGGAAGGCCGCCTGGCAGGGTGGCGGCAGGTTTCTTCGCAACGGAAAACGACGCGAACAGAAAATTTGACCCTGTGGGTCCCAGCCGCCTGGCATGGTGGCGTGCTGCAAGGCTGCCGCTTTGCATATGCGTGCCCTGATTAACTACATCATGCATGGCTACTACGAGTACCTCAGCCACGCATAATCAGCAGCAGGACGCATGATTAATTAAGGGCTGCCTGCAGCCTACGAGTACAAAGATTTATACTGTTGGATTACATTATTAATTCAGTGGTAGTAGGATAAGAAGTATTTTAATCAGTGTGGCGTGCCTCTCTGCATGGGGCTGTCGGCAGCCTGCCCGAAGGCCGCCAGGAGGCAAGGCGGCCACCGCCACCTCATCCTGCCGCCACCATGCCAGGCGGCTGGGACCCACACGGTCAAATTTTCCGTTCCAGAGCGTCGTTTTCCGTTGCGAAGAAACCTGCCGCCACCCTACCAGGCGGCCTTCCCCTGTCGCCTCCGTCTGTGGCGGCAGGTTCCACGTGTCGCCTGGCGCGCGTGCCGCCACGAAAGAGGTGGTCCTTTTTGACAAATATTTTGGCAGGTGGTCTTTTTTGACATTTCGTTTGTCGATGTGGTCTGTTTTGTCAAAATTTCGCTTGCAAGTTGCAACCATGGTGGTCGAGTGTGGTTAGCGGCAAGGACCGGGTTAGCGGCGTTGTCTGCGAGCAGCCCGTGGACTTTGGAAAAACAACCAGCCGTGGATGAACTATGATCGGTGCCTCCTGGTGCAACGGAGCGAAACAGTTGTGAGGCAGCTGTTGCTCTCCGCATCCCCTGTGCGACACAGATGAAGAGGTGGTCGGCGTAAGGGTAGAAGTGCACCGGAGCGCATGTGAAGGACGACGCGTCCGGACGCACGTCTCCTTTCTGTCAAGGGATCACCATTGTCATTAAATTCTCAGAGTTTCAGTCTTGTGATCCAACAGAGGCTCATTGCTTTAATATTTTTCTCCAAACAAACAAGAGGCAACATCATGATCATTGTGCATCTTTACAGGCAAGGTTAGCAACTTCTATATTTTTGCCTTTTCTCTTTTTGTAGCATATTAAATTTGAGGACCATATATGACATGTTCAGCAACATTTTGAGAGGTTCGATTTTCTGAGGCAACACCATTGCGAATGTCCCATCAGGTTTGAGCCCTGAATTTGGTCAACACGTGTGTGCAAATGAATTGTCCGAATTGTATATAACATAAAACTACATTTCAAAAAAAATGTAGGTTGTGTTATATCTTGGAGACGTGCGTTGCACGTGCAAAGCAACTAGTACTATTAAAAGAGCAAACTTGTGTTGTGCTGTGTTGATACATTAAATCTGAGACGTTCAATATTTGATCAACGACCCAAATCAACTCAACACAAATCATACAATCCCGAAACGCTATTTGCCTCTTTTGTGCGTTTTGCACCTTAGCCCTTATGGAACTTTAGAATAAACCCGGAGTCCATGAAACAACCATGTCGTATCGGTTCGATCGTTTCCTTCTCTTTTCTTCGTACGACTCTTGTCGCAGCCCCTGCTAGCGCTCGCCGCCACCGTGCTCCTGTTGGCCGCTGGACCGGACCACCGCCACCACGCCCGTCCCCACACGCCACCGGACAGGTTCTCTGCCGTGGTGCCCCTACCCTCCCCTTTATCCCCTAAAAATAACCCTCCCCGTCCCCATCCCCACCCAGATTTGCCCACCGGAGCACAGCAGCATGCTCTATCGAGGCGGAGTTGATTCCGCAACGCCGCCGTCAACCAGCATGCCGGATCTCAAATCTGCGCGCCGATTACGACGGATGTGGTCCGTCTGCGCCTCCCGCTAGACTGCCCGTGAGGAGCCCCCATCTCGCCGTTGTGCTGGCTTTACGCCTTTACCACAATACTGATGTCCGAGGATTTGGTCTGGGTGCTCCTCTTGGAGGCTCGACGGTGCGGCGTCACTCGAATGCTTGCCTCTGCTCGACGACCGGCAGGCTTGCTGGTGCGTCGCTCTCCAGCCTGGAATCTCTAGCGTGGTACATGATGCGTCTAAGTTCTAACAGAGCAGGGTAGAGGCTACCACTGCTGGCCACCTGGACCTCCCGTGATGCATTATAGAAATCTGGGTTATTCTTACTCTTATTAGTGGTGCTTTTGTTAGAATAATGCGTGGTATGGTGTGGCAAAAATTTGCATGCTAATTCATGGAAAGAGCTAGCTTATATGTGCTGAATTTTTCTTCACGCCCCTGTTCTCATGAAATGTTTTTTTTTTCTGCACATCAGGAGCTTGAGATAATGTGCACTACGGGTTTTGTCAGTGATCATTCTTATAAAGTGCTGATTCTAATAGTGAGTTCAAGTGAACCATGTCTTCCCCGTTGTACAGATTCTAAGTCACTGTAAAGAGCTAGGTCCACATTGTTTTACAAAAA
Source organism: Poa pratensis (assembly GCA_947311845.1). NCBI lineage: Eukaryota > Viridiplantae > Streptophyta > Magnoliopsida > Poales > Poaceae > Poa > Poa pratensis. Next base: position 17,411,134 of record CAMZMU010000097.1, on the reverse strand, counting down.
ATATGTCCTGCATCAATTTGTATGTAAAAGTTACTCTTAAGACAAAAAATTATACAAAGTAACTTTTTAAACTAAAGGCCTTGGCCCGGCTTTATAAATAAAGCAGAAGTCATCACAAGCGTTATTACAGACCCAGATTGTAGTTTGCAGTGTAAGAATAGGGCATGCTCACAGGCGAGCAATGCATAAAGTAACTACAAAAGCCAGCAGGGAGATAAACATAAGACAATGGCTAAACGTCCTGCTGGTCAGCTCCACGCATCCTGGAGCCAAGGGATCGAAGGTCAGCAGCAACCCCGTCAAGCGCCGCGCGGTCCCCCGGCCTGGCCAACAACCGCCATCGCTGGATGAAGGAAGACATAGTGAAAAAACAGTCAGCGGGATGGTGAATGAACACATGTTCAATGGTCATCTTATTGCGTGTTATCCAAAGAGTCCAGCACATAGCGGCGAAGCAGATCCAAACTACACGACGCGTACGGCCAGACAAGCCTTGAGCAAGCGCAATGAACTCCCCAGCCCCTGCTGGGTTCCATGCGCAAGACAAGAGTTCCCTGACTCCTGCCCACATAAATCTAGCGATGGCGCAGCCAAAGAAGATGTGGTTGGCGGTCTCGTGCTCTCCGCACAGGGAGCAAAAGCCAAGGGAAGGCCCCTGCCGCTTGGCAATGTTATCACTTGAGGGTAGCTTGCCTCTAATCAGCTGCCAAAGAAAGATTTTTATTTTGAGAGGGATTTTAGTTGCCCAAACATCTTTGAAGTGGAGAGTGGCTGCTCCCGAGCACAACTTCCAGTATATAGAGCTAGTGGTGTAGGTGCCCGAGGGATCAAGGCTCCATGAGACCTTGTCTTCCAAGTCGGAGGGCACCCAATCATGGATTTCGCGCATAAGGTTATCCCATTCAACCTTTTCATCCAAGCCAAAAGACCGACGAAAGTGAATATACCAACCCTGGTCGTTCCTGGCTTTGGCAATAGGGATGAAAGGCGCGCTACAGATGGCAAATAGACGGGGAAACCGATCCCTAAAAGGCGCCCTGCCTTTCCACCAGTCCATCCAGAACATGGTAGACTTGCCATTTTGGGCTTCATGTTTGGCGCCCAATTTGAAGAGATGCTTGATCTTTTGGAGGCTGTTCCAGAATTGAGATCCCTTTGTGGGAGGAGCGATGAAGAGGTCCTCACCATGTAGGTACTTTGCCCGAATGAGATCCGCCCAGAGGCCCTCCTCCTTTTGGCTTAGCTTCCATATCCATTTAAGCATCAAAGCAATGTTCATGAACTTGGTGTTCAGGATCCCAAGACCTCCCAGCTCTCTGGGCTTGCACACGGTGGCCCAATTGACCATGTGGTATTTGCGTGTGTCCCCCGGACCTTCCCAAAAGAACCGGCACCTAGCTTTGTCCATGGAGCTGTGAGTGCCATCAAAGAGGAGATGGAGGCTCATGGCAAAGATGGCAAGGCTAGTAAGGCAGCTGTTAGTCAAGATTAGCCTAGCAGCCGAGGACATCCCGATGCCCTGCCAAGGGTCAACCCTATGCGCCACTCCCCCTGTGAGGGGCTCCCAGTCCTTAAGGAGGAGCCTTTTGTCGCTAAGAGGCATTCCGAGGTAGGAGATGGGAAACGAGCCAAGCTTGCAGTTAAGTAAGTTGGCTAGTCTAACCTGCTCCAAGTGATCAACTCCCAAGATGACCACTTCACTCTTGTTGAAGTTAATTTTGAGTCCCGACATACTCTCGAAGCAGAGTAGTAGGAATTTCAGGTTGGCAATGCCAAGATCATCTGGCTCAAGCATGATCATAGTGTCATCTGCGAACTGGAGAGTAGACACGCCCCCAGGAATGAGGTGCGAGACTAAACCCTTGATGTGGCCCGCAGCCCGTGCCCGTTCCAGGATGAGAGCAAGCGCATCGACAACCCAGTCGAAGAGCAAAGGGGAGAGCGGATCCCCTTGGCGTACACCGCGCGCATTCCTGAAGTAGGGGCCAACCTCTCCATTGATGTTAATAGCAGTCTGTCCCCCGGAGACTAGCTGCAAGAGGCGGTGAACCACCCCTGGTTCAAAACCCCGCCGAGTCAGCACCAACCGGAGAAACTCCCAGTTAACTCGGTCGAATGCTTTCTCAAAGTCAAGCTTGAGGAAAATTCCTTTGTGCTTTTTGACTCGCACTTCATGAACAATTTCCTGGAGGGGCAACACTCCCTCGTGCAAGGCCCTACCTTTGATGAAGGCCGTTTGGCAACGGTCGATGTGCTTGTGCGAAATCGGTGCAAGTCTAGTCGCGTAAACCTTAGTGACAAATTTGAAAATTACATTAATTAAGGCTATCGGTCTAAATTGCTTAATACTATTCGCGCCAGCAACTTTCGGAATGAGAGTGAGAATGCCAAAGTTAAGGCGGGCAACATCCACACGCCCCAGCGCGAAGTTGTTGATAATGTCTAGGATGGCTCCCCTGAGCACACTCCAGAAGGCCTTGTAAAAGGCCACCGGAAGCCCATCCGGGCCAGGCGCCGAGTCCGGCTTCATGTCAGCCAGGGCTTGGTCCAACTCTGAGGCCGTGAAGGTGATGGCAAGCCCGTTGTTTTCGTCCGGCGTAATACGTTTGTTAGCAGGCCAAGCCTCCCTGGCTAGCGAGAAAAGAGGGGCCTCGCCCTTAGTACCCATGAGGTCGGAGTAGAATTGGTAAATGTGGCTTTGGAGGTCAGCCGGTTCCGAGATCATCCCTTGATCAGTGGAAAGCTCCGCAATGCGGCATTTGCGGCGACGGCCGTTTGCCATTGCGTGGAAGTAGGAGGTGTTGGCATCTCCCTGGAGGGTCCATTTCACGCGGCCCCGTTGACGCCAGTACTCCTCTTCAGCTTTGATGAAATTGACAAGCTGTTCCTCAAGGTAGTATCGGAGAGCCCATCCCTCCTCATCTAGGCCCGAGGTGTCAGCCATCTTATCAAGATCATCGATTTGGCGCAAGAGATCCTCCTTGGCCTCTCTTCTCTCCCTCCCAAGGTTCGCTCCCCAGCCCTTGAGGAATTGTCTCAGCCCTCGAGACCAAAGTTGCCACAAGTCAACACTTGAGCGTTGGGGGCCACCCTCAGCCCCTAATTGAACAAGTTTGTTAGTGACAACCTCTTTGAAGCCCGCAACCCCAAGCCACCATGTTTGAAAGTAGAAGCGAGAGGAGCGCGGCCCCACAGGATCCCCGGATGCAAGCAGCAAGGGGGTGTGGTCAGACCCGATGCGCGTGACCGCCGTGAGTGAGCACAGCGGGTACAACGCTTCCCAAGCAGCCGTAGCCAGCACACGATCTAGAACCGAACGCACGGGTCTAAGTTGGTTGTTTGTCCAGGTATAGCGAGCCCCTGCTCGATGAATTTCCTGTACTGCCATGGACGCAATGGAGTCGTTAAATTGGTGTACCCTAGGCCAATCTATATTGTCGTTATTTTTCTCGTCCGCGGAGCGAATGAGGTTAAAATCGCCGCCAATAACTAAAGGGAATTGTGCCCCAGCAACAAAGCCCTCGAGTTCCGAGAGGAACTCAGTTGTGCGGCTGTGATCCGCTGGTCCATAGACCAGGACGAAAAGCCACTTGCATCGCTTGGCTTTGTGGAGAACTAGCAGCAATGAAGAAGGTTTCCTTGAACCATTGGCCAACTTCAAAGGTTTCATCCCGAAACCCTAGCAGCAGGCCCCCCGAGTGCCCAACTGCCGGAACCCAATTCCAAACAAAGGGATTCCCTCCCTCAATGCTCTTGAGTTCACAGTCCGTGAAGTCCTGCTTAATGGTCTCTTGTAGGCCTATAATGTCTATTTTTTCCTTGACCACATAATCTCTAAGCTGGGAACGGCGCCCCAACTGTCCGAACCCGCGGAAGTTCCAAATGAAGGCAAGCCATCGAGCAATCATTGGGCTGACTTCTTTTTGCCGTGGCCTTTGCGGACAGTCAGGAGATTTCTCCTAGACTTCCTCGGTTTTGGCTTGCGCTCCCTAGCGCAGCCCACCGGAGTCGCCACCGAGGCGCTCGTGCCATCCCCGACCGGGGTCAGGGAGTCTGGCAACGTAGTCCCAGCTACGGTGTCAGCATCTGCAGCGGAGGAGGCCGCCGCCTGGCTGGCGCGGAAGGAACCGCCGCCAGCGCCGCCTGGGCTGCTTCTTTGGCCCTTACCAAGGACAGAATCTCCTGCGGCGTGCCAGCCGCAGGTTCAAAAGTAATCGCACAATCCTCGGCAACAGAAAGGAAATGAGAGTCAGGCAGAGAATCGAGGGCGGTGAAGTTACCTGAGTCCAAGTTCCTGGTCGCCGTGAGCTGCTGGGCCTTGGCCAGCAACGAGAGAGCGCTCGACTCCTTGTTGCGGGTGCTCTTCCTGGTGCCCGTCACCGCGCCCACCTTCGCGCGCTTTCCGCGGGTCGTGGCAGTGGCCACGGTGGCCATGACAGACGCCGCCATGCCTCCAGCTTGCATCTTGCTGCTCTGAGAAACGATGGTGGGCAGGGCCGAGGGCGCCTCATCAGCATGCGCACCCCCGCGAGCAGAATTCACACCAGACACGAACTTGCTAAGCGGGCTGTCCCAGTCCAAAGAATCCTGGGCAGGAGGAGAGGCGAGGCCTGGCTTGGCCGCCGAGCCCCCATCCGCCTCCGAGAAGTCCACCACCTGAGACGCCCGGTCCGGGGTGGTGAGAGGGCTGTCAGTGACATTCAGCACCTCAGCCAGGCTCTCCTCGACGCACCCAACAGCCGGCTTCTTGAGGAAAGCGTCAGGGCCCCCTGGCCGCGACAGGAATGAGCCGTACTGGTTGATTGGGGCAGGGAGGAGCGCCACTTTGGCAGCCGTCCTGGAGGGAGGAGGGGCACTGCCAGCCTTGCGTTGATTGGCTGCTTCCTTGGAGGAGATCTCCCCATCCTTGTCTTTCCTACGGTGCTTGTTGAAATTCTCGTCATCATGGCTTTTGTCTTCAGTATCCTCGTCCATGCTGTCATCCCTGGGAGGCGGCGGAGGCTTTGGTCCCCCAGAACCATTAGTCCCACCCCCTTCTTGGGTAGCTCGGCCTTGACTGAAATGTTGAATCCCTCACCGTTCACAAACACTTGGACTGAGCCTTTGACCCGCTCAGGGAATCTGCACTGAAACTGCATACGGACTGGAAACTTGACCAGGGACAGTTCGTCCACAAAGAGTGGCCTGCCCACCATGACCATGGCAGCCATGAGGCTGTCTACCCTGCGCAGATCTTTCGGCACCCCTTCCAGCTGGACCCAGACCTTCTCCAGCACCACCGAGGGCTTGGGCTCCAGAAACGCCTCTCGGATATGCGCCTCAACTCCCTTGAAGGGGAAGAAGATGCGGCCGCTGCGCGTGCATAGCTGCAGCGTCTCACGGGAGGGGAATTGGACCATGAACTCCAGGTCAGTCATCTTGGTTACTTGCCAATCCCAGGCAGGGGCCTCAACCAGGTGTTTCAGCTCAGCTTCGAGCTCCACTAGCGACATCGAGATCTCCTTGAAGTTGATGAAGGCCGTGAACACCTCGTTCTCGATCACCTTGGGTTCACCCTCGTTCTGCTCCACTTCCAGGCACTAGAAGCCACAACCCGAGAAGGCATTGCCCATGAGCTGCATGCGCGGCTCCCTGCCCCTTGTTGGGCAGTTGGCAGATGCGTGGCCTTCCAGCTTACAGATCACACATAGCGGCTCAAAGGTGCAGGCGTTCTGGAAGTGACCGGGACGGCCACAACGGAAGCATTCCGCACCTGCTGCGCCATCGGCCTTGGGCGTGGACTCTTTGGAGCCCTTGCTCTTGGAAGTGGAGCGTGGTGGATCCCCAGATCCAGAACCACCATCTTTGGCCTTGCTGCCATTTGGAGGGTTCGGCCCCGCCCTGGGGTTGCGATCCCTGCGCTGGCTTCTCTCAGCCTCCACGGCCTTGCCGGCCCGCTCCTTCTTCTTGCGTCTCTTCTCTTCCTTGATCCACCAGGGCGGCGGAGGGCCCAGTAGTCCTCACGGCTTTGGCGTCCCTGCTGCTGATAGGAACCCTGGTAGCCGGAGTCGTTTTGGTGCCGGCGATCTCCCCCAGATCGGCGTCCCTCTGCCCCATCGTAGTCGTCGTAGTTCCGCTTGTTGCCACCCCACACGCCCTTGTTCTTGTCCATGGCCACCACCTCTGCAAACGAGCGGCAGAGGGGGGGCGGAGATGGCGGAGTGAGCGAGCGGTGTAAGCCTTTCCGCCGCCGCACCTCGTCTTCTCTGGCTGGAAACCCTAAGGAGGAATCTAGGGCACCCCGATGGATCCACAACCACTTAAGTACTGGGCGGGAAGAGGCCTCGGCCTGCTCCAACACCCTGGGCCCGCTTTGAGCCAAAATCCCAGACGGCGAGGCCGAAGCGGAGGCCCAAGAGCCCAGCAAGGAGGACCCATCCTCTTGTAGGGCCGGGCAGTCCGCCAGACTCGAAGATGGGCCAGGAGGTGGCCCAAAGTCCTCATGGTCTGGGGTCAGGGCAGAATTTGAATCCTCCGCACTCCTCGTGACGTCAGCCCTGACGTCCTCCACCCGGGGCAGATCTGGGAGTCCGCCAGCGAGCGGCGCCGGAGACGGCTGCCGGCGACCCACGCGCGGCGAGCACGCTGGCCCCCGACGAGAAGCCGGGTCTGCCCCCAAGCTGGACCGAAGGAGCGGCAATCGCCTTGGCCTCTCCCGCAGCCATGGCGGTTGCCGAGCGTTACCAAATCTTGAGACCTTGCCGCCGGGCGCGAACGACCGCCGGCGATGGTGACGGAGGGAGCCCCCCAGCTCCTCCGCCCTCGCGATGAAGGCATCCAAGGTAGGGCACACCGGCCGTCCTCTCGTCGAGCCCTTGCCCGAGCCTTCGCTTACCACGTCTTCGTCTTCCACCTCAGAGCTAGAATCTTCACCATCCGACGACGCCAGCGCCCAGAAACGACCGCCCAGCCTGGGCGCAGCCGGGGTGGAGAACCCCGAGGCCTTCCCTCCGACCGTAGGGCTCGCCGCCGGCGAGAGACCGCGCCGCACCACCGTCCAAGACAGCGGGCGAGCGGAATCGCCCTCCGAGTCGCCAGAGCCTGTCCGTACAGGCATACCGCTTCGCTTCCCTACAAAGTAACTTAACCATGGTGTTTCTTTTGTGTAGTGAGAATTGGTAGATGCATCTCTTTTTTTTAGAACTTACACTGCAGGAGTCACACAGCACCTTCTGGTGGTCATAGACCGGTCCAATCTGGACAAGCTGAAGTAGATGTGCGACATGAAGCTGCGGAGAAGCTTGACGTGGAAACGGTGGCAACGACGTTGGCGCTTCAGGTGTAGCAACGGTGCCCGCGCTGCTCAGGGATGTGGGTGTCATGTTTATGCCATTATCCCTGGAAGTGTTTGGCCGATATCTTGGCATCACTTTATGCCATCTCATTAGGAACGGTCTTTATTTCTTGGGCTAATGATTAACTGTTTTGTTATCATATCAGTAGTACATTTAGTCCTTCTTCCAAGAGTGAATTCGTGCCTTTGGTTTTTCCAGTCTTAATTGAGCTGCACTTGCTTATGGCATAAGGTGATGTATTAGTTAATCCAAAGCCTTGTACCTTGGAGGTACTTATATATATTAGCCGATTGTCCAATGGAATGCGTGAGCAGTGGCCAGAGAAGGAAATTAGTTATTTTTGTATAAATGTGTGTCTCCTGACCAAAGAGAATGAGAAAATTTTCACTAATGTGTGTTAGACATTAGTTTCATGTACACTTGTATTGACTTGTACTAAGGAAATTAATCCACGTAAACCCTGGTACATATCCACTATAATTGTGAAGACGTGCATTGCACGTACATGCCAACTAGTAAAAAAAAGACACAAAAAGCACTGGAAACAACTTTAGCCCACCAACTGGAACAGAAGCACTCGGTCCCAAATTGGGCCATGACAACGTGTTTCATAAAATGGGTTTAGAGTTGGCGCTCTTTTGGAAGTCCATGATGGGCTGGGCTGTGATGTACTAATATTTACTGGTTGTGGTGAACGGCTTCAGAATTTAAAAACGAAAACCAGATAAACATTTGCATCATCGGAAAAAACACTGACTTCGCCCTAAAAAGGGAAGGAGACGAAGAAACACACAACTCAGAAGCTTTGTTTTTCCGTTAAAAGGCATTCCGACAAGAGAAAACAATGGTGCACTATTTTGCAGTTCACGAGAAGCGTGCATTTCATTTAGCTTTTCCAAATTGATACATGTATAGTTGGAGAAAATAATGCTACACTATTTCTATGCTGAGTTACATCGACCAGAGCAGCTCCTACCCATCTATTTAGGTTTTGCATCCTAATACCAAATGATGATAAGTTAAGTAGCCACCAAATTATGACCGTAACTAAACTGGCAAAAGTGACCACAGTATGGACCTATGGGGCTCGTTTTTATCGAGCTGCTAGACCGGTGGAAAGGTGGCCAAACCAACCTACATGCTACAGATTCCATATCGACGAGGTACTCACATGGCCTGTTTTTGTGTTGGGGCCACCTGGTGGTCTCTTGCATGAGAAGACCTTTGCTGCACAGTGTTGGTACCCTACTCTCATTTTGCACGATCGATCGAGAGGGAGTAGCTAGCCAACCCGGTTGGAAGGATCCAACTAACGACCTGCATGATTAACTTTGATGGGAAGAAACGTGCATTAGCCCACCATCCCAAAAGTTGACTGAACCACTGTGGAGTATCATGCATGTATGTATACTTGTAGATACTTGGGACGTGTTTGGTAGCCAGCATGTAAGTTTGCGCCCCATGAGACTAGGCCGGCCAGGGCCTGGTCTGGGAAAACCAGCCCCAGAGGCTGGTTATGCAGACCGTTTGGTAGGTCGTATGGCTATTTCGCGTCCAAGTGGAAAACATGGAAATAACTGTTTGGTTACATGCTTTGCATGTGCTAATGCGACTACGCGTGTGTTTGGTTAGCTGCAGAACATACACTACGGTTACCCCTTTTCTATTGAGGTGAGGTTACCAACCGAAGCATGAAAGAAGAAAGTGCAAACTATTTCAAACGAGTACGATTATCAGCCGGACATAGTGCAGTACATAAGTGCTTATACTAGTTGTGACCATGTTAAACAAGACCATACTGATAACACAGACTCTTAATCCCTCTTCCTGACGTTCCCTGGGTGCTCACCACATCGCTTCACCACCTCACAGCCAGTTTTGTTGAAGATGATCACCCTGTACTCGTTGTCAGCGATCTTCTTGAACATCAGGAGATAACCAATCTTGAGCTCATGAGCAATGGTAAATCCAGCCCACCCCGATTAAGGCATGCTTGACCATTCAAATCAGCAAGGGTGATCATCCAGACGCACCCTGTGTTCGTCCTAAGGGTGATCTCCGCAGGCACCGCACCTAAGTATGGCCTGAAAGCTTCAGGAACATGAAGGACCCCTAAGCCAGATGCGATAACCACCTTGCAGAAGTGGTTAGGGGCACCTCTTCCTTCATCCAGCCAATATTGGCCTTGATCTTGGTGGGAAATCCTCCATCAGCGCACTTACTAGCCTACGAGAATGAAGGAAATGTTTAATCTTAATGATGGTTTCGTGCTGACATCAATCTGTATGCACAATTACACATCCCTCATACCAGATAGGACACATGTTTATCCAAGAAGTATTTCCACACTACCAACAGGCAGGCACAAGAAATTCGCTTGCACATTACTCAAGGTAGTAAGGAATCACTCCTTGCATAGATGCGCAACCCAATTTATATCATCGGCTTACATGTAGAGCATAGAAGGCGCCTACTGACTAGCCAGCAAAAGAAAAGAACAGTCACAACTGCTAATGGCTGCTGCATTCTTTTGTTGGCAGTCAGTAGGTGGAAGCTCTAACACAATTCATCATAGACCTAAAAGATACTGATGAGATGCCTCAGTCGGATAACGAAGTTACATGTGGAAGAAAATAACGCACCACATGACAACCAACAAAATCAATTACATGACACAGGTAAAGTTGTGCATGGTTCTTAATTTTTTGGCTGCCTTGAGGTATCGGTTCAACATCTCACTCACAATTATAAAACCGTTCATCATAGGCGAAAATGTCTGAATTGTAGCCTCATACTTCACAGCCATCGTTGACAAAAAGAGTGTATACAATAACGAAGTACAAATAATAGCATAGTCGTTGCAATTACCCTTGGTTCTGTAGACAATCTTCTTGCAAGTACAATGGCCTAGTTCAATCATCGGCTATCATAAAGACCAATCACGGAAACAGGAAAAGACCTTTGCCTCATCAAAATTAGCAAACAAAGATATTAGAGAGATGATTCTGTACAGGGACCCAGATCTATGCACAAAACGTAGTTGTACATCGCTCAAAGGTCCTATGCAGAGTCATCTCCCTTCCACTTGTGTCATGCCAAGGTGTAATCATCGGCTCGGTACAAGCAAAGTTCATGTGAGCCACAAAAATCTATAGGACATGGAAATTTGGGCCTCAGGCTTGCGTTTCACAAATGGAAGAGGTGATAATACTGAGCCAAGAACAAAGCGTAAACATATGTTGTACCTTGCACAAGGTTCAGTAGCATTACCCCTTCCAGAAAGGGCGCGTTTGGTAGCCAAAGATTATCATATGTACATAATAGATGATACTAAGATACACCCTTCGAGTCCGAATAATCAGTGCCTCAGATCTAGAACATGGTAGACCTGGAGCAACTATACCGACGGGAGAGCACAACCAAAACGCGTTACAACTTCGGTATAGTTGCTCAAGGCCTACGAGATGTGTTCATCACTGGCAAAACCGACAGATCGAACACCAAATCGAACACCAAATCAGGCAGATCGAACACCAAATCGACAGATCGAACACCTAATCCACAGTTAGAACACCAAATCGACAGTTAGAATACCAAATCGACAGAACCAAAAAGGTCAAAACTATCACGCGGATGGAACCTAGATCAACCGTGCATGTCATTGTAAGCAGTAATACACTAACGGATCTACAGATCTATGACGCGTACGAGCCATCAGAGGGCTACGGATGATCTTACCTCCATTCGCGAAATTCTTGGAGAAGAAAGGCTGACGACGACGAAGCTCCTCCGTACAACAATGGAGAGTTGTCGGCATGCGTCTCTTATCAAAGATGCTCGCGGAGGTGGTGTAGCCGCCGGAAATGGAACCGCCGACGGAGAGAGAAGAGGAGACGAGTGAGCGGTGAGGGGAAATGAAGAGGGAGAGTGAGCGGTGAGGGGAATAAATGGCGCGTGTTTCCCGAAGGGTCGCGGCGTCTCCCGCGCATTCGCCCGCGTCTCGCCCTTGCGCTCCGCCAGACCTGGCTCCAGAGGTACGGTCGATCTGAGCGTGCCGCCAAGGCCTGGCCCGAGGCTGCTTTGATGAGTGTGCTGGCCTAGCCCAGGAGCTCGCCCAGGCAACCAAACGTCGGGCCTTTGCAGCTGGTGGGCCAGGCCTGCCTCATTGCAGGCTACCAAGCGCGCCCTTGAAGTCCCTTCATTTCTTTTCCATTTTCAAGAACTAATCATTTCCCAGTTTGTCATTTTTCACGAGCATCCAAAGAGCTGAATGTATGTATTAGGTTTCCCATTTTGTCATGTAAAATTCCTTCTTACCTGAATTTCAAGGGCGAAAATGTAATAAGGCCAACTGAAGCAAAATTACAGGGACGAGAGACATAGATGGGACTGAGGGTGGGGTTACGCAGCACCGAGTATGGGCGCAATAACGGAAAAGGCCTTATCATTGGTACATAAGTTCATTATTTCTCCCCAACTAATGAAAATAATGGAGTGAATCACACTCTTGTTCATGCACACACAAATGCCAAATATACAACACTCAAAAACATAACTTAAATTAAGTGCCGCAGTTTAACCGTAACCATATGTAGTTACTCTCAAAACAAAAAATGCCAAGTTTTGAAGAAAAGATATATGGCAACAAACAAGTGACTTATCATTGAAGCAAACAAAAAGATAAAAAGTTGCCCTGCTTTCCCCTCGCTGCCAGCACAGGGGCTCCATTTGTCCTAGTGAGACAACCTAGCTAGCCTTTCTTTTCCTGCCTTTTCTGTTGTTTTGCGTCGCAATAAGGACCTTGGTAGGGCACTTTCACCCTGAGATCGAGATGCCACTTCCCTTTCCCTCTCGTCCCCATCACCACCTTTTTCCTGCGCTCTCTTTTTGTTTCATGAATCTGTCGTGGATCCCTGACATGGTGAGGTTTTCCACCACTATGGTGTGAGGGCGATGGGGGCACATGGTATGGTGGTGGCTCGCCTAAAAAGGGACTCATCAACTGAAAGCAAGGGGCAAGTAGCTAGCAACTGATAGCACCGAGAAATGAAACAGGTGGAAATGGGAACTAGTGAACGAGATCTTGGTAGGGAGTGAAGTAGTAGTACTAATTAACATTTTTTTTTCAAGTATGCATCCTGGTAGGTGTATATGTTTCATACTCCCTGGGGTCAGTAAAATCTGTCGCCAGAATGTAACGCGAGCAGTACAAGTGTTATGCACAGCCTCCAACGATTTTTTCGTATCGGGGGAGTAGAAGAAGAGCTAACACGGCCGATACAACGCCAAAAGGCAGCACGATACAAACACGACACCACACGGTTTACAACTCAACCCACACCAACAAAGCGATAAGGACTCGCCTTGCATCATCTCCCGCTAAGAATGGCGAGGAGGCGATAGACCGAGCTACTAGGACACGTCACGCCCGACGTTGACCGGGAACTTCAGTATACCTCATGGCTTCTTCGGACAATCATTGGATAATGTAGTGCTCAATCTGAGTAGTACTACTGGGAGATACGCCGATTACAAATGACACTAGGAAAAATATACACGCATCAGTCATCGGAGACCTCATGATGGGAGGTCGTGTTGGCGAGTGTGCGTACCAGACTAGCTAGCAGCAGTGAAGCACCAACAAATGTTTCCTGCTAGGCACCGGGTCTCCTCGTCGTATTTATGCCCCGAAGAATATCACCCGAGCTGACGAGCAGGGTATTAGTGGGCAAGGTAGAGCTATCACCTGTGCAAAAATGACAAAATTCAGACAGCAAATAGCATCCAAAATTTTGAATTTTCAGATCTGTGATTTGTCATTTTTGTACAGGGCGGCCGCGATGTCGTTTCGTCGCCAAATTTGACACGATGGTGCGTGACATGCTCAGGTACGTGCATGATTTTTTTTGAAATTTTTTTACAAGTTTTCAATTTTCAATTTTTTTTCGAAAAAACCGGGAGCACATGCTCCCGGGTGCACTTGTGAGTTTCCGCAGCTAGAGTCCACTATCCACCACCACTAACTTAGCTAGCCAGGTCCATGTATACTCGCATGCATGCATGGGGTACTCCAGAAGTAAACGCTCTCGGACATAACAGGTGGGGCTAGCTAGAGGCTATAGGCGGTGCACCCGCCACGTGTATCCCATGTCGTTTTGTCCCGTTGTAGCCAGACGGGACAAACCTGGTCCAAGGCTGCAAAGTGCAAACGCAATGAGGCAACGGACGAATGATCAGTGTCACCATATGTCAATGAGTGTACGGTGTACTGTCTACCTTGTTGTCATTGGATGTTCTTATCCTAAGCAATATATACTACGTACATGTACTACGTGTCTACAAGTCAAAAGTAAATCATATATTATACCAATATTCCTAGTATTAGAGCTTGTTTTTAGTAAACACACGGAAAATCCTGGTGCTAAAATGCCAAAGGACTAAACACACCAGAGAAACAACCATATTCAACTATGAGAATCGTAGATCACGAACGAGTCAGACCCGCAAGCACATAAAAAACGAAAACCAATCATGTGATCCGAGAAGACCCACCAGACACATAACTTCACGCGACCTCGTCCAGCGTTAGGCTCGCCACCCGGGGCGGATATAGGATGGGAATGGCCTTACTCTGACATTCACTATGCCGCCTCATGCACCATTCCGAAGAAGACTTCGAAATTCCAAAATGGCAGAACGAAAATCGTCCTGTCGGCGAAGGGCCGTTGTCCGAGACACCTCGAGGGCCCAAGGGCCGTCGGAGGTGGGACGAATCGTCGTCGTCTAGCGCAATAGAAAATCTATATCAATTTATTTAGCGTGATGTATTTTACTCTGTCAAAAAATAAAGTTTGTGTGCTGGGGCCACCTGGTGGTCTCATGAGAAGACCTTTGCTGCACATTGTTGGTACCCTACTCTCATTTTGCACGATCGAGAGGGAGTTAGCTAGCCAACCCGGTTGGAAGGATCCAACTAACGACCTGAATGATTAACTTTGATGGGAAGAAACATGCATTAGCCCACCATCCGAAAAGTTGACTGAACCGTTAACTGTGCACGTATACTTGTTAGATACTTGAAGTCCCTATACCTTCATTTGTTCTCCATTTTCGAGAACTAAAACTTGATCCCAGTTTGTCATTTGTCAAGAGCATCCAAAGAGCTCAATGTATATATTAAGTTTCCCATTTTTCACGTAAAATTCTTTATTGTTTTTTGAACTGTTGCTGGGAGAAGGTGGTAGGTTCCCTACCTGAATTTTCAAGGAAAATGTAATGAGGCCGACACAAGCAAAATTACAAGGAGAGAGAAATAGATGGGATTGAGGGTGGGGTTACGTAGCACCGAGTATGGGCGCAATAACGGAAAAGGCCTTATCATTGGTCCGTGATTTTATTATTTCTCCCCAACTAAAGAAAACAATGAAGTGAATCACACTCTTGTGCAGACCACAAATGCCAAATATATAGCACTCACATGGTCACATGCATGCTAGCGTGAAACCCGAACTGCTGCAATTTAACCATAACCACATATAGTTACTCTCAAAACAAAAAATGCCAAGTTTTGAAGAAAAGATGGCAACGAACAAGTGACTTATCATTGAAGCAAACAAAAAGATAAAAAGATAATAAGGATCTTGGTAGGGCGCTTTCACCCTGAGATCGAGATGCCACTTCCCTTTCCCCATCATTTTCCTGCGCTCTCTTTTTGTTTCATTAATCTGTCGTCGATCCCTGACATGGTGAGGTGATCCACCACTATGGTGTGAGGGCGATGGGGGCACATGGTATGGTGGTGGCTCGCCTAAAAAGGGACTCATCAACTAAAAGCAAGGGGCAAGTAGCTAGCAACTGATTGCAACGAGAAATGAAAGGTGGAAGTGGGAATTAGCCAACGGGATCTTGGAAGGGTGTGAAGTAGTAGTTCTAATTAACATCGTCTGGAACCTAAGTAATAAAGCCCTTTATCTAAAATATCGTCTGGGAACCACAACAATGCTCACTTCTTAAGATGAAAACCGCATTCTCTTTTGGAGCATCAGTTTCGAAGGTGGATCCGGTCAGAGTGGCCTGTGATCCGTGGAGGTGTGAGTCAATGGAGAGTTATAGGACCATCCTTCACATGCAAGGGACGGTAGATGGGTAGCTTTGGTCTTTGCTCTCAGGTTGGAGAGACACTTGTCCTCCTCTTCCGGGCATGGCGTTTCTCTCTGGCATCGACGAGATTGGCGAAAGGGCTAATGGTGGATCAGCTCGACGCGACGGTTTTCAGTGCGCACTTTGTGGTAGCATGGTCTCGAGTGCCCGACCGTGGGTTTTGTGTGTTATGTCTTACTGGTGTCCTGTATGTTCAGATTTTCGCCTGGTGTTTCTCAATTAACCGAGCAGTTCGTCTCCTTGTACTATCTTCATTCTAATCAATGATTTGAACGCTCTCCTAGCAACATTCAAAAGTAAGATGAAACCAGTAAGGAGTTGGTTGGAGAATCATTGGATAATGTAGTGCTCATTTGATTATGTTTTACTACCTCCGTTCCGAAATACAATATGTTTTAGCATTTTTCTGATTCAGACGTATCTAGACGTGTTTTAGTGTGTAGAATCACTCATTTCACTCCGTATATAGTCTATATTAAAAATATTGTAATTTGGAACTGAGGGAATACAACTACAACGAGGTGTCGATTACAAATGACACTAGGATAAATATAAACGCATCAGTCATCGGAGACCTCATGAATGGGGGGTCGTGTTGGTGAGTGTGCGTACCAGACTATAGCTAGTACTCCCTCCGTTCTAAATTAGATGACTTCCATTTGTACAAAAGTGGATGTATCTAAACTTGTAACATGTCTAGATACATTCACTTTTGAACAAATACAAGTCATCTAATTTGGAACAGAAGGAGTAGCAGTGAAGCACCAACAAATGTTTCGTGCTAGCCACCGGGTCTCCTCGTCGTGTTATGCCCCGAGGAATATCACCCGAGCTGGCGAGCAGGGTACCAGTGGGCAAGGTAGAGCTATCACTCACTCGGTACGTCCAGAGTCCACTATATATCCACCACCACTAGCTTAGCTAGCCAGGTCCATGCATGGGGTATCTCGAAGTAAACGCTCTCGGACATAACAGGTGGGGCTAGCTAGAAGCTATAGGCGGTGCACCCGCCACGTGTATCCCATGTCGTTTTGTCCCGTTGTAGCCAGACGGGACAAACCCGGTCCAAGGGTGCAAAGTGCAAACGCAATGAGGCAACGTCAATGAGTGTACGGTGTACTGTCTACCTTGTTGTCATTGGATGTTCTAATCCTAAGCAATACTCCCTCCGTTCCTATGAGTAGGGCGTCAATACTTTGGCTCGTGGATTAAGAAGTGTCCAGCTACGTAAAATCTTCCCAATCCTACCCTATTAAGAGCATCTCCAACAGGCGTCCAAATTGGAGCGCGCGCCGAAAACGGTCACTATAGCACGCGCGGTGCCAAATCCACTCCTCCAGCGGCAGCGCCAAAAGACCGCGCGCGCGAAAAAGCGTCCAGCGCGCGTTGCCAAGCGGGAGTTTTGGCACCAAATTTGGAGCGGCCACTCCAGCGCGCGGGACAAAAGGGAAAACTGGCGTGAGCTACCAACCGCCAGATCTGAACTCTCCCGCCGCTCGCACCGCCGCTCGCATCTCTCCCTCCCATCTTCTCCGGCGACCCCCGCGGTCGATTCTCCCCATCCCGCCGCTCGCGCCGCCGCTCCGCTACTCCCCAGCGCACCGCCGCTATATATGGCCGCGCGGAGCTCACCGCGGCGTTGAATCGAGCCGGGCCTTTTAGTTTAGAGTTTAAATTAGAGTAAATTGATGTATGTAGATGAGTTATTCCTACGATTCTTCCGATGAAGAATTTGATCTTCAAGAAGAGGAGGACGTTGCAATGATCCTAACTATTCACGCCAACAAAAAACCGAAACACGGTGGTTCAGTTTTTGGTCGTGTGAAGTTGTGGAGGGAAAGAATCGATGCTCACGACAGATTGATGAGGAACTATTTTATCATGTGTGTCAAGCGTTTTTCCGTTGGAATTGTGCAAGTATTTGGTAAGGAATATCTGAGAGCTCCCAATGCTGCAGACACGGCTAGGCTTCTGGAGTTCAACGCCGCTCGGGGGTTTCCAGGTATGATTGGCTCTATTGATTGCATGCACTGGAGTTGGAAAAATTGTCCTAAGGCATGGCATGGACAATTCCAAGGCCTCAAAAAGGATACCACTATAATTTTTGAATCGGTGGCCGATCATGAGACCTGGATTTGGCATGCTTTTTTTGGCATGCCCGGAGCTCTCAATGATATCAATGTTCTTCACCGGTCACCACTCATGAATAAGATTGCAAAAGGTCAAACTTGCCCGGTGGAGTTTGTAGCAAACGGCCATACATACAACTATGGTACTATCTTGCGGATGGCATCTATCCAAGGTGGCAAACATTTGTGAAGCCGGTTAAGAATCAACAAGGTAAGAAAATGCTTGATTTCCACAATGCTCAAGCGGCGGCTAGGAAAGATGTGGAGAGAGCATTTGGGATTTTGCAAGCCCAATTTGCTATTGTGAGAGGGCCGGCTAGATTTTGGGATCAAGACATGTTTTGGTACATCATGACCGCTTGTGTGATCATGCATAATATGATCATCGAGAATGAGCGTGGACAAGATTTGGACTACACTCTCTACGAGTCGATGGGACATCCCGTGCAAGTGCGGATGAGGGCAGAGAGGACAGCTCGCTTTGTGGCATCTTATCATGCCATTCGACGCAATGAATGACATGATGAGCTTCAAAAGGATCTAATCGAGTAGTGGTGGACATGGAATGGGCAACAATGAGTTTTAAAATGTATGTTCGATGAACTATTCATTCTATTGTTTGTTGTATGTTTGTTGAACTATTCATTCTATTGTTTGGTGAAATATTTGTATTTGAGAAAAACAATTTGTTTGTGTTGTAATAATAATTATACTATTTATTGTTGATTTATTTGGTATTTGTTTGATCTTCGCGGTTGTATGTTGTTGTGCAATTGTTGTTTCCGCTGAGCGCGCGCTGCATTTTAGCGCGATTGCTGAAACGCGACAGCGACGCGCTAAATTACAGCGCGACTGCTAAAGCAAAATATACACACAGCATGTGAAACGGCTATTTCGGCGCTGCAAAAAAATTATACCGCGCCGGCGCGTAGTGCGTCTGTTGGAGATGCTCTAAGTCGCCGAGATCTGCTCTCGATTTCTTTCCTGCATGCAAGATCAATAGCAAGGCCGCAATAACTGCTTCTCCAGTAATTTTTCTGCTTCTCTCTCCATGCGCCATGCGCGGCCAATGGGATTGGGAGGGCCAGAATAACCGTTACTCTCCAGATTTTTCTAATCAATGTGTACATCTGTGAGTAGGGGGGATTAACGAGTACTCGAAAAATCGGCTCAACTCGACACGAGCTCGGACACTTATGAGTTGAGCCAAGCTGACATTTCTAACTCATTAAGAAAACGAGTTCAATGAGTCGAGTTGCGAGTACTCGTTAAACTTGTGTAACTCGTAATATGCCTAAAATCATAACTGGATGAGTTAGTCCATTGCATATTTTCATGCATGCTCATGCATGTTGTTGACGTTTATTACCGAGTTTAATGAGTTTACCGAGCCAGTTCGAGTTTTTATTGAGTCGAGCCAAGTTGGGGTCTGGAGCTCGTTTAATTAACGAGTTGAGTTGAGTTGGCTCATTAACTAACGAGTATTTACGAGTTGAGTCGAGTTGAGTCGAGCTGCCTCGATATCCACCCCTAGCTGTGAGGGTTAGTTTTGGAAAAGATTAGGCAAACCGCACCCTGTGCCTTACATTGTGACGAAAATTTGAAAAAAATAATACGCCCTTTCACAGGAACGGAGGAGTATACACTACATGTACTACGTACGTGTCTACAAGTCAAAAGTAAATAATTATACCAATATTCCTAGTAGTAGAGCTAGCTTGTTTTAGTAAACACACGTAAAATCGTGGTGCGAAAACGCCAGAGGACTAACACACCAGAGAAACAACCATATTCAATGATGAAAATCGTAGATCACGGACGAGTCAGACCTGTAGGCACATAAAAAACGAAAACCAATCGGATCCCAAAAAACCCACCGGACACATAACTTCACGCGACATTCTCTAGCGGTAGGCTCACCACCGGGGCGGATATGGGACGGGAAGGGCCTTAACTCTGACATTCCGTGTGCCGCCTTACCATTTCTGAAGAAGACCTTGAAATTCCAAACTGGCAGAATGAAAACCCTCCTGCCGGTGAAGCGCTGTTGTCCGACGCACTTTCATGACCCAAGGGCCATCGGAGGTGGGACGAATCGTCGTCGTCTAGTGCAACGGAAAATCTATATCAATTTCTTTAGCGTGATGTATTTTACTTTGTCAAAAAACTAGCACAGGGGCCCGCGCAAATGCGCGGGCATCTAGTATATGCTGTTATGATTTTTTTCTTATTAATTTCGATTGTGAAATTAAGGGTAGCATACTGGAAGATGTAGTCATATTAAAAGCGCTGATTTACTGTAGGAGGCAAGAGCGTGGACTCGCTGGAAGAGATTTGGAGAATTTTTGGAGACGTGAAAACCCTCTCGGTTACATGTACGTGAACCTATATAATGATTTTGTAAATCTTGTATAAGGTACTATTTTACTTGTTGCTCACGTGTGGACTCTGGATATTGATTCGATCCGGCTGGTTTTTTTTCCTGAGAAAATCTACCGATCAATTTTGATATATGTTCCGGCCCGGCCGACCGAATATTCTATTCATATATAGGATGTGCTCTTGTCTTGTGTTAACGTGTTGTACAACGTGCGTGTTGTGTTAACGTGTTGTAAGTTTTAGATCTAACCGTCAATTTAATTATGGTGATGTGGATTAACCTGCTGTCTCGAAAAACTCACACATTTTACTTTTAGTAAGTATATATAATAAATAAAGTTGAATCGCTTACTCTTTTTTTTTTTGGAAATTACACTCTCCATGGTCCATCGATACTCGATCATAGAACAAATGGAGGGAAAAAAGCAAGAGAGAAGGTCCAGGGCACATTGCATGCTTTACGTATCTTTGCTGCCACTAGGGTTCCTACTACGTACGCACATAGCCGGCCACCCGGTGGGTAGATCAACACGAGGAGCAACATGCATTTGTCAATTTGTCGATCGTTTCTGTGGTTCGTGGGCCGGCCGTTTGTTAATCACTGTCGTGTCTTCCTTTGTTGGCGTCAATCGGCACCACCGCGCGCGGCTCCCCGCTCCCCTGCCCATCGCCGATTCAGTGACCACTTATCAATCGACCACCACACCATGTCCAGAGACAAGAGTTGCATGCGGTTCTTGCTGGAAACCTCTGGACCATGATACCAGAAGCCAAACGAAGATTTATTTTCCCAACATCCATAACTCGCTAGATTCACAGTTTACTAGCGGCTATGAGCTTCTATAACTTAGATCATTTCACCGGCACCCTCCAAATGACCCCAAAGACCCATTTGGGGGTCCGGATACGAAAAAAATGCTCCCAGCGACACCCTCCAAAAGCTGTCCACACCAAAAAATATGTCCGGCACCCCTGAGAGAGCCTCGAAGTTTGAAGGCCTCTCGGGCATGCCGGACATGCAAGCGGACATCGTTGCATGTCCACTGGCCCACCTGCAGTGACACACATCAATACTTTCTCTCATTCTTCTAGCCGTGCGTGCAGCTCGTCGGCTGACGCAACACCTCCGACCTGGCCATGGAGACGGAGGAGCTCCAGGCCATATCCCGCTCGCCTTTCGCGCCAGAGGAACCGCACCGTCGACCTCCTTCGTTTCCTGCAAGCACGGTACCCGGAGGAGCACGGAAGCCGTTGCGACGACCTCGTCTTCAACCTAACGGCCGGTGCACAGTGCCATCGTTCGCGCTTCTCCAAGCCAAGCCGTCATGTCCTGGAGGTGCGGCGTCGTTGAATATGTCCGAAACCAGAAAGATTCGAGCTAGAACGCAAGGGATCATCACCGACAAGGTCGTTGTCCTCCTACGGCCGGGCGCGCGGTGTCGTCGCCCCGTTAGTCCGCGTTTATCCAAGCCAATCAATCATGTCTTGAAGGTTCGTCGTCGTCGACAAAGTCATCTTCCTGGGAGCCGGAGGAGTAGGACGCCGCGTCGAGCAACGGGAGCTGCATCCTCGTCGGGTTCAGGTGTAGGTTCAGCTGGCTACTACTTCAAGTAGTGGCACGGTGAGCGCAGTGGCGCGGGGAGCGTCGCGGTACTACGCGGAAACGAGCCAGAAATATCTCCGCATCTTGTGGTTTTGCTTGGGTGGACTCTGGCCGAGGCGACGTTGTGGCCGTGGGCTTTGCACCTGCCCGAGACTGCGACACCCTGCCTGCTCTGTCTTTGTTCGTGTGTTAGTTTAGACTCTGAACTTTAGGTGTAGTGTTCAAAGTTGAGCAACACGCGACAAATGTTGTTTGCTGCTATGCTAGCTACGGGTTTGGGATTTCTATTTTGAGCAAAGCTAGCAAGCTTGGCCTTTGCGTGCATGGTGCTTGTGCGTGCTATTTGTGCTCAAGCTAGTGGTGTTTGTGGTGAAGCTAGTGGTGGGTGATCAGCTGCAGCCAGGCGTGCCCACGACGACGCCGACGGCTGGCCGTCCGTGCAGCTGGTGGCTCTCCCCTGCTCACGCCGCGTCGGGCTCCTCCACGCAGGCGAGACAAGCTCCACCCGGCGTCGCCTCCTTGGCTGGCTGCGCGGCGCGGCGTTCACCCATGTGCGTTCGCCTCCTCCTCATGGACAACATAGGCGCGGCGTTCACGCGCGCGTCGGCCAGGAGCTCGACGCCGGGCGGCCACGGCCAGAGCGTGCACGATCCTGGTCACCCTCTGCTCTCGCCATCGACCTCTAGCAGCATCTCAAGACCGGCGTCTCCCTGCGTTTTGGGAGTGGGACGCGTGCGCGGCCAATTCCGGTAGGCCAAGGAGCTCGACATGCATGTTCCAGGAGGCCACGAGGATGCCCACGAGCTCGACTTGCTCTAGGAGCCCAAGGAGCTCGACAGTGTCCCCGCCCGCCGGCGCTGCATCCCTAGGAGCTGAAATCGGGTTAGCTGAATTTGTTTCTCGCCAAGTTCATTTCGTGGAAACCTCCTCACAAGGTGTTTGTCACCGTCGATCCCGATAAACTCTGCGGAAACCCACGCGACAACGACGCTGTTTGCGTCAATCGGTCGCGGTCAGGTCTGGCATATGCATGCGAGGTAATCAGTGTAGCGGCTAGCTCGCTTTGGTCGCCGGAATCCGATGGCGTCTCGCACGTGCGGACGACAGAGTACCGATCGGGACGAAGCCAAGATTGGCATCAGTTGAAAAAGCCGCGGTCGCTTCAAATTTCTGTTTGCGCCTGCATGCATGGTTGAGGCGAACGGGCCCTCCGCGCACTCGCGCTTGTCCAGTGCAGGTAGCTAGGTAGTGCGGCACGAGTGTAGCTGTCGCGGCTTCACGTGATCGTGTGAGCGGGCGGTGAATGATAGCAGCATCATCATTTTCAGAGAGGGCGGGTAGGGAAAACGTCCAACAAAAAGACGATACACTTTAGCTTTACACGGCTGCATGTCTCTTCCTATGAGGATGAGTGAGGACAAAAGGATTAGCAGGGCGGGGCAGTCAAGAGCTATATATGTACTTACCAGAACTACAGATCAGTCAGCTGCATGGTTAATTAGTCATTGAAATTTAATAAGATGAGCTTGATGATGTTGCAGGAGAGGGCATCTTTGATGTTCAGTGTACACAAACAAGACGTCCTACGAGCAAGAGAGTAAATCCATACAGGGTGAAGGTGGATGAGTACGTTGTCATGTGATGCATGGAAATTGGACTGTCCTGTTTTTGGTGTCGAGCAAAAAGGCAGCACACATTAGAGGAAGACATGTGAATACATTCATGAATATGCATGCTACACGTACGCCCTATGGAATCTATTATATACTAAAAGCAAAATGAGTTAGTTTTTAGAGCCACCACGTTAATCCACATCATCTTAATTAATATTAACAGTTAGATCTAAAATAAACGGCTGAGATTTGATGAAAAGTGTAGTTACGTAACCATGTAATCGGAATAGACACGTTATATGTTGTAGCTACCACTTCCATAATAAAACCGATTGGTAGCGTATTTAGGATGGACTGAATTTGTGTCCGGTAAAAAAAATCACGTTTAGGCAGGACAACATATGGCCGGCGGGCGGCGGCCGCTGCTGTATTCCTGGCTCGAGATTTTCAGGGCGCAAAGGAGACGTGAAGATTTGGCCTAGATGCATATTAGCTAGCTGGTAGCCTCGTATCCCTCTACTTCTTTGGTGATTTGGAAATTAAAAAGATGAACGTGTGTGATGTCCTAGCGCCGTCTCCGGCTCTCCGCCGCGATGGACTCGCAAGAGCAGTACGTTGCCGACCTGTGCAGTTTCTTCTCCCATGGTATCGCGCTGCTGCTGATGGATGGAGGCAATGAGAACAGAGAGCCAGCAGTCCACACGTATACGAGAGTAGCTAACAGCCTTGAAACGTGATAGATAAAAGAAAAAAACTGAAACGTGATGGGAAACGATAGTAATTGCTAAGATATGCACACAGCTCACAAATGATTCAGCAAGTCACTAAGTACATTCTCTATTTACTTAGCCAGTGTTTCTGAGTTTAGGTAAAATCGAATTTTGTAAATTTACCAAACATGTAGCAACATCCATGATAACAAATTTATTTAATATGATACAACATTATATGAAATCAAATAATAATGATATTGAATTTGAGATGTTGATTTTATAAACTATATACTTTGATTTTGACTAAACACCAGAACACAAGTTAATTATTTACTTAGAAAGTATATTGTTCTACTACCTCCAGTCCGTTAAAAGGTTCGGAAGAAAATAGCATGGAGTGCACAAATGGTACGTACAGCGTCCGACGCTTTTTCCGGACCGGAGGGAGTACAATTTAGTCCACATATTTGATAATTTATTTGACAACCATCATACCAACGCACTAAAACGCATGTAGTAGTTTGGAGTCGTGGAATTTTAAACTTAATGAAGTCATGCCATTAGTTGCACTACATACATTGTTTCTATGATTGAGTACATATAGATGACAAATTAATTCGACTTCCATCAAACCAACATTATCATAAAATGCCTGCAGGAGTTTGGAATTCCGAGTCGTGGCATTTAAATTTTAATGAATTAACAACATTAGTCGCATTATCGACATGAACGTCCCTCACACTAAAAAAGTATTGGCTAAATGATACTCTCGCATTTGCCCTCGCATTTGGTGAATATAGAGTTACATTATATATTATAAATCATCGATTTTCTTAAGATCAATTCATAGATTGATTTACAAACACCAATCATGCATAGGTGAATTTTATTAAATATCTTTACCATACGAAAATAACCACCAGGGAAACAATAGAAAAATGGTTACACACGTGATATATTCTCAACAACGTTCCCTATAATTTGAACTTTGCTATTAATACGACATTTTCTAGAGCATGTAAGAGAAGTGTATATAATTAAAAACATTAACATATACTGTTCTAAATGAAAGACACAAAAACAAATCTAACCTTGCAAATGTGTGCCTCACCGTGCTAATTTATGAAAGATCAGTAGCCTTTTAATCATCTAATAATTGTCCCACAGGAGTCTATACTCCCCTATTTTATTGTGTGTGTGCTAAGATAACGCGATCTGAGAGTTTAAGAAAGGTGATCGTACTCACCTTTTCCTACCATATCAAGACAAGACTTTTTCCCTTCCCTGTTTTCTTTTCGTTGAAATTAAAAACATATATGTAAACAAAACATGTTGCGCCCATTTAGGAAAAAACGAACTACATGTCCTAAAAATAACATGATGATAAAGTGTACTCATATGTACGTGTGCATGACTAAGAATAAGAAGTTAATCACAAGACACTTACAATTTTTAGATATGTTGAGTATGATGTAACTATACTCACGAGCACACTACTACAATTTATATACGTATTCCATTCACGACTTGAGTCAAGGTTTTTTTATATTGACAAAGTTACAGCTTCTAGCTTGCTATCGATAGGAACATCGACTCATATTCAAAAGAGTAATCATGTTTAATTATATACAATATGACGCAAAACCTGAGGTTGGATTAAAATAATAAAAGAGAAGCTACAAGAACCATTGGCTACATGGACCTGATAAGTGTGGAACCATGAAAACACGCCAAGAATTAGATGGAACCAATGGCTTTGTTTCTAAGACACTCTCCCAATAAGTTGTTGGCTAGAGTTTCTTCGTGGTGCAATTAAGAAGATTACTTTTTAGATGACTTGAAGTTAATTGGTGATTGATAATCTTTTTTAAACTATGTACCATCCAATTATTTATCTACCATAATATTTAGGATAGTTACTGAATATATAATTTAGATTTCCGTCTTTACAGTATCTAAGATACCTCAAATTTACTTCTTACACATAATTAATATGCTAAAGACAATGCCCTCGCGTTTGCGAGGGCCACCTTGCTAGTTATAAGTAAACACGATGAAAATTCCTTACAACATAGGTGGGCTCTTATCCAAGCGGATTGCAATAAATCCCAGATCCCATGCCAAAATATTGAATAGGCCCACGAGTGGCGTCGTCGTGAAAGACCAAGTAGGATTTACATTTGATACATGTCCTTAATTTGTTCTTTTCTATGTGGTAATGTACGTATCTCAATATTTCTTCTACCTATAGGTGGTCCTGGCTTTGTCCCTCTTCAAGTACAGTACGACGACAAAGCTTTCACCATGGCTTACTGTTGGATGGATCGATCCATCAATGTCCCAGATGGAAAGACCTTGTTGATTCACTCAAAATCCAAGCCAACAATGTAAGGGCTTATGGAACGAAACATGGAAGCAATGACTGCTCAACCATCGCTATTGTTGAAGAGGCCGTCCCAAGTGGGGAGAAGCGAGCAGTTCAGTTGAGGGGAATAAAGTTTCGGAAGGAAGCAAAGCGTGTAATTTCATCAAGCTCATTGCAAGAATCATTGAGCGAAATGATAAGTGTCAAAGATGTTTCAAGCAAAAAAAACAGGGGAGATGAGAGAGCTCCACATATGAAGGTTTTAAGAGCTTCATGAATATACAAAAGAGAAGCACCATTGAAATGGAAAATGATGCAACCGTCAAGTTGAAAACAACAATGAGGGCAAAAAAATTGATCGCAAGATTTTTATGAACGACACAAAGAGGGATTGGTATGAAAATAAAAGGCCAAGATCTTGGTTCGATAAATCACTTGATGCCATATTGTATAATTGTATGAACTATGTGTCATCTGTGATCGTTTTGATACTTTGATGGATGTCCAACACTGCTTAATTTGAATTTCCCCATGCTAAAACATTCATTTATGATTTTGTACTAAATTATTGGAGCTAAAGTGCTGAACTAGTTAAATGAAAATGTGCCAAAATGAAGAAAAAATCCAATTGGATGTGTGTATGTCCGTTTAGCGACCTTGTTGGATGCACCATATAAAGTGTAAGTGGACACATGTCTAAGGGCATGTACGATGGTTATATCTCTGAGATGAAGGAGAGAGATGAAAAAAATTGAGTTTGTCTTACCTTCACGAGATGATCTCTTAGCACAATTTGTCTTGACATAAATTTAGGGATAGCCTATTACTAAACATAAGACTAAGATGTAGCCCATTGTATATCATATTTTATAGACATATCTGAATTGTGTGGCGGGTCTAAGATAAGATTATCTTATCAACTATTGTAGATGTTCTAACGCCCCAAACGGACAGACGCAAATTCAAAACGGGCATTATTTGAGACTGTTGGAGTTGCCTAAAGAGGATTAAAAAGAAGCTCTGTGCTCACCTACCATTCTGCG
Source organism: Poa pratensis (assembly GCA_947311845.1). Classification (NCBI taxonomy): domain Eukaryota; kingdom Viridiplantae; phylum Streptophyta; class Magnoliopsida; order Poales; family Poaceae; genus Poa; species Poa pratensis. The sequence continues at coordinate 17,383,795 of CAMZMU010000097.1, read as the reverse complement.
AAAGCTTCAACGATGGGCAAAGTGGCATTAATAGTTTGGTGTCTCTGTCAACCCAAAACAATGCTTACTTTAGCATTGCGCACGGTCAAACCCAGCTGATCGAAGGGTGCCTCCGCATTTCATTTGAACACCTGAATGTGAAATTATATGCGTCTCGTCTGTTCGGTGCATGCAGTTGTTGTCCTTGCCTAATACCAACGGGAGTACTACGCCCATGGCGTAAATACAGTTTGTATACTAAATCTGTGCCTGATGCCTGCCCTTTGATCTCCCGCTACGGCTCTCGCTAGCTGCCCACACGTTTACCACGGCACCCGCTGCATCCCTGCACACGCACTGAATGACTGAAACTGACTTGATAGTTGATAGTACCGGACTAATGAACCTAGCTACAGCAAATGGAGTCAGGCAGCAGCGAAGCAACGTGGAGCCGGCGGCGCAGCACGCAGTGATTGCGTCCGTCTCGTCTTGGGGCCGGTGGCGCCTGTTCAGCGCGCGGCAGACAGATGAGGGATCGATCGACCGGCGGTACGAACGCCGGGCCGTTCCGCGCGGCACGGCGCGGTGCTTGTGCCATAGGGGGGCGGACAAGAAACGCCTTGGGAATTGGAGTGGCCGGCGTGCCGGCCGTCGATGGACGAATGTTTCGCTGCGCCGATCCAGTTGGTTCCTGCTCGACAGGCCGGAGCTGTTCAACTACTGTACTTACGTCGCGGTGCGCGCCCGGCCTGCCATCGGATTGTGCCGCTGCGTCTTTGGCACGGACGCGCCAGACGCCACCATGTGGAACAGAAACGAAGACTACATAGGCAGTGGTAATGTATGCACAAGGATGGTCCTCGATCAACCCAGAGCATCTCCACTCGGGCGGCCAAACGGCTGCCCAAAAGCATTTGGGATGTGTCGGACAAAAATCGGCTCCCACTCATAGCCCCCAAACGTGATTTTGGTCCGGCGTGGCCCATTTTTTTGTCCGGCACACCTAGCCCACGCCCTCCGCTTGGGGAGTCGATGGGCTGCGCCGGACGAAACGGAGCGCGTCGCCACGTCGGCCTCCGACACGCGGGCCACGCCTGTCACTGAGACGCGAAGATGCAGTGCGGCCGGTCAGCTGAACTAATGGCAGGCGGCGTCTCGGTTTCCCAGCCGGGTGCAGCGACGAGGAAGCGTCTGCGCCACGGCGTCGTCAATGCAGGCGAGCACGCCTTTTGAAGCGTCGCCGTAATGGTGCGGCAGGCGGGCCGTTGGCTGTCCGGAGTTAAGGCACGCTCATCCGTTCGCCTCCCCGACCGCTATATAGAGGCGGGTTCCTCGCCGTCTCCACCAGAGCACCACTCTCCACCACCTAGCCATGGCCCCTCCCCAGCGCGACACCGGTGCTCTCTTGACGGAGGAGGATCTTACGCGTCTCCGGGCGGCGATGCAGGCCCACATGGTCCGCCGGTCTAAGCAAGCGGTGCTCGGCGCGCTGCACGGCGCTCGCCTCCGCGCAATCCGGCCGTTGGCGAACGACCACGATGCGGGCTCATCCGCCCGCGCACCTCGCCTCCACCACTAACGGACCTGCTCACGGAAGCCGAGGCGCGGGAGCTCATCCGCACCAACACACCGCTGCCATCGAACAGCCGCCTCCCCGAGGGATGGGCGATGAACCCAGCTCACATCTCGGTTGCGCCTCCGCTAACCGGTCAGGCGCGCCTCGACTACACCGAGAGGAGCCAGCAAACCCTGCCTCCGGAGCTGTACGGCGACCCTCGGTACGCGCCGAAGTCGGCGTACTGGGACGAGCAGATCGACTTAGAGCACGCCTACCGCCTCAACTCCTTCTTCGCCTGCGAGCCGCCTGCGAGCTGGTTCGACTCCGACGATGACGTCCTCACCAACACCTCCGACGAGAACTTTGCGGTGGGCATGGAAAGGGAGAGGGTTCGCTACGAGGCGGCGCAGGTAGCTCAGCGCGAAAGGGAAGAACAAGGCCGCGTGCAACCTCCTCCGCCGCAACCTCAACAAGAGGCGGAGGAGGTTGACGGTGATGATGACGGATCCGATGGCTGGCCGTCGCCGGAGTGGGGCCCAGGCCACATGCAGCTCACCATTGAGGCGGACATAGCCTCCACTGCCGCCCAGACGCCTGCGCCGCCGTTCGCCACCACCGGCTACCTCTACTGTCTCTCGTCCGGCTGCTGCCGGGCTCCTCTGGCTGCCGCCGCGTTGGCGGGCTCCTGCCCGAACTGCCGGTGCCGGCGTGCCACCCTACCTATTAGGTCTAGGTCTAGGTTTTAATTTGAATGAATTATGTTATTTTTAAATGAATTATCTTTAGTATGACCGAAATTTCAATGAAATCTATGTGCTCGGCGTGCCACCCTACCTATTAGGTCTAGCCTATCTTTAGATGTTTTAGTTCAGCTCACAATCCAGATGAATGCCCTGTGCTTTCAGCTTTGCAATATGTATGCTTTCAGGACATTGTATTTAGGAATGAATAATTTGGCGCCTCTGGCGCCTTTGTTTGTTCAAAAAAAAAAAAGTAAACCTACTGCATTTGAGAGTTACCCAGGGGAGACATGGCACTATTTTCTGGCAGGGGTGACCCAGAAATAACTGCGCTGTTAGGAGGGTATTTTCGGATCTATTCACCTATCTTTCCGTGCCCTGATAATTCAACTTTGTACTACCCCACAACTTTGTGGTCCTCGGTGTGGGAGTAGCACAAGAAAGAAGGCATAGGGGCTGGATCATTCTTGTCTGTCTCCATTGTATCAAGTTGGCTGGCTCCCCTCCTATAGTTTGTAGGCCCATGTTTGCTGCACAAAAGCCTGATGTGGTACCACCGACCTAACCAAAAGCAAACCGAGCCCAACGTGCAGCCGCTACAAGAACAAAATCATCACACAGATATGCTGATGCATATGTCCATACAAGTGTTGCTGCTTCTCCATAAATAGGAATAGCTAGGACGACGTACGGTATTCATCATTCCTCTCTGTTTGGGAACCAAAGTATTCAAACTCATTGGTAAATGACAACCAGAAGGAGCATGTGATGACAGGGACAGAAATGTAGGAACCCATATGGATTTTGCTTAGCCAACTAATTTGTTTGGAAAATATCCAGAGAAAATATATCCATCGGGTGATGATTCCATGCCAAGCCCATGTACATGGGACAGTTTCTTCCTGATGTTTTCTAGCTAAAATTCATGCACTATAGAACACTCCAAGCTACGTGCCACACATGTATATGTGTGTATTGTAATAGTGAACCAGCTAGGACAAAGGGTGAGCAACTAGAGATCGATCATGGGCAGGGCACACTAAACTGGAAGGACCACAGGCTTACATGTGCCAAAGCATTGCACTTTGTTGCTTCATCAACACCACTCCCGGCCTGCATAGTTGTCATTTGTCAAGGCATATGCATGCCATCATCCTTGCCATGTTCATCTATCCATTGTTAGGGGAACTAGCCAATGTACTAGCTAGTAATCCTCAATGGCTCTATCTTTATGGGAAATAAGCATATGGAACAAAATCTCATAGGCTTAAGACAGGATCTCTCTCGGGAATAAAGGGGTTTGTTGGTTATCGTGTATGACTGTGAGAGCCTGCGCCTAGGACGTCTCCGATCGATCGGGCTCGAATGATGATTAAGATTCGTGCGGGCGCGCATGGATGATGTCGAGGTATTGGTAACGCGGAACTACTATATGGATTCATACGTACCGTAGAGGAGGTGGGGAAGAACGTAGAGGGTTCCAGTGACGGGATTGCACACACGATCTTACCCAGCTTCGGATCTCACAACGGCGGCGAGATCCTACGTGCTGCTATAATTCACTCAAGGAGAATATGTGTACAGGTTACAATGAGATTGTATGTGTGCCCTAAGGCTGCTGGAAGGCTGGCTTATAAAGGCGCCAAGCCTTCCCCTACAAGGAAAGCCTTAACCGACCTAGATCATGAGTCCTAGACTAACACGGTAACAAACCCTAACTTGCTCCCTAAGGCGAACGCAGCCAGGCCTTCGTCTTGGACTTCACTAAGCCAGCCCAGAGCTTATCCTTGCGCCTAAGCCCATGAGGCCTTCTCCATTAAGCCCTCCGGCTTTATCTGATGGGCCTCCTTGGTGGGCCAGGTTTTATCCACCGTGGCAGGTATACCCGTTCGGCATAACCTCCACAGTAGTCCCCGGAAAGGTTTAAGTTCTTCGTTTGCCGTCTTTGTGAAACACGGGCTTTCGCCTTTGCGAAAGGCGGACAGAAGAGCTTGGAGCATTCCAAAATGAGACATTCAGTCTGCCTTAAGGATTAAGCCGAACTCTCCTGCACTTTGAACAATCTGGCAGAAAGATTCTGTCAGCGTCGAGTCTTGTCATGACGTCACCACAGTCAAAGCCAGTCCACGACAGTTTGGACAAGCAAAGAGACGTTGTGACGCCATTACTGCTACTTTTCCGCACACGATCTCCGAGGCGTGCGGGAGAAGATGCCCACTATCTGACCGTTGCGGGACGCGTGGCGAAAATCGCGCGAGCGTTATCTCACCGCACTAATCGCGGCGCGCGGCCCCCATAAAAGGGGAACTGATTTTCTCCATCGGGCTCATTTCCCTGTTCATCGTCCTCCTCGCGCCCATCCCCTCCAACTCCGGCGAGCTCCACCACCACCATCTGCGCACCCACCCATGGAGAGCTCCGATGCAACCGCGGGAGCGGCAACGGCAACGGCGCGGCTTCGGCGGCGGCGGAGGGACAAGATCTGGCCATGAGGGGATCGAGCACCGCGGATGCATCTGCATCTCGCGCGGCGGCGGCGACAAGTTCTGCGGCCACCTCCATCGAAACAGAGAAGAATGCCCAGCCCTCCGACGAGGGCGATGCGGCGGAGGCAGAGGAGAGGGAGAGGAAGCATCTTCCCGCAACTGGGCGGCTTCCACCATCACCGACGCGGACCTCACGCAGCTGGAGAAAGAGGGCATCCTCCCACCAAAGGAGAACTGCCACTGGCGATCAGCGTACGGCCACCCTGCTCCAGATCCCGCCGGCGATGAACGAGTGCTCCTCGTCTCACATCTCCTTCGCGGTTTGTCTTTGCCTCCGCATCCTTTTTTCCAATCAGTCTTAGACTACTATGGCCTTCAGCCTCATAGCGTAGGCCCCAATAGTATCTTGTACATTGCTGGCTTTATGGCTTTATTCGAAGGATACCTAGGCATAGAGCCCAGCTTAGAATTCTTCAAGTACTGCTTTACCTGCAAGCGCCAAACAGAGAAGGAAGAACTGCTTTCCTTAGGAACAGTTAGCATCAACCTTCGTAGAGGCAGAGACTGGTATCCTAAGGCGCCAAAAATAGATTCCATTAAAGGCTGGAATAGCTCCTTCTTCTACTGCAAAGACATGGCGCCAGTAGGCAAAGACATAGGACTTCCTCGCTTTTCTCCTTTGCCTGCGGAGCCCCGCCTCTCTTGGGGCGAAAAACCGCTGAAGGTCCTTCCTGACAACCTCCGTCGCATGCAAAGGCGGATTGAGTACTTAACAAAGACTGCTGTGCCCAAACTCACGGGCGCAGACACCATCCTATGTTGGTTGTCAAGGCGAATCCAGCCTTTGAAAGATCGCAAAGGCCTCATGTGCCACTACACGGACCAGAAGAAAGATCCCCTCCGTGTTAGTGAGAGTGACCTTACGCAAGACGCCCTTGTGTATCGCTTTAAGAGGATTGCCAAGGAAAGGATCCAGCTGACAGAGCAGCGTCCTATGTACACAGCCGCCAACCCAGCTCCAAAGGTAAGGCATTTACCATTACTGTTTTTATACTTCCACAATGTTTGCCTTACTAACACCACTTTTGATTTCAGCTCGCCCTTTTGCCGGATAATCTGCTGGCTCCTTTGTTTTACGTGCCTGAAGCGGCACCCGAGCCCCCAAAGACTCGGAAACGAAAGGCTTCAGGAGCTACTGCAGCAACTTCAGCAGCAGAAAGGCGGAAGCGTGAGAAAGCCATCCCTGCTAACGCCGAAGTGCTCGACATTGAGGACGATGAAGATGCGGCCTTTAATGCTCCAGTACAGAAGTAAGCCGAACCTCAATTTCTTTAGTAAGGCGAACAATGTCTATGAATGTTATCTTATTTTGTATGTGATTTGCAGGATCAAACCAACTGCACCTCTCAAGAGGAAGAAAGTAATTTCTTCCAGACAAAGGAAGACTGAGCCTTCTCCGGCCATCGCTCCCCCACTCCCTCCGTTCAACAAGAGACATCCCCAGGCCCATCTGATGATCATCATATAGATTTGGACTCAGCCGTCTTTCCTGATAAGACGGAAACTGAAAAGTTGGCCAGGGCTGCCGCTGCTGGGAAGGCGGCGGTACTTCAGTCAGAGGAGCCGAACGAGCCCATTACTCGTGAAGCTATCCGCAACATGGTGAAGCAAGAGCTTTTTGACGACGAGGGGTACATCTTACCCAACATCGCCGCCATGCTTGCCGATGAGAAGGAGCGTAACGAGCCGCCTCCGAAGCTAAGGCCAGTTGGCCAAACATTGACCATCTTGAACCTGGAAGATAATTGTGACGAGCTGTACGTCACAATGAAGCAGAGCTACAAAGCCTTAAAGGCCATGATGCAGGTAAATATTCCGTCTTTATGTACATACTAGTCCCCGGGCATTACGTTGCGTTTTGACTAAGCCGACGTAATGGCCTTTCTTTAATGTTGATAAAGACTCAGTCCCCAAGCCCCTTGTAGCTATACTTTATTGTCTTTACCTTTGTTACTTACTACTGCCCTTGCCTTAGCAGAGCAGCGAGCAGCTTACGTGCGATCTGTGGTACTCCCTGAGTAACCAAAGGCAAGTGCTCAAGCAAGCCGTCGCCAAAAATAAGGCGAACGAAGGTAAATGTTCTTTCACATGCATTGTGGTTAATTCATTTGAAGGCATAAGATGCTCAACACATGCAATGTGTCTTTCACAGCTGTTGTGGCGAAGGCAAAACAGATCGTCAGCGAGACTGGCGACATCGAAGTTGTAAGGCGGGAAAATGCCACCTTGTTTAAGCAATAGACAAAGGCCTTATCCGATCTGTGTTGTTGCTCGATTGCATGATCGATGGGGTGGTGGGTGGGCCAAAAGGCGGCGGATCCCCTGGGGAATCCATACGCCTCAGCCGTAAAACCCATGAAGATGTTGATGGTGCCGAAGGGGACGACGAAGCTTGACACCAGTGCGTCGTTTGCTGGGACGTAGGACCCGTCGTCTTCGATGCACCCAAAGTTGTTGATGAAGCGGGCGCGACCAACCGCCATAGTCTTGCCGATCTCGCCCAATGCTCCCGCCTGAAACAAAACTCCCGACGCCTTGGGCCCCACGGTGGGCGCCAACTGTCGAGGTATTGGTAACGCGGAACTACTATATGGATTCATACGTACCGTAGAGGAGGTGGGGAAGAACGTAGAGGGTTCCAGTGACGGGATTGCACACACGATCTTACCCAGCTTCGGAACTCACAACGGCGGCGAGATCCTACGTGCTGCTATAATTCACTCAAGGAGAATATGTGTACAGGTTACAATGAGATTGTATGTGTGCCCTAAGGCTGCTGGAAGGCTGGCTTATAAAGGCGCCAAGCCTTCCCCTACAAGGAAAGCCTTAACCGACCTAGATCATGAGTCCTAGACTAACACGGTAACAAACCCTAACTTGCTCCCTAAGGCGAACGCAGCCAGGCCTTCGTCTTGGACTTCACTAAGCCGGCCCAGAGCTTATCCTTGCGCCTAAGCCCATGAGGCCTTCTCCATTAAGCCCTCCGGCTTTATCTGATGGGCCTCCTTGGTGGGCCAGGTTTTATCCACCGTGACAGGTATACCTGTTCGGCATAACCTCCACAGATGAATCATGGTCGCCGTTGCTGTTGGCCTTTTTCTACAACTGAGGCTCGCATGATACATACCGTGATCTCGATCGACCCTCTCTTTCTCACCCATCACCGCCCCATTCCCGGGCCATTCCATTAAACAAAGCCGGCGGGGCGCGTACGGACGCTCGCCGCGATGATCGAACCATGCATGCACATGCCAAGCCAAAGCTTCTCGCTGAATCTAAACGCTTTCGGTAGAGAGATGGATGTTGTTTAGATTAGAGAGTGTGTGCGAACGATTGGTGCCTGCTTTTTGTGTGTATATATTCTTCGCCGATCCACTTGCTGGACTTTTGTGATCGTAAAGCGGGCAGAGGCGACATGGGCACCAGGTACGTTCGAGGATTCGAGCTAGAGATCGAATCGGCGTAAGTTAGGACTGCTTCAAATATTAGGGGCTGACGATATGCATGCTATGACTGTGCATGGCACATCAAAAAAGGAAGCCATGACATAATTTCATGCATGCATGTGAGTGAGACCCACAGTCCCATAGACAGATCGTCTTTAGTCTTAAACTACCAAGCGCTACTACCTTCAGATAAGACTGTTCCTTACGTTTTGCTCCCTGTCCATATGCATATAGTCCTATACAAAGCCTGTATACATGTGGACAACTGACGATGCTGTTATGATGTATACGTACCCATCTAGCTTTGTACGTATATGCATACGCCCATTCTCCCCTCAAGGAAAACAAAACGCCCATTCAGTGATCGATCTGCATTCGGTTCAGCGTGTACGGCTCGTCGGCAATTTGGCACGATCGAAACGTGCCGATCGAGATCGATAGAGCAGTTGATGTGGCTGCCCATCATGCGTTTGCATGATCGATCTAGGCCAGAATAGGTCGAGCGGGTCAGGACACAGTATTTGAATCGGTCCAAACCGTAGCACGGCCCTGTGTGCGCAGCAATTCAGTTTTCCTTAGAAAAACAGGAGAGATCATTCCCGGCTTCCGATTAAGAAGCGGGCGCAGTGCGATCAGGCTTCGTTTTCCAACTAAAATTTAAGGATTACAAAAAGGGAAGCTAGCTAAAAGCAAATTGGCTCGCATGCCATACGATCCTGTCACTACTTGAAGAACAAGTAATACGATAACTTCAGTACATGGACGAAGTGAATAGTGGAGTTCATACTACAGGTAATTAAACCCCCACTTCATATACGGTGAACTTCCTAGTGAATCTGATATGTACAGCCTGTCGGAATATTTGGTTGCTTCGAAATGGGAAGATATTATGAGACGAAAGGCCCACTTTCATTAACTGGAAGGGCAAGTTTGTGCATGACATGTCTCTCTTGCAACATAGGATTAAACCAAAGTATATGTCCAGTTCGATTTCTTGGATTAACTCTCTCCCGTGTGTTAGCCCTTGCTATACATATTTCCTTCTCTGTAAATATGGAAGTGATATAAAAAAACAATTTCAAGTGGTCCACATCGTGTACTTAACTAGTGAACTAGAAAACAGAAAATAAGTGAACCTTTTTTTATAACGTTGTAACATGTATTAGAGGAGGGTGGAGTAAAGATTTTCTATAGGTGAACCACCACATCATTTGTTCTGAACTTCCTCAAGATATGACATCAAATTCCAAACCTATCATTGCTCATCTCAAGTTTTATTTACAAGAGGGAGTTCAGATTTGAGATTTTTGGGATTCAAACATTGGAATTAGTCAGGGATGGTCTTTTGAACGTAGGAATCGAATCCAACTTTGCTGGATCTGTTTTGCAATGAATCGGAGCCATGTTGACGAAGCAGTTGGCGCACACACCATCCTGAGATTACGCCGCCGGCGAACTTACGTCTTATACCGTCGTGCGGCGCCTCGACTTTGGAAGAAACTATTCTAGCCAGGAGTGCTCGGAGGTTCTCCGTCACGGGCTTTCTTGCATCGGCTGCTGCCGCCACTCGCTCGCTAGCGCCGACGATGAAGAAGGTCTTTTAGGTCGGAAAGTTTTTCGGTTGTCCGTCACAGGCTCATTCGCGACGGCTTCTGCCGCCACTCGCTCGTTTGAGCCAATGATGAAGATGGTCTTCTAGGTTGGGGAGCTTGATGGTCGTCCGCGTAGCCTAATCCGCCCCTCACCCGCACTGACGAGGAAGGAGGCAGGGATCTTGAATTAGACACAATGTCTCCCCTCGGGGGGGAGGGGGGGGGGGGCGTCGAGCAATCTAATTCAGGTGGGTTGGTGTATGGGTCAGGAAGTGATCGGGATAATGAATTGAGGGGGGGTTCGAGAATAGCTATTCTAGGACCTCTTAAGATGGTTTCGAGAATAGTCATGTCCTATATTAATTTATTTTCCTTACATTTATGTTTAAAGATGACTTGTTTTTTAAAAAAGAGGATAATCGGGACCACTACAAAGATTGATGCACACAGCCAAATCCGGATTTATATTAAACTTTTGTACTTAATTTTAGCTTTTATTGTATTAATGAGTATAATATTTTTATTTGGCATTGTTAACAACAACAAAAATATTTAAATGTTAGGTGTAGCATTCATTTTATATACTTGTAAGCAAGTAGTTCAAAAATATGTTTGCATCATGCTACATTTTAAATATATTTTGTAGCATAATTTTTCTTCATCATTTAATTACCGGAGAATTTATATACTCCCTCTCTTCCGGTTTATAGGTTTGCATGTATCCCTAGATATCCACTTTGAATAATGTAATATGAATTGTGTAGCACAAAAGTTATACCATTAGAAAATATAACATCTAAATGTCTAATGGTATATTTGTTTGAAATTTGTAAGTCGAATTATGTTGATCAAATTGATGATCTAGTGATACGTGTGGGCCTTGTAAACCGAAAAGGAGGTGTACTATGTAGTGTATACATATTTATGGTAGAGATATATAAAGCAGATGTTCTAAAAAACATATCTTAACATATGGTTTTAGTGTATGATTTGGTAATTATATTTATAGAAACTTCCAGAGTATAAATTGTACATTGCCATAATTTTTTACTCGTAAATCTATGGTCAATTATGTTTTGGGAATTATACTGGGTATATTAATAAGTTGACATTGTACATGATGTGAACTTAGTATTATTAGCCGTAATATTGACCACCAGTAAATAAATAAATTACATAGATTATGCGTACTACTTTTGCATAAATGTGAGTGCTTTTTTGATATACTCATCTCTGCTTGGTATAATTTCTCTATACAAGTGCTCGTGTAGCTTTCTGAGATAAAAATCCTGCACATAAGTGAAACATATTTCAGTTTGTACAAAATGTAGGAACTTCCATCAGAGGGCGACTATGAACCTAACTAAACTCGTTGTTGTTGATTAGAATTAATGGTTTGTTCCAACATATATGGTACATACGATTGATCAATTGTGTGGACTTGCTCGCGCAAATTTAGCTTTTTAATAAATATTCAGTAGTCTTTTGGCATAATAAATAATGATACAATGGATATTAGTACACTTTTATATTTGGGGACCTCCTTTTGTCGAGACCCAGGCGGTTGCCCCATTTGCTCGGCCTATAGGCTGGCCCTGCACACAACCATTTCCAACATTTCAAAAAAAAAAAAAAACCATTTCCAACATTCCCAAAGAGTATTGGATTACCCAAATCGTGAACATGGTCCACGGTTGAGATTTTAAGTCCGGACGTTCCTAGGACAGTATCAGCAAAACAGAACCCGGTTTTCAACTACTATTCTGGATAAATTATACAGAGCCGCTGGCGAAAGCACCATGATGAGCATGAAGGCGAAGAATTAGCAGTAACAGAACCCCACTTGAACCGTGATCCTGGAGTGCTTCCTTCGGTTTCAAGCGACCTAAGCTAGGTCGACCTCGTGCCTTTATGCATGTGTGCAACAGTAGTTGTGGGAGAATAATTGCGTTGGTTCTTCTCCCCGGCTGGGCGTACGTGGGTCCTCACATTCCTTTCGGCATTACCAAACGCAACACAGTAGTGTCTCCACGTCTGTCGGATCGATGATCCATCCATTCGACGTAGAGGAGGGCTCCCCGGCCCGGACCCCTTCCATTAAGCCTTCGTCTCTTAGCATATTCGCCCTTGCTCGATCTATCGATCACTGCCAAACTGCGGTGGTCTGAGTTGCTGGAGCTGTTGTGTGTGGTTGCACCTCCTGCAGTGGATTGTTCGGTATGATCCCTGTAAAGGACGATCGTGGTAATAGTTTAATTTCTGATTCGAAACTGCTAAGTATGCCTTTATTTTGCAGTAAGTATATAGGAACACCATATTATTATCGCAGAAGAGATCTATGTAGGCTTCAGATCGCGCCACTCTCAATTCATTTCTGAACTTTTGTTTTTAGTTCGTACTAGCTAGCCGATCGATCGGACTTGTGTTGGATGTGGGTGGCCAGCCACTTGCTGTGTCCCTTTGTTTCGTCGCTCTCAGACCTAGCAGGGCAGCAGGAAGAGATCATGATTCCGTCCGGCCTTCGTCTTGTTCTCTCTCCATTGTATTGACCTGATCTTCCAAATGAGAACTGTATACACAGTCGCGAAGATGAGAACCCTATACAGAAACTTCAAAAAAAAAAAGAACCCTATACAGTCCGAACATTTCAACATCGGTCTGCAATTCCACAGCTCCGCACATGCGCCTAGCTAACAACGTACAGGCGCTGGCGCCGGCTATCTTGGATTGTGATTTGCCATTCTGCTCATGGTTATATTTGTTCAAGCTTGTTATATATCGTGCTCTTTCCGTATATCGAAGGCAGTAAACGGGGTGCCCCCAAGGCCTCACCACAGCGATTAGCCGTTCTCGGCCGTCGGATCGACGATTCACCGCGCGATCTGGACCGTGCGTTTTTTCGTCCAATTCCACTTCTGGAGCGCCGTCGTGGTGTCTGTTTGCCGGGTCACTGAATGTGGGGCCAGAACAACGTCGGTCCCTCGCCGGTCCCGCTCCACAGCGGCACACCGCGTCGTGCCCTCGGTGTAGGGTATTATCGATTTTTCCTCCTCGCGAGTGGACCGAGCGTGTCTCGCTGTCCACCTCGCTGTCGACCTCTCCATGCTCGCCGGGGGGGCCGGGACAACCATGGCGCCCTACGTCTGCCCACGATGGGGGAGACGAGCTTGCCCCGCCTCATTCTTCTGCTTCTCTCTCTCGCTTCCTAAGTTTCGTCTCCTCCGACCTACTGCTTCCTCGCCGTAGCTTTGGATCCACCGTCCTATCGTCGACCTCCGGCCGGATCCACCGCCGCGTTTTCGACCTTCGGCCGGGCCTCGCGCTATGCAGGGCTTCGGTGGTTGTTTCGGTTGAGGTGAGCCCCTGTTTCGGTGGTCTCTTTCGATTTGCCTGGTCTTGATTTTATGGTACTCTTTGTTTACTCAGATTTTTCCTCATCTGGTTCCTTCTTTTTGGATCTGATCTTCTTTCTTTGGTCTTGATTTCTTCTCCTTTTTTCTTCTCACGGTTGCTTTTGTTCTTTCCGTACTGGATTTCTTTTCTTTGGCTTCTGCTTCCTTCTGCCCGTCGGATTCGATTCGCTCTCCTTATGTTTGTTCTTCACGTTTGTTCCTTTCTCGGATTTGGGCTTCTTCTTGCATTCCCAGTTTCTTTTGGTCTTCGCTTTTGGAACATTTCTTTGGCTTTTGTTTTCTTTCTCACGGGAGATTCGATTCGATTTCCTTTTGTTTGGTCTTCACATTTGTTTTTTCTTAGTTCTTGCACTGTTTTTCCTTCTTTTCTGTTTGTTTCCGTTCTAATAGTTCTTGCTTTTTTGGTGTTCTTTGTTTTGTTTTCAATCTGTTCTTCGCCTTTGTTAGGTTTCTTCGTTTATACCTCTGCTTTACCTTTTCTTACCGGTTGTTTTTATCGATTGCTTAGTTCTTGAACCGTTCTTCGTTCTTTTTTGTTTCTTTCCGTTTGATCGTTATTGATTTTATGGTGTTCTTTGTTCTGTTCTTAGTCTGTTCTTCGCCTCTGTTAGCTTTCTTCGTTCATACCTGACGCGCTTTTGTTGTTCTTTGTTTTTTTGCAGGTCGTTGCGTGGTTGGTGATTGGTACTTGAAGATTGCTGCTGCTACTTGATTTGGGAATCTGCTTCCTTGCTGGTAAGGTTCAGGACCTCAAAGAGAACTAATCTATGAGCTATTCGGTTGTTTCAGGCACATGTAGGAATGACTCATAGTATCGTGTGGTTGTTTGGTTTAGTTATGGAACAAGACGGTGCTGTTTTGTCCACGCTGACTGGTTATTCACCTGTTTTGCGTGTGTCCTGATACATTATAGGATAGGATTAGCATTCTGATGCTGTGTGTGAATTAGTCTGGCTAACTTTGTGGTTCGATTCAGTAATGGAATGCTCTGTGTTAATTAGTGTTGCTAACTTTGTGTTTCGATTCAGTAATGGAATTAACATAACTTTGTTACTGTTCTCGCATGTTAGTTGTCTTGCTAACTTTGTGTTTTAGTTCGGTATTGGAATTAAAATGATTTTGTTACTGTCTTTGCATATTAGTTGTCTGCTATATCTGTGTCTTTCTCTCTGCAGCTCATGCGACTAGATGGTATGTGCTAATTAGGCTTGCTAGATTTGTAGTTATCTAAGGTTGTTAGCGGGTACTTTCACAGCTGCATCTGTTAGGGTTCTGTTTAATATAGGGTTCTTAGATTGTAATTAATTGTTTGGACACCAATTATTAATTAGATCTATTGTCTTCTATGTTGCTAATCCCATGTTATTATTCAACTGTTTGTATTAAATTTGCCAATTTGGGATTAGGTAGGCATTGGTGCCTCCACTTGCTATCACATGGTTTCTTAGTTTACTGATTTCTCTTGATGGATTGTTGCCCAATCTAACAATATAGGGTTGGCACTATTGAAATTTGTCATCTATCTGGAAATTATATTATTCATGGATCAAATGTTAGTGAAAGGTTCTGTGGCAGTTACTTTACTTTTGTTCCTTTTTACACTTCTTGGCTAACTAAGCAGCCTAAGTTTGTCTTTTTATGTTGTCAATCTTATGTGCAACACGGTATGTTTCCACAACTGAACTGCTAATAGCCAATAAAACAGCACAACACCGGATGCATCTTTTTTTAGGTTCTGGCTTCTCAGTTTTTTGCTCATTTGTGGTGTTCATCTTACAAGCATGCTCTTTCTCCCTTTTTGACTTCCATGTACTTTTGAAAAAAAAATAATAGGAAGAACTTTGCTTTTGCCTTGAGTAGACACAACCCAAATTATTTGGACTGCCGGTTGTGGTTTTAGATGTTTCTCTTTTGGACTGCCGGTTATGGTTTTTGTTAGACACGTGCATATGTGCTTTATCCTTGATACATGCTATAGTACCTTATCCCATCATCAAGAATTTGGCTCATATCCTACATGAAGGGAACGTGTACGAAATCAGTCGTTTCTTGCTTACACGCCCCGGATCAATGCTTAGACCGGTCGAAACGGACTATGCAATGATTCTTTCTGAATTGTTTCGAGCCTCGACCATGTGCCGTCTTCATAGTCCAAAGAATAAGGATCCTCTGCTCTTAGAAAAGACGTACGGGCTAAATTTTTATCGTATTGTCTCTGCTTCATTTTACATTGTAACTGTCTTTACCAAAAATATGTCGTTTAATACATTGAGTTTGTACGACTGTCCACAAGAGCTATACTGTCGTATTCCTATCCCAGGTTATGGATAGCTCTAGCCAATACTGGGCTCTTAAGTAAGACAAGAGCAAGAAGTTTTAAACTCTTGATTCAGTGTTACTAACCTCTTATGTATGAAACTGGTTTAATTGTGTTTTCACTCAGTTTTAAATTGTGTGAGCAGAGATGCTATTGCATCTGAAATGTTCTATATTCGTTAACGATCTATGTGATGATCGAACTGTTGTAATTCGGACCTACTTATCCTGTAGTCTTATTCGTGTAAACTAAATCCAGTGGTAATTGCAAGTAATGTTCTCTATTACTACTGTTTATCATACCATTTTGCACACTGCATACCAGTGTCATTGCAGGTTGTGAGATTAGCCTTTAGATACTCTGTGTGACCTAGGAATGTTTCGTTTGCTGGGGTTATGGTCATAGATATATTCGTGGTTATTACCTTTTCTGCATGTCTTTCTCTTTGTTTGGGAGTCATATCAGCGGCTTCTGTTTGCTCCGTGTGAGTATATGTATGTATCTTTTAATGTGGGCCAAACAATCACCTTTTCTTTTCTATGTTCCAGGTGTTTTGGTCGATTGGTACCATCGGTCTTTCTGCCAGGTATATAGCTGTCATCACTTTCTATTTCCTTATTGTTGTTTTCTGCTTACATATTATTTTTCGCTTTACTTATGCCTTAGTTGTATGTATATGCTGTTGTTGATTTGTGAGAGTCTTACGGTGTTTCTTTCTTTTTTTGAGTGTGTTTTTCGGTTTATTTTTTTTACCTTCTGTACCACAGGATGTTTACTGTCTGCTCTTCTTCTGTTGCGCTGCTGGAGATCGTTGCATCCCAATGTTGTTTGCCATCCCATTCGTACGTACGTGAGGTTGGTGGCGATGGTTCCGTCCTTGGAGGTGTGGAACTCGAAGTTCGTGTTTTAGAAGGAGCTAAGCCCACTCGGTTGTTTTTTTGGGCCTGTGCGTCTGTTGGTTCCCGTTGTCCTTATGAAGACTCTGCTTTCCAGGCCGTTCGCTTCTTACAGTCTCTGTATGGGTTTGTAGTTCATGACTTCAATTATGAGGGAATGTTAGCTTATAGGGAGGTCGCTCGGTCTGCTGTATATCTCGCAAGCTCACTAGCCCGTTCTGTTACTGCCGTGGGTTGCGCTTCTGTTACTGGTAGTGTAGATGGGACAAGTGTAGTCAACTGGCAAATATTATGTAATCAGTTGCTCTCATCTATGTGTAACATTTGAATTATTTTATTGGAGATCATGGCTTCTCCAGTTCACAACTGTAAAAGATATTTTTATTATTTCTGATGTTCTTTCTAATAATTAATATCTTCTTCCGTCTTGGTGTTCTGGTCCTTTTGTGAGTTCTTTTGTTTCTAACTGTTGTTTTTTTTATTTCAACGACATGCCTTAAGGTGGCTGGCTGTGGAAGACATGTCAAATCTAATTGAGACATCATTGCTTTTCAGTTCAAGTATATCTGTGTTAGAGTAACTGTGGTCTATGAGTAGTGCATGTCCTGTGGACACTTTGCCTCTCTTACCTCTGAACATTCTTTGGTTCATTTGTTTATAATTTTATTTTCTGTCTTACTGGTCTCTGGAGAATGATTGTTCCACGTTTGATGTTTATTCTTACGAGGACACGCTTTTCGGTGCCTCATTGTGGGAGAAGCATGAGTAATTATGGCCATATATTGTAATTGATGAGATGAATCTTAAAACCCCGAGGAGGCTCCTTCAAGCTTAGGGCAGCACGACTCTCCAGTTAAGGAGTCAGAGTAGGCATCTTGATAGTTGTTGCTGGATTTTGTTGTGTTCTAGCCTCTTTGATTCTCTCCTGGATTTTGAACCATGTTTGTTTTTACTATTTTTCCTTTGGGAGACATTTCTTGATCCAAAGTGTATTTGTCATTTCCTACTATTTATCCTTGGCTCCTTGTGATGTCTATGTCAGAATGCTGTGCGGTTTCGTTTGTTTCTGTTAGTGCTGCTCCTTATGGCGCCTCGGCGCCGTGTAGCTCAGCAAGTAATCCCTCATTGGGTTCCCCTCCCTCCGGCTGGTTTGCCAGCTCACAAGAGAAAAGTATGTTGTTGTCCAGAAAGTTTCTTTGCTGTGCTTCAGCATTTCGATTTTCTGTCTCACTTTCACATTGTTCTGAAAATTAGGAGATGGTTGGTTTCCATTTCTAAGTGCCAATATCACTACGATAAATCGTGAAAGGCGAAGGCTTAGGCTTCATTTAAAACGATCTAATTATGCAGGTGTGGATTCTGGGGTTCTAATTTCTCCTTTGTTTCTTGGTTTTCATTCCTTTTACCTTCCTCTTATTTGCTTTGCTATACTCTCTCCGTAGAACATGTTATTCAAGGACCGTTAAGTGATGATTGGACCGGGTTTGAGGTTTCCTTTGCTGAAAGCTTGAAAGGTAGTTTGTTTGGTCCTTTTATGGTTAGACGTTCCTTTTTGCTCTATTGTTTTTTGCCTCTGCTGATGTAGGGTTTGTTTGTCTGTTCTGTGTGTTCAGTGTCTTACCAGGACGTTCCTATCTTGGCCCCCCTGAGTTTCAGTGTCAGCTCTGTGGCGCCATCTTTTGGTATGCGGAGCGTGTCAAAGCTAATACTTCTGTTCCGTTGCGGCGTGTCCTTTATACCCTTTGCTGTAAGGGTGGAAAAGTCTACATTCCACCCTTTAAAAAACCGCCTCCTTTCCTTGCTAAATTGCTACGTTTTAATGGTAACCGCCGTGCCAAACGTTTTGTCTCTAATATTCGACAATATAACTGTTTGTTTGCTTTCACTTCCATGGGCGCCACCATTGATCGGTCAATCAACAAATCACGTGGTCCAAACATTTTTAAAATCTGTGGTCAGGTCACTCATAGGCTGGGTTCTCTTGTGCCAAAGAAAAAACTTTTGCCTTCATTTGACGGGGAAAGAGAAAGCCCCAAGTATATTGAACTTTACATACATGACACCAGTAATGAGGTTAACAACAGGATCAATGCTGTTAATCCAGACAATGGTTCCAATGCGAGTTTAGATGAGACCATAGTAGCTGGTTTACTTGCCATGCTTAATGCATGTAACCCTTTGGTACAGACATTACGAACAGCTAGCGAACGAATACAGGGCAACGAGAATGAACATGTCTCTATACGTTTGGTTGGTCCTTCTGGTACTGATGGACCTCAATATAACTTGCCAACAGTTAATCAATTGGCAGCTTTGGTTGTCGGTGATTTTACTCTTGAGGCATCCACCCGTGACATTATCATTGACAACAAAGTTGAAGGGTTGCAACAAATTCGTTCTTTACATCCTGCTTTTATGTCCTTGCAATATCCTTTGCTGTTCCTTTTGCTGAGAGAGGATTCCACCTGAATATTCCATACATTGGCGATGTACCTGCTAGAAACGGTGCACGTAACACTTTGACAATGCAAGACTATTACTGCTTTGTGTGCCAATACCGACCGGACCAGTCCAATCCTTACTTGTGTTATGCCCTTTTGTCATCACAAGCTGTTGTTGATGCACGTGCTAGCATAGATGAAGCACGGTTGTGGTTCATCCTTAGAAACCAGGACAAGCTCAGAAGTGACCATTTTCAAGGCATTGCAGATGCTGTTGGTCAGGGCTTTGTTGATGGTGAAGCTGTTGGTAAAAGAACAGTCTTGCCTTCTAGCCATATCGGAGGTCGACGTTACTTTCAGGAAAATTTCCAAGATGCTTTAGCTGTTTCCCGCGTTCATGGCTGTCCTGATATATTTTCTACCTTCACCTGCAATCCCAAATGGCCTGAAATAACTGAAGCCCTTTTGCTTGAACCTGGCCAAAAGCCTTCTGATAGGGCCGATATTGTTGTTAGGGTGTATAACATGAAACTTGAGGAGTATCTTCAGGACATTAAGTCTGGTTATGCGTATGGTCCTATAAAAGCCGGTACTATTTGTTTTACCTGCTTTTGTATTACTCTCTGTACCTTTGGCTGATCATCGAGTTTGTGGTGTGCTAACTGCCTTTTGTCTCTTGCAATTCTATATACCGTTGAGTTCCAGAAGCGAGGACTTCCACACGCCCATATTATCAATTGGCTAGACAAGCCACAGGACGAAGAGGTGACTGCAGAGGTGATTGATTCCTACATTTCTGCTGAGATTCCAGATCCTATACAGGATCCACTTGGTTATGTTTTAGTTTCTGAATTCATGATGCATGGTCCTTGTGGAGAACTTAATGATAAATGTGTTTGCATGCAAAAAGGGCTCTGTTCCAAACATTTTCCAAAAGCATTTCAAGACAAAACTGTTATTGATGAAAATGGTTTTGCGCTCTATAAACGTCCTGACAATGGCCGTCGTGTGTTTAAAAATGGTCACTGGCTTGATAACCGATGGGTAGTACCGTATAACATGGCTATGCTAAAAAAATACCAGGCTCACATGAACGTTGAATGGTGTAACAAAACACAGGTCATGAAATATTTATTTAAGTATGTCACCAAAGGCCCTGATTTTTCTAATGTGTATCTAGAGAGGGTTAAAGGAAATGGTGTCCCTGAGGATAGTACTAAGCCTGTCAACATCGACGAGGTTCGAGAGTATCTAAGATGTAGGTTTATATGTGAGTATGACGCTTTATGGAGAATTTATGGCTATACTATACATGGGAAAACTCCATCTGTTGAAAGATTTCCGGTGCACACACTTGATATGAATGTTATCATGTTCAGAGCTGATACAGACCTCACTAAGATTGTTGACAATGAATTCTTAAGAAAGACCATGCTTACAGAATGGTTTGTTGCCAATGCCTTATTTCCTGATGCTAGACTGTTAACTTACTGTGATTTTCCAACAAAATGGACTTGGGATTTAGAAACTAGATCTTGGCATGTTAGAGGAGGCGGTGATAGAATAGGCCGTATCTACTATGTGCAACCAACTGCTGGCGAGCTTTATTACTTACGTACACTTCTCATGATTGTTAAAGGAGCGATGAATTATGCAGATCTTAAAACCTTCGAGGGTAAAACTTTTCCTACTTTTAAGCTGGCCTCACTACAACAAAACAGAGTTTAAGTAACACTATCATGTAACACATGAAAAAATATGTTACAGGTAAAACGGCAGTAACACAACATGTGTGTTACGACGCCAGATAGTAACACATGCTAGGTAAGATCTTAAAATATGTTACAAAGATATTTCACTAGTAACACATAAGTTTGTGTTGCTCCATATGTGTTACAAACAATTATTATAGTAACACGTAGTCGTTTGTTGGTACCGGGTGTTACAATCTTCTATTGGCGAAAAGGAGAACTCTACATGAATGAATTCCATAAATCGCCATCGAGAAGTTTTTTTAACTTATTCTCACCGTAAGAACCTGTAACAAACTATAATGTGGGTCGACTTGACTAATAATAAAAAAGAACGTAACATGTATAAAAAAGAACGTCTAACCACTGTACCAGTGTGCATGACTTGCATGCAGACGTAACGTGTAGAAAAAAGAATGTTGACACAAGAGAACCAACACTTATTGACTAACGCCACTGTCATGGAAGCCTGTTTGCACATTAGGCTGAACTCGAGTTTTTTTAATTGGTGTAAAACAGGATCGAACCTACAACCTGTCTCGAATAGGCTACACATGCTAACCATTGGACCACATTACACTACGTGAGCTGATACCCACATTTGCTGCTTTTAAATGATGTGTGATTTGGCTGTTGGGCCACGCACCATGCTAAGCGATCGGCATATTTTTTTCCTCCACCAAATGGGCCAGTCCTAAAAGCTAACCGGACCGACTAAGCTAATGGACCGACTAGGAGAGAGGATAGAGAGAAATATCATGGGCTTTCATAAGAGTATTAGCCCAAATAACTGTAGATGGTTCTGAAATTAATTTTCTTTTCTAGATAAACTAAATAATATTAAAAATAGCCTAAAAATCCTAAAAATACAGGATGAATATTCTAATGTACTAATAAAAAGAAAAGTGAAGTAAAAAAATGAAAACAAGCATCATTGTCACCGCGCCTCTACATGAATTACTTGAGTAATTAGAAAAAAATGTTTTTCATACCACTTCTCACGGAAAAAAAGTGTCCTCCTTATGAAAATATACTTTCATGCTAGTATGATGATTTTCATGTAAAATACCCAAATATGATGATTTTCTATCCTTTTTATCCGCCGCAAGCCAAGACAACTCCTTCCCGTTCACAGCGGCTGACCCGTAAACTATATATCCATATTTTACGTCTCAATAGAATGTACCTGTATTTAAATTCAAATTCGTGAGGATTTTTTTGGATGATATCAAAGATCGTAAAGTTTGAATTACTTGAGTGTACCTTCCTTACATTAACCGAACTGATGATTGTTTATCCTTTTACCCACTTGCGTCATATTCACATCGATTTATGTGCGTTAACCATAACAAATCAATAAAGTATGATGTTAGCTTATGTCACGAGATATGTACCTACTGTTGAAGTTCATGTTCGCGAGTGTTAGCTTATGTCACGAGATATGTACCTACTGTTGAAGTTCATGTTCGCGAGAGAGGTTTTGAACGAGATCAAATATCGTCAAGTATAAATGATTTGATTAAATTCATCATAATTCTTTTCATACAACCTCAGATTGAGACGATTCCAAAATGAACTTTGACCCCCTCGCTGAATCAAAGACTTTCCTTTTGGTAAAATCTTCATGTGATGTGATTTCGAATTTATATATTTAAAATACCCAAACACAATGATTTTCAAACCAACATCTGATCTGGGCACCCGGATCTAGGATTTCTGCCATGGCGTCAATGGAAGGGCTACAAGAACATCATCGACGACGTCTCCAACAATGTAGTAGCGCCGCACGCCGCCGCCGTCGGTCCAGATCGCATCTGAGCACAGTTTTTTGTCGACCAGCTTGTAGTCCCATACCACGTCAACTGAATCGCGGTTCCTGCCCAGCAGCACGACATGCCCAGTCGATCATGCTGTGAGGTCGGGCACTCCCCTGCGGCCCGGTGCAGCCGCATGGGGCGAACTTAAACGTGGGAGAATTTCACATCCCCCACCTCTTTGATTTACTTGAGTAATTTCACGTCAACATTTCACACGTCATCAGATTGAGATGATAAAAAATAATTTCTAGGCCTGAACCAAGGTAGAAACCTTTCAGTTTGGTGATCTTTTTTCTTTTGGCATCATCTTAAGTGTATCTTCTTTAAATTACTCAAAAACGATGATTTTTTATCATCTGGTTCGCCGGCGCTGCAATGATTGACGACCTCTTTTCCTTTACAATAATCAGTCAATTTAACTATCCATTGTAACTTATATCACAATAATATGTAATGGTGTTGAAATTAATGCTCACGAGATGAATTTTGAAAATTCAATTGCCGTGAAGTATAAGACTAGTCACAATGGGAGTAACATGAGGAGTAACATCAGTGCCACGTAGGAAAAAAATCTGATGTGGCGGGTCATTAATGAGGAGAGAGATGGTTGTGGTAACTAGCTATGTTACCGTAACATCACACATTTTAAGGCAAGATGAGTGTATAACTTATTAAATATGACACTACACATAGGGGTGGGCACAAAAACCGAAGACCGAAAACCGAAACCGAAAAGATCGAGACCGAAACCGAAATGACCGAGACCGAAAAGACCGTTAGAAATTTGGGTAGCGAATTAGAAAAGACCGAAATTAAATCAGAAATTTGGGTAGCAAATTAGAAAAGACCGAATAGACCGAAGGACCGATTTTATTTTATTTTGAGTGAATTACGTACGGAAGCAGCCGAATTTGTGTGCTAGCCTAACTTATGTACATCTAGTCTATATGCTCAACTACTGAATCAAGCATACCATCTAGTATCTAGGCTCAACAACTGAGTATCGCAGCCCAGCGTACTGTAGATTCTCCCGTGCGCGATAGACCTGTTGATCGCTTCGCACTTTCCCAGTCCCGGGCGCCGATTCCCCTTCGTGCGCCCTATATTTCGGTCTATTTGGTCATGACCGAAGACCGGACCGAATAGACCGAAGACCGAAGAACAGAAAACCGAAAAGACCAAATTTATTACGGGTATCATTTCTGGATGACCGAAATTGTTAAAGACCGGAAAGACCGAACCGAACTAACCGAAAAACCGAACGCCCACCCCTAACTACACACATGTTACT
Organism: Poa pratensis; assembly: GCA_947311845.1. NCBI lineage: Eukaryota > Viridiplantae > Streptophyta > Magnoliopsida > Poales > Poaceae > Poa > Poa pratensis. The sequence goes on along the minus strand of CAMZMU010000097.1, from coordinate 17,360,008 downwards.
CCCCACTATGGAGGTAGTAACTTAAAGTAGTAACATATGCATGTTACTAGTCTAAGTTACTACCCATTGTGAGCAGCCTAAATGATTTGAGTAATTCCCTCGTCATTTGTGCGTACAACTTCGGATTGAGATGATTCTAAAAAATAGAAGCGGGAAGGAAAAGCGGCAGGCGCGAAGGAAAAAAATTCTGAAGTAGCAGAGCGCCAAAGTCTAATTCCGCCAAATCTGTCGACTCCACAAATACCGGATCCAGAACCAAACGCGTCTCCTTCTAATCTCTTTGAGACTTTGACTATTCCCCTTTTTTCATACCCCCGCCGCCGGTCGCCGTTCCCGGCTCCAATCTGCATCGCCCCGCCTCGCTCGTCTTCCTCCCTCAGCACGAACCAGATCACCTTCTCCGAATCCAACCCCCACCAGATTGGAGCACCACCTAACGCTAACCCTAGAAGAAATTACAACCCCTGAGTTCGAATCCACGGAGAGGACCGCGTCCGGGTAACTCCGCCGCAGGTTCCCGCGCGACTATGCCTCATAGGCCATAGCGGCGGCGGGCTGCCGGATTGGGAGGTCGCATTCCTCGGAACGGCAGACGGATAGGCTAGCAGCTCGCACTCCTCATGAAGGTCGCCATCAAATCGGTTGCGCGCACCTTCCTCGGGCTGGCGCCTCGCTAGTCAGCCCGGTTGGTTGGTTGGATCTGTGTCGTCTGATACTCTTATGGTATCAAAATTCTGCTGCAGCCTGCAGGTAAAGGGGTCGCGGGGGACGACCAGCTCGTGGAGGCTCCGGAGGGCGTTGACATGGTGATCATCCCGGTGGTGGTGCCGAGGAAGCCAGGCATGGCCAGGGACGGCCTCTTTAGGATCAGCGCCTTGTCAAGGCACTCTACACTGCCATTGCCAACCCTGCACCAACGTAAGCACACACACCCTAATGATCGCCACTGTAGATCTGCAGTGGAGGTGCATATGTCTGTTTGTCCTGCTTTTGGGGCTACTTGGAATTCTTGCCTTTGTTTTAATATTTGGTTCATTATATGATCTGACCCACTAGGGTAGAGTGGTCAAATATTTTTTTTTGGAACAGACAGAGTGCTCACATAGTTGCATAAGATGGGTAGGTACTAGAATTCTAGAACACTTGTTTGCCCTAAGGGCATGTACAACGGAGGCGCTTAGACGGGCGCTAAGGAATTAATTCCTGGCCGTTACGCCAGATTCCCTGCCTATCCCAGGAATTCTGCTAGCGTCGCCGCATACTTAAGCGCCGAGCGCTTAACTTTTCCCCCAGCAAAAATAGCCTCTGCGCAACGGCCGGGAGCCATCCAGCGCAGAAAATAAGCGCCTCAATTAGCGCATGCCGTTGGAGTGCCAAGCGCTTTCCTTGTATATCATCGATAATTCATTTATTTTGGCTCGGCAAGCGTCTACCTTAGCGTCTGCCACTGCACATGCCCTAAATGAACTTAACTTCTACTCGCTAAGCACATGCAAGTAGATTAGCAAATATAATGCATTTATGTGCACTGCACCAGTGAGAGATGAGTGGATTTTGGCTGCAAATGAGACGAGATGTTGGGTTTGCCAACGGTGTTGAATCTGCGTCCGGATCTGAACTAATGATAGGCTAGGTAGGCCACTTTCATCCTCTCAGGTTTTGTTTCCAACCATTTTTGTGCGTTCTTTGTGCTCCATGTGGGGGTTGGTGTTTTGTGGCTCGATCGTTAGAGTGGCGGTGCTTGTTTTTAGCTAAACAATCCAGAGTAATATAATGATCATTATTCTGTTTAATAGTCTGACTTACGATTGGTGTGATAATATTCTCATGAATACTTAGCACATTTTTTTGACTAATCAACACTCGGGAAATTCTAATGTTATTTATATTTCATACGTAGCACACATAATATACTGTAGATAAGTTTGAAAGATATTTTTCTTTAATATTAGGACAAATAGTTGGAAGTACTAACGACAGAATTTTTCCAAAATCATGAGCTGTAAAATCAGCACCGTAAGGCAATTTTCAAGTAAGGTGATTCTATTCAGGCATTATTTTTTTAACACTGCTGCCTCCTTGTGATGAATGCTCGAACATTGGTAGTAGAAAACATATATAGTGAATGAGATCCTTTCCTTACTCAAATCAGACTACCCAATCTGGAGGCTAAAATGTTTTCTGGACCAACATGCTCGACATGCTTAAGGAGACCATGAGATATGCGCTGCCTGATGAGTGATATAATCTCGGTTGTCAGATTTATGCTTGCATCTGATCTATAATTTATTTTAGGCGCATGATTCTTGCTAGTGGACAGGAGGGTATGGAAGGATTTTGCCAAAGATGGAGATTGCACGGACAACTCACCATACAAGGTAACTATTTAACAATTGAGAGACCTGGTTTTACGATTGAATAGTGAACATTCAGAACCTGTGGAGCCACAGTGCTTACACCTTATTCGCAAGATATACTTCATTTAAGCCCAATAGCTCTTAACTCAAATCCAGTGGATGTAACAAGTAAATGCAAACTTGCAAAATGATGTATTATGACTTCTCTCATTTGCTTTCATCCATGAAAAATAGTCTAATCAACCTGGGGCGTACCACTTTACCTCATTATTGTGCTTTGTCAATCCATTTTCAGCTGTGGATACCAGAAGTGATCAACAAACATGTCTTTCTCTTAGCTGCTTATCTAACTTATCTTGGACCATCGTTATGTTCATCTGTAAGCGCGGCTATACAGACTGTTTACTGCCAATCATTTACAACCTTGGACCTGCTTGAAACACTTTTTGCTGCGTCTTTGACTATGAATCTTGATATTGTCTGGTTAGTTAAAATATATTTAAGCTCTTAAAGTGGCCCTGGTCCTAAATCCTTATAACGATTGTATTTGTTCATAACTATAGTGTTCACTTTTTTTTGCAGATTGGAAAGAAGGATGATGATGAGTTGTTGAAGGCTCCATATTGCTGGATCAAGCAACAAATAAATTTCAAAGATTTCACTTACCAGTAATTGTAGTTTACATTGATGGATGGAAATTGTAATATTATTCACAAAGACGATTTCTTTTGTCGAGTTGTGGCAAATGCTATGTTGTAATATTCTTCATAGAGGGTTTTTTCTATAGTCAAAATGATCTGAATGTTACGGCGTTGTTTGAATAATGTTGGTATTTATTGTAATTTGTACTTGTGCTACACAAGTTGTATATTGGTAATATCTCAATTTTTAAATTGTGAATATGTCGTGTTTCATTTTTCTCTTATTTTAATAGCACCAAACATCAATTCATTTCATAATAAATTAATTAAATGAAATAGTCAATTAATATAATATATTCCATAAAGTAATTCCTACTTTGTGTTTAATAATTAAAAATAATACATTAATTATGTTGCGATAGATGTTACTATGGTTAGACAAATGTGTTACCAGGGTAGTTGGCAACCATCATTTATGGTGTTACAATGTTTAGAATATTATGTTACTAATGTTGCTGAAGCTGAAAAAATGGTACCAATTGTGGTACTACTTTTAGTAAAATATGTTACCAATTGTGTTACCATAGTTAGAAAATGGTGTTACTAGCATACTTAGTAACACATAACATGCATGTTACTACAACATAATTGTAACGCAATTTTCAACATTTGGTAACAATCATAATGTGTGACAACGGACACATCTTAGTAACACGGCCTAACGTAACACATTTCAAAATGTGTTACTGTATGACTTAGTAACACCGTTTTGGACCTGTAGTAACACAAGCAGGTGTTACCAAAGCCTTGTCCTGTTGTAGTGCCTGTGCTGCTCGGGGTCTTCTTGGAGATGACGCCGAGTGGTATAGAGCCTTTGATGAAGCTGTCATCTGGGGTTTTGGGGCACGTTTGCGGCAACTTTTTGTGACCATGCTTATTCATTGTGAGGTGAGTGACGAAAGAGCTTTCTTTGAGCGGTTCTGGATTGCTATGGCCGATGATATGCAGTATGGCATTAGGCGGGCTCTGGACAAGCGAGACTATGTTGTTCCAGACGAACAACTAAGAGACCTTTGCTTGCTGAACTCGGTGATCTTTTTGTGAAGAATGGTTCTAGAATAGGAGACTTTAATTTGCCACCGAGGACAACTTGCAGTGGTCCTTTTCATGAGAACAGAATGATTCAGGAAGAACTAGCTTATGATTCAGTTGCTCTTGCAAAAGAGGCGGTTTACTTATTTCGTAGACTTAATGCTGATCAGCGTTCTGCTTTTCAAACGATTGTTCACTGTGTGTTGGAGCAGGAACCTGGTTTTTACTTCGTTTCTGGCTTTGGAGGGACCGGAAAAACTTTTTTATGGAATGCCATTGTCTCCTTTCTTAGAGGGGAAGAAGGGTTGTTCTCACTGTTGCTTCTTCTGGTGTTGCCTCTCTTTTATTACCCGGTGGTAGAACTGCACACTCCCGCTTTAAAATTCCTATTGATATCGATGAGACTTCTTTTTGTGATATCAAGAGGGGTTCTCACTTGGCTGATCTCATGAAAAAAACATGTTTAATTATTTGGGATGAAGCACTGATGACAGACCGTGTGTGTTTTGAGCTTTAGACAGGACTTTGCGTGACATCTTATCAGTTGAGAATCCTAAGCTCGCTCTTATTCCTTTTGGTGGTATCGTCGTTGTTTTGGGAGGGGATGTTCGCCAGATACTGCCTGTTGTTACAGGTGGTTCTCGGCCACAAATTGTTGCTGCTACAATTACTAATTCGCCACTGTGGTGTTCTGTCACTATTTTGACCCTAACCGAAAACATGAGGCTCTCGGTGCCAAATGCGGACGTTGCTTTGTTACAAGAGATTGACTTATTTAGCAAATGGGTACTTGCTCTTGGGGAGGGGAGGTTACCTGCGGTAGCACGTGGTACTGAGGATTCTCCAACTGGATTGATATTCCGGATGACATGCTGGTTCACACGGACGGTAATCCTATAGCGGCCATAGTAGATGCTGTCTACGTAGACTTTGTCTCTAACTATCAAGACTCCATGTATTTGCGCCAGCGAGCTATTTAGCGCCCACAAATGATATAGCTGAAGAGATCAACACGCATGTAATTGAAATGGTTCCTTCTGATGGTAGAGAGTACCTTAGCTATGATTCTAAGTTAGTCCTGCTGGTGCTGTCCAAGAAGATGATCTCTTTTACCCTTCTGAAGTTCTGAATGCAATTGTTGTTCCTAATTTCCCTAGACACAGGTTGTTTCTAAAGAAGGGTGCTCCAATTATGCTTCTTAGAAATATAAGTCAATCTGCTGGTCTATGTAATGGCACACGCTTGATTATCTTGGATCTTGCTGATCGTGTCATTAAAGCTGTTATAATTACAGGGTCGCATATTGGAGATGTGGTGTACATCCCTAGAATTGAGCTAACGACAAAAAATCTAAGTGGCCTTTTATACTCAACGACGCCAATTTCCTATCCGACTTTGCTATGCAATGACTATTAATAAGAGTCAAGGACAGACTCTACCTCTGTTGGTTTGTACCTAAAAACACCAGTGTTCTCACATGGTCAGTTATATGTAGCTGTGTCCCGTGTGACTTCTAGAAAGTTTCTGAAAATATTAATCCTAAATGAAGACAAGACCTGTGGTCACAAACAAAAAATGTTGTATATCGTGAGGTCTTTAAGGCCGCTGGCTTGACTCAATTGTGAAAAATTATATTTTGTTTGTACATATCTTTACCCTTCACATTTTTTACTACATGCTGTATATAGCCACTTTGTTGGACTGTGTTTACACTTGGTTATTTGGTAATATGGCAAGTGTACCGTAGGATGTGTACCTTCTCCGTTGTATATATAGTTTGATAACCCATGTCTGTATTCACCTGTGTTTGGTGACAACACAGTTTATCTAGCTTTTGTCCACTGGATATTGATTGGATCGTCGCGTTCGTGATGTTTTTGTCTACTTTGTGTTGTCTCATGCCAATCATTTTTGGAAACAGTTATTGCACGTATGTGATTGTATTTTCTTTTTTCCCTACTGTATTACATCAGTTTTCAGTTACTTGCTGACCTGACCATCTGCTGTCTCTTTTATTTGTAGATGTCGATTAGTCCATTGAGTGACCTCAATCCTGGCAGCCGCCATTGGACAATTCAGGTCTATGTCTGTAGGCTGTCGCAGCATCGTGGAGCCACCGATGATGGGCCTATACAGCACATAGATATGGTGCTTCTGGACACTCAGGTCTATATTTGGCTTGTGTTGTTTTTGTTGGTTTGTGCTCGAGCTGTCTGTTAAACTGTCTTTTTATCATTTGTTTTAGGGAAACCACATGTATGCTGAAATAGGAGGGGCACATGTTGACCGTTGATCACAGGATTTCCGAAGGAAATGTTTATGAGCTAAAAAGGTTCTTGGTGGCTGCAAAGAAACGCAATTACAGACCGGTGGAGGGTCAGTACATGATCTGGATCGGTAAATATGCATCTGTGGTTGAGATAAATGATTCCATCATGGATTTTCCACTCTGCACTTATGCTCTGACAAAGCTTCATGAGCTCCCAATGCCTGTAGATATGCCTGAACGCTTTACAGGTACCCTGACTCTTATATATTTTGTTCCTCTCTACAGATTGTGGGTTTTCTTCCTAAATGGCTTACTGTCGTTTTATATCATTGTAGATGTGCTTGGTATCATCACGGGTATTTCTCCTGCTACTCAGTTCCACAGCGCCTACCGTGCTACGCCATCTATCAAGAGGGTTATTCATTGAGTGATATAAAGTACGTCTGTTTAGGATAAGTGCATGCTTTTGCCTGTGTTCTCTTCTTTCTCTACTAGATCTATATGTGTTTCAGCAATGTTCTTTTTGTTTGCAGTGGTTACAAAATCGATCTTATCCTATGGGGAGAACGAGCTCTTGCCTTTGAGGGAGAAAGTTTGCTTCAGGCTGCTGAAAAGGAACCTATTGTAGTCATTTTTGTTGGCACCTTGGTGAAACCTTATGAAGGTATTCAGTCAAAGCCCATGAAATGTCAAAGCAACCTTTTCTTGATCTTCTTCTAATTTTTGTTTACACTATCTTACTCACAGGTCGGAGGGACTTAGCGGCAGTGCTCCATGTCGTTGGTACATTAATGAAGACCTACCTGAGATCAATGAGCTGCGTGCAAGGTAACTATGACACATTTAATGCAAGGCAACTTACATTTTATTTCCAGCCACTGTGCTTTTATAGCTGACGGTTGCCGTTTTTTCCCACTTGCATAGGTTAAAGGATAGTATTCCTGCTGTTGAAAACATCTTGCTTCAGGACAATCTGCCGCTGAGATCAGTGCCCAAGTGATCTTGAAACCAAGACAGTTTCTGAACTTCTTGACCTAAACATTTGGGATCATGATGTATGTACCTATGTTCTTATATCTTGATTGAAGGTGTATTTTTCTCCTAGGCATAACCATCTATTTCCTTGCAGAAGACTAAGTTCTTTTGCACTGTTGTTATTACAAAGCTTAGTCCTGCTCAACGGTGGTGGTTTTCCTCATGTTCAACTTGCCACAAGACAACTTCCATTTGGTTCTGAATTTAGTGTACTGATGCAACTTGTGTTGGCAAAGGCGCAATGCCTAGGTAATTGTCTTCTCTTACAATCACATGTTGAGAATCTTCTGTTTCTTGTCCTCTCTAATCAAAATTTGTGTTTTCCAGGTACCGCATATGTTATGTTGGTTCTGATGGAACTGGTGAAGTAGAGCTGGTGTTCTTTGACAGGGTGGGCAAAGAAATAGTTGGCAAGCCACTCATGAGTTTGTTGCGCATTGGACATTCCCAGAGTACCTCTGTGGAAGAGGTTATTGGGTCTGCACGGATGATCAGTCTACTCCCAAAGAACTAGCGGCTGTTATCTCAAAGAAGTACCGTTTTGTTGTTTCTGTGACAACAAAAGTTTCGAAGCAGGTTCAGAGAAACCATCTTATCAGTTCATAGGATTGATGAGACCTATGGAAAGCAGCCTCATTCTTCTACTCTCCGTCATAGTACTGGGCTGGCATTGGCATCAAGCAGCAACTCTGGGGACAGTGGTTTAGTCCTTCTGGGATGGCTCTAGCAAATCTAGCTGCATTGAGCCAGACCACTGACTCAGACATTGTGACTGCATCTGCTGAAGCCCCACCCACCAGTCAAGTGGCACTGATATGGTGAGAACATTTCTTCCTGTTAAGATATTAGTTTTCTTATGCTACTGTTTTTGTGATTTCTTAGTGAGCTTCTGAGTACATTACATTAGTATGATCTATGTTACTTCTCTTCTTGAACTTTCTAAACAATTACACTATGTTATGAACAGACTCCTCCTCAAATGACTCTTCTAAGTCGCCGCCATCCGTTCTAAAGCCACCTGGACTCAAGTATGTTTATACACTACAGGAAGTCTAGCAGTATTTCTTCTTACTAATGTCTCTTCTTGCTATTTGCATGACCTGGTACATGTCATATATCTTTTTGTACAACAGGATGAAAGAAAACAAGGGCTCAACTGTAAAGAGGCCCCTGTTCCAGGACCTGCCTCCTGAAGTTGTGACTGTCGAGATGTCTCAGGATGTGGATGCAAAGGTCGAAGCCTACGTGCTACATCATTTTCGTTCTTATGGTTTGGACTGTTTAGACCCTTTATGTGATTCTTACACTTGGCTTATCTCTAATTCCAGGCCAATGCTGCTCTTCTTGACGAACCAACTGAACACCTGGCAGCATCATCGGCAACTGCAACAGAGGTTGGTGTTTCGATCATACATGCGTCTGCCTAGATTGATTTAGTTCTTTCATGTGGTATTGTGACAATCAGACTAGCTTCATTCATCTGTGATACAGGATCAAAAGGAAGAACCATCGCCAAATAGCACAGACAAGAGGTAATTACTCCTCTACTCATGTATGTGACTATGGCAACTATCTGTGTTTTATATGTGCTTTACAAAGTTGTGTTAACCAAATTTGCAGGCGCAAGATCCAGACCGCAAAGGGGCTGGCGAACACTGACAACAAGAAGAAGAAGATTACCTAAACTCAGTTTAGGTAAGTGACCTACAGGACATTTTCAAGTGTTCATCCCCATTTGTACTCTTTAATTTAGTACATTCTACTACTAGATTGGTTTAGAGAAGATGAACAAAGGTCTGCCATTAGTACTCTTTAAAGAAGATGAACACCATTTTTTTCCCATAAACATGAACTTAATTGCTGGTGGGTTTCATCCGCCAAAGGTCCACGGATAGTTTTGAACGATACCTAGAGAGAAAGAAAATCTATAACCTCCTGGTTTTAGACAGTACAAAACTAATTGATTATCAGCCACATGCAAAGCTCTTATACAGTTTCCATAATACTCTTATATTTAGTTTATAATGACATAGGCTGGGCATTCATTTCAGATAAGTGCAATGCATTTTGTTATTATGTTAATGGTTTTTGGGCTGATCTCACTGTGTACCATACTTGCATTCTGAGCACTTTTATTTTGACTAATTCTAACACATGGGATTATTGTGCCTCAGTATTACTATGATTTTTTCATGCATTTTTTTACTTGGCGTTCAGGACTGATAACAGTTCAGTTTAGATCTATTGTTCACAATCTTTGACATTCAGTTTTGGGTGGTGTAAAATTGTTTTATGCTTCAGTTATATATTCCTATGAAGAAGTTCCTGTAATGTTCCATGTTTCTATCATCAGATCATTGGCATGATTCCGATTGGTTTGGTTTGTTGCATAAACAGAGTAGTTATCCTCCTTGATATTATTCACCTTCATCACTTGATGCTTTGTCGGAATCATCTAATAAAATTAATTTATTTGGTCACTGTCTTGATATCTTTAAGCTTGATCTAGCACAGTTTCTTTATGTGCAAGCACATGGTTGTTTTCAAGCTGTGCCCCTAAACTGCTACTGATAATGACAAATGTGTACATGTTAGCTATCTCTCTTGAATTATGCATGCTTAATAAGCTTATCCATTTCCTACTCAGTATGATCTAGACAGAATGTCCCAAGGATTTTAGACCGTCATGAGTGTGAGTGTGTCAGGCTCTAAGCTGCAGTATGTTGAACTTTGTGCTTATTTTTTTTTCAAATTAGTAACAACTGAGCTACATAGATGGAGTATGTCCATTTTATCATTGTGTTAATAACAGTATTATTATTGTTTCTAGATAATTTACCTGTTCTTCTGAGATAAAAGGAGAAAAGATACATACCATGTTGTGCTATCTAGCTAATTCTTGTGCTCTTTTGTCAGGTACGGGCACTTCTGCGATGAAGCTACAAGCGAGTGTCTCTTATGTATTAGTTTGCATACTTTCGACTTTAAAGACTGTTCCTTCATTTTGTGATCATCCTGTAAATATAGACTAGGTGCCGATCGAGGCATGGTCCATGCACACCTTATGTGGTTGCTCCTTTTGTATTCCATTCACATCACGATCTTGATGTGTTATGGTTTCGAATGGTATCAGATGATTAGCTAAACTTATGGATGGTTCTAGCCTATGTTAGGCACTTAAGTTAGTCAGGAGACAAAACATTTGTATGCTCTTGATTCTGTGCCGTTAGCTACTCATAACTGAAACTGCTTTGTTCAGTTATATTCTGTGGCGTCCTGCTTTCATATATACCATGTGCCATCTTGATCATTGCCGAGTGCACCTCTTCGTCGGTATTTATCGTTTGTGACCCCTTTTTCCAATGTCATTTCAATTTCATGATTTTCTGGTTCCTTTACGGTGTCATTCAAGTTTTGTGGGGATATCTGAGTTCCAAGAAATGCTGACATTTATGTCATCTGTTTCGTGTGCTTTTCACAACATAGTTCGGTTCATTCATCAACAGAGTACTAACGAAGAACATAGTAGATAATATTTATCTTTCTATCAATGATTCTTTACAGCAGTAATTTGTGAACCCAGACCAATGCACTAATGTTATATTGGTTAAGAACATTCATTCAACTGCATAAACTATATACAAAGAGAAGTTCATAAATATTTTGTGCTACCGATCAGAAACTAAAAATAAGACGGCATCGGAAACACGGGAACACGGCATCGGAAACACGGCATCGGAAACACGGGAACACGAGAGCACACACGGAACACGACATCGGAAACACGGGAGCGCAGGGACACGGCATCAGAAACACGGAACACGGCATCGGAAACACGGGAACACGACATACACGGAATCGGAAACACGGGAACACGGCATCGGGAACACGGTAACACGGCATCGGAAACACGGGAACACGACATACACGGAATCGGAAACACGGGAACACGGCATCGGGAACACGGCATCGGAAACACGGTAACACGGCATCGGAAACACGGGAACACGGCACGGCATCGAAAACACGGGACCACGGCACGGCATCGAAAACACGGGACCACGGCATCGGAAACACGGTAACCCGGCATCGGAAACACGGGAACACGGCATCGGAAACACGCGAACACGGGAACACGGAACACGGGAAACACGGGAACACGGCATCGGAAACACGGTAACACGGGAACACGGCATCGGAAACACGGGAACACGGGAACACGGCATCGGAAACACGTGAACACAGGAACACGGCATCGGAAACACGGGAACACGGGAGCACGGGGACACGGAACGGCATCGAAAACACGGTAACACGGCATCGGAAACACGGGAGCACGGGAACACGGAACACGGCATTGGAAACACGGTAACACGCATCGGAAACACGGGAGCACGACATCGGAAACACGGTACCACGGGAACACGACAAAGAAAACATGGGAACACGGGAACACCACGGGAACACGGCATCGGAAACACGGGAAGACGGCATCGGAAACACGGGAACACGGGAGCACGGGAACACGAAAACGGAAACACGGGGTCACGGCATCAGAAACACGGAAACACCGGGACACGGCATCGGAAACACGGGAACACGGGAGACACGGGAACACGGGAGCACGGCATCGAAAACACGGGACCACGGCATCGGAAACACGGGACCCGGCATCGGAAACACGGGAACACGGCATCGGAAACACGTGAACACGGGAACACGGAACACGGGAAACACGGGAACACGGCATCGGAAACACGGTAACACGGAACACGGCATCGGAAACACGGGAACACGGGAACACGGCATCGGAAACACGGGAACACGGCATCGGAAACATGGTAACACGGGAACACGGCATTGGAAAGACGGTAACACGGGAACACGGCATCGGAAACACGGGAACACAGCATCGGAAACACGGGAACACGGGAGCACGGGAACATGGAATCGGATACACGGGGTCACGACATCGGAAACACGAGAACACGGGAACACGGCATCGGAAACACGAGAACACGGGAACACGGCATCGGAAACACGGGAACACGGCATCGGAAATACGGGAACACGGGAACACGGGAACACGACATCGGAAACACGGCATCGGAAATACGGGAACACGGGAACACGGGAACACGACATCGGAAACACCGGAGCACGACAACACGGCATCGGAAACACGGGAGCACGGCATCGGAAACACGGGAACACGGCATCAGAAACACGGTAACACGGGAACACGGAACACGGCATCGGAAACACGGGAACACGACATCGGAAACACGGGTCACGGCATCGGAAACCCGGTAACACGGGGACACGGCATCGGAAACACGGGAACACGTCATCGGAAACACGGAACACGGCACGGCATCGGAAACACAGTAACACGGGAACACGACATCGGAAACATGGGAACACGGGAACACGGCATCGGAAACACGGTAACACGGGAACACGGCATCGGAAACACGGGAACACGTCATCGGAAACACGGGAACACGGCATCGGAAACACGGTAACACGGCATCGGAAACGCGGGAACACGGGAGCACGGGAACACAAAATCGGAAACACGGGGTCACGGCATCGGAAACACGGAAACACCGAAACACGGCATCGGAAACACGAGAACACGGGAACACGGGAACACGGCATCGGAAACACGGGAACACGGCATCGGAAACACGGGAACACGGGAATGAGCACGGGAACACAACACCGGAAACACGGGAACACAGGAACACGGCATCGAAAACACGGGAACACGCGTCGAAAACACGGGAACACGACATCGGAAACACGGGAACACGGGAGCACGGAAACACGACATCAGAAACACGGGGACACACAGTAATTTGTGAAGCCAGACCAATGCATTAATGTTATATTGGTTAAGTACATTTATTCGACTGCATAAGCTATATACAAAGAGAAGTTCATAAATGTTTTGTGCTACCAATCAGAAACTAAAAATAACCCATCTAACTCAAGGATCAAGTTCATGAATGTTTTCTGCTACTGTTTACCGTACCGTTTTACACACTGTATACCAGTGTCATCGGCGGGTGGCGCGCGGCAAAGCCGCGCCGGGGGATCTAGTACATATGAACATATATGCTCACATGTCTACCTCCATTTTTCATTTGGAGTTCCTTGACAACATGGATCACAGATCGATGTGTTTGTATGGTCAAGCTCAAGATCAGGTGTCGCAGGAGCAGTCAAAACTTGTCTGTCTTACTCACTTTTCGCTGCAAAATATGCATGGCTCGGAAAACTTTGCATGCACGTTGGTCTGGATGGCTCTCCTTTTTATCGAGACATACTACGGTGTAGCTCTCTCCTTTCTGTTCGTCATGATGAAGCCTTAAAGTGTACTAGCAGAGACTAGCACTGGTACCAATCATTACAGTGCTCTGCAGTGCTTACACTGTAAAAATGGTTTAGGCCGAAGGGGTTTATTCAAGATGAAACATGTGCATAAATGGTTAGCAGTGCATATTGAAGATGAGGAAGTTATTCCTGTACGTTCCAGCCAATCAAGATTAGAAACAAAATGTTGTGAGATACACACATGTTGCATCTTGAGGTATACAACTGTGTACGCTAGCCGGCTGTTCAACAACCTCATAATTATTGGTCCTCTTAATAGTTATTGTCTCTAGTGCTGTTCTGACAGGAGTTAATGTGTTTTTTGTCTTCTTTTTTTAGAGGAATGTGTTTCTTATCTACAAAACAAATCGTTGCGAGTTTTTTTCTTCTGAAACGAGCTAGTTGTGCAATACTAGATCATGCAGGTATAGTACAACCATACACCCTACCTCTACATACTCCATCCCTCACAAAATAAGTGTACTTCTAGTTTTCTGCTAAGTTGAACTTTTTTAAGTTTGACAAATTTTTAAGAAAAATATAGCAATATTTAAAATATCAAATTAATATTACTAGATGTATATTGCAATGTAGTTTCATAATATACTATTAGTGTCATAAATATGGGTACATTTCTTTTAATAAAGTTGGTTATTTTGGGATGGAGAGAGTATGTTGTATCAACACAGGAGAATTATATTTCTCCCTGAAGCTTGTATATACAACACTTTTGGTTCAACACTAGTACTCCTGCCTTGCACAAATAGATGTTATCTGGACATGCCATAAGTAAAATATTTCAAGCATTGACTATAAATATTGTTTCGAATAGGGAACTTGTAAATCATAGGTTAGATTCGTCTCAAAACGCATATTTAAGATGTAATGTTTTCTTGTGTTTTATACAAGTGTTGTAAATACGACGGTTGTTGTTCGATTTCATACGACGCTCAGTCAAACATGTCTCGATGCCCTTGGTATCGTAGCAGAAGAGGAATTAAGAGAAGCGGATTTAGCCACGTCGAGCCGAACGTCCATCGGCAGTTCAAAGTGGCGTATGTAAGACACCGCAACACTTTCTTTTTCTCTCTCTTTCTCCATCTTGCCCCGGCTCCTGCCCTCCTTCTCTACACCACTTGCCGCTCTCCCCCTCTCATCCGACGGCTGGAGTGGAGGGGAGAGAGGCATGGGTCCTCCCCTTCCCCCGTGTGTATACCACAAATAGTTTTTAGGTCTAGGTTTAGTGGTCATTTCTGGCTTGTTGTCATGAAGTTTGTGTGATGCTTGTCGGGCCTCCTTTTTTCGCAAAATGCTGTGGTGAAGGGTTTTTGGCATCTTTCTCTAACCGTCCTCCATGGTGGAGGTCGAAGAGGGGTGTCGATCTGGCAAGGGCTCAACTCATGGGAGTGTTGATGTATAAATGCATAAACCTCCTTTTCCACAGCTTGAAATTTTGGGTGAACTAGTTCGAGGCGCGGAGTTCTACATGATATCAAAGCCAACACGTGATGGGGAGTGTTGAAATATAAATGCGTATATCTCCGTTAAAATTGAGCTTTTGCGTGAACTGGTTTCGGTGCATGCACTTCTACATGGAGCACCATTTCAGGGCAATTCGAGTTCTCGCGTCTCTCCTCATGTCATCGTGGTGGCAGAAGGTACCGTGATGAGAGGATTGCGCTCGATCTGCCGAGACCTGATGTTTAGGGAGTTGGATGCGAAATTGCACGGGTATAGGTCTTCTGGAACACATCTGCGGTGGCTCTACAACAGTCGACGTCCTCATTCCACCACATCTTCTGACTGAACGACCGACATGTATCTTGGCATCGACTGGAGTTCATCCTCGACTATTCTGGCGTTGCATCTCTTTCTACCTCCAACTAGGAGGCAGTTGATCTTCAAGCGGCCTGGCCCTCTTCTCAAATTTGCGTTGTGGTGGAAGAGAAGGACCCAAGTGCTCTATATGTTTTCAGATCTAGATTTTTCTATAAAATCCAAAGATTGTATTGTAATTTCAGATCTTCTTAGCGATCTTTGTAATTTCAGACCCACCGCTCTAATACAAGCAGCTTAGGAGTCCTTCGAGATCCCACACTTTGTTCAAAAACAAAGTTAGTATCCAGACTGATGGACGAATTTATTATTTGCTTTGGTTTTTATTTTTAGAGAGGAACAAAAAAAACTATGAAGACATTTGAACAGAAAGCCTAGCTTAGCTAGGTTCACATGAATAAGTACACCTAAGAAAAAAGGCTACGGAGTTAGCCATCGGTACTCTCACGACATCTGATTTCGTCATCACAAGATCAGGAAGTTGTTGCTGAAATTTGGACTCTTTACGCAGATGGAGATATGCAGATAATGAAGAGATAATCAAACAACTTATCTATTTCATCTTAAAATCTTCTGGAACACACAACAAATCCACATAAATTTTTCATTTCAAGGGAGGAGAAAGATTAGATATAATTATTTTTGTTGTTGAGTTGAACAGTACAGATGTCTCACAAAAACACACGTACACTCATCCTTACGAACGTCATCCTAACCATATGAGCACCTTCAAAATAGATTTGGTCGAGAGACCTTATGGTTGACAAAGTCACCACAAGCGTCTCAATGTTGACAGCACATAACCTGCTAAATCTAGGACTTTGAATCTCGGTTGACTGGTTCTTCACAAGCAAGCTCAGTTCCTAAAATAGATATATAATTCAAATCACCGCTATAGATGCACCAAGCAAATGCCATGAGATCACACAAACTCGCAGCAAACAGCTTACGAAGTCCAGTTACTTGGATCACATGGAAGCCAGATAGACCAAGAAAAACAAAGACAGCTTATGTTTATCGGCCTCGAGCCCCAAGAAAATCTTCCATTTGGAGCTTGGCGGCAACGTACCTAACTGGCACACGGATTATAATATCTTATGGTAGTTAATCAAACAATATAACTAATTAATCAATCGCATAAGCCTCTAAATCAATCATTCCAACCTACGAGTCTCGGATCCTTTGCTGGATAATGACAAAGATATAGTAGGCCCTTAGGTGCTAATCACGACACTGAGTACAGTGTAATTTAATCAGGCAAGAACACAAACCTGTATTCTGTTTGTTTACACGCCATGTTCACACAAGAACGGTAAAATATACGGCCGGCTGTACAGTCCTTTGTGCGCCTGGCTGCCTGCACACGAGAGGCAAGAGGTCAACACCACGTACGTTGAAAAATAAAGAGTCCAAGATATGTGAGAGAGTATGTACAGATAAGTAACCTTTCATATAGAGTTTGTTCTTTAAGAAGGAAGTTAGGAACAGAGATTTCTGCCTCCTGAGAGATCCAATGATCTCTTTATTTAGAAAAATAAAAGAAAAAATCACCCTTATAAGTCCTTAAAAATCTGGGGGCAAAAATCATGCATCTTGTCAATGATGTATCCCATAAAAGTACTTTATATTCAGAGATACAAAAAACAAATGTGTTGATCTGATTGTACACACTTTCAATATCTAAAAAATATAAGATTTGTCATTTTTTTTTGTAGCCCATAATATAAACAATTCTGCATTGTGATTTTTCATACTTGCATTATTGAGTACATCCAGATTCTTTTGAAAAAATTAAGACTCGTAGATATAGTTTAAAAAATTTCAAATAGAGAAATCAGTAGAGCTCGGAAGCAAAAGTGATTTTTCGGAAAGCTGGTAAATTTTTAGTTCTTATGATCGAGCATTAGAGCTAAACAACAAGTTTTAAAACAGATAAATGTTTTGACCACTCGGACGAAAAAAAAGATAAATGTATTAAAAATGCTATGCGCGCGCAAATGTTTGATGTGTTGTATACGTTTAAATGTTTTTGAATAAATATTATTTTTGTACACTGGAGTAAAAAATAATCTCGTGGTCTAAATAAGAAAGTATTTTTCGCTAGTTTCACAAAATTAAGGCATCGTTACAAAAAAAAATTACAAGTCTACAATGCTCCTAAAAATTATTTTAAAAAAAAGCCAACAAAGAGATAAAATGGCCCTTTCTGCAACCGACTATTTGCATAAAAGGTTTATCTAGTATGGTAGAAATGGTTTAATTATTTTCATTATTGAGAAAGTGTAGCTACTAAAGTCAATGGTGATATTGATCGTTGCATCCATACAAAAAAGGGGTATGTGAAGATAATCCACTCTTACCAATTTTGTTCGATATTGTTTGGATATGCTTGCTATCCTTATTAAACAAGCTAAAGTGGTCAAATATCTTGGTTCGTGCCACATCTTGATGATGATAGTTTACCGTTGTACAATATACGGATGACACTATTTTTTTGTGGACCAGGATTTGGAAAAGGCCAAGAACCTGAAATTGTGCTTTTGAGGAACTATATGATCTGGATTTTAACAAAAGTGTGATATTCTGATTCAAACCCAAGAGGTTTAGGTTGATATGCTACGAATTTTGGTTATGAGAGAGGCTGGGGTGTAGCAATCCAGGATTTGGAAGCTAAAAGCATGTCTTGTGTAGTAAATGGTTGTTTAACTTCTTACTGAGGATGGGGTGAACCTCTTGGGTTATGGAACAAGTATATTGGTTCCAAGTCTATATCGCAAAGTCGAACGGAAATTAAGGGACTCTAATTTCTAGTCTAGTTAAATGAAAGCGAAGTAATCTTTCTTAGGCTTGGGACCTATGGCATTCAAGTACAACTCGAGGAGGATATCTGTGGCTAGGAAATTGATGTGAAGCAATCCTTTCTTAGGTTGGATAATATCCATTAAGTTCTATATACATGAGTAAATTATATTATTAGACATAAATTTGTCACAATTAAGGAGGTATTAGGGTCATAGCCTCTAGATATCTTGTTTATGCATGACTTAATTGGAAATAGATTGATTGCTTGGAATGAATTATTATAGCATCTTTGTGAGGTGGTTTTGACGCCTAGATATGACTTCTTATGAAAGAATTTGCATGAGAATGACACTTTTATTGGTCAAATAAATGTACCAGGTTTAGTCCACGTAGATGCATCAGTTCATAAAAAACAAATTGAAAATGAATGTCCCATGAAAGATTAGTATTTTCTTTGATATCTAGACAAGGTGGTCATTTAAAAGAAGAATAATACTGCAAAGCAACATTGACAAGGTAGTAAGTTTTTGTCATGATGATAGCATAATAAGATATTTGTTTTGGAATGCAATTACACTTATGCAGCTTGGTCTATTATTCATGTGGCATCAAATTTGTACCAACCACAATAAGTTGCAAATATGTTCGAGAACTAGTTAAGGGGAATACCATCGAAATTTTAAGAACAGATCCTGGTTAAAGTTGTATCCTTATGTTGGTTCTTGTGGCTTTTGCATACATGATGTTGTTTTTGATAAAAATAAAATCACTTCTCCGCTGCAGGTTATCTACTCATGCATGCATGAGACACTTGGTGACATTTGCAGCGACTAGAACACAAGGCGATTTTCATGACATATATATATCCAAATGTAGCCAGCAATCAATGAGGTATTTACTCACAACAGATGGCGGTCTCTTATCTACGTATTAGCCCTTCGTCATCTTAGGACGCTTTCTAATTTCGTCGCATTTCAAGAGTATAGTCAAACTCTATTTACTTTCTTGTTGGTGGGTTGCGCGCATCTTCTTGTGCAGCTGCCGGGTGATGATTCCCATGATTGTATGGCCTAGATGCGACTTTTGAGTTAATAAAACTCATTTATATATAAAATACAATCTAACCTACCTCCAAATATTCATGGACGGACTGCCTTAGAGGCGATGGTGTCAGCTGAAGGAGATATGCCCTAGAGCAATTAATAAAGATGTTTTTATTTACCATATCTCAACTGTTCATAATATGTTTTATACCATGCTATAACTGTATTAAGCGGAAACATTGATACACGTCTGGTACGTAAACAAACTAGGTCCCTAGTAGCCTCTACTAGTTCATTGAGATCAACAGATGATCAAGGTTTCCTGATCATGGACATTTGTGTCAATTGATAATGGAGTCATATCGTTGGATGAATGATGTGATGGACACACACCCATGTATGTAAAAACGTAGTACCCAAACCTTCGACCGTGAGGTCATATTTAATCGCTATCTCTGGAGGTTGCCTTGACTACATCAACCGTCATACCATAACAGGGTGACCATAAAGGTGTCTATCAGGTTTCCGAAGGAATAGGTTGAGGCGTATGCATCGAGAGCGGGATTTGCCAATCCATGCAACGGATAGATATTCAGGGCCTACTCGGTGAGATTACATCAACTAAGCTTGCAAGCATGTGACTAGGTCACAAGAATGTAATATCACGGGAACGAGTAAATGTGTTTGTCGATAACGAGATCGAATCTCGGACAAACTAAGTATCGCATGGCAAAGGGAGTGGGACTCGACGTTTAAGGTTCAAGCGACAAAGATAATCGTGGATGCACAGGGGCATCATGGGTTCCCAGATCCCGATGTTGGTCATTGATCGGAGAAGAGTCTCGATCATGTCTGGGGTGATCCCGAACCGTAGGGTGGCACACCTAAGGGTAGACGACGTTTAGGTTTGATTTGACACCGAAGAGAAAAAGAGAGAAGAGAACCGGAATCGTTCCAGAACCTATCCGATGGAGATCGGAGGACTACGAAAGGTGTTTCGGAGTAAGAAGAAATTAAATAATATGTATTTAATATTAATTAAAGTAATTAATAATTAAATATATTTTATTTTCATTTTAGGGGCAGCCCACCTTAAATGGGCCTCACCCGAATGGGGAGGCCCATGGGGGGGGGGGGGGGGACCGCACCTTAAGGAGGCCAAGGAGGGAGGCGGCCGGGTGGGCTACATGGGGCCCACCTAGGCCGGCGCACCATGAGGGTGCGGGCTGGTGTGGGGGTTTAGTCCCACACCGCCCGGCCACCGAGGGTGGCAGCCCTCCTCCACCTATAAATATAGGTGCCCCTTTGCCTTTCAAAAGCATCCAGTTTTCTCTCTTTATCTCTCTCTCACCTCGAGCGTGGTTCCGCCATTGGAGCTGCACACGGGTAGAGGTTTTCTCCACCATACGCACGCCGCCGTGCAGTCAGATCTTTGGCCCAAGTCTCCAACTTTCGCTGCTTCGCTGGACCGAAGTTCGGGAGTCGTCGTCTACGCCGTATGTGTGTAGAGCAACGAGGTGCCGCCACTTGTGGCACTTGTCGCCGGTACAACTACACGACCTTGAGGTCGACACCGTCCATCTTCATCGTCAACGTTCATACGAACGTAACGCTTTCGGTCTTTAAGGGTATGGATACCGATTCCCTCTGTTACTTTATATCTACATAGTAATAGATCTTGTCTATATTGGTTATCGTTGTTACTTTTTTTTGTTTTCTGCATAAGACCCCCCTCATCAGCTGACCCCAATGGAAAACACCAAAATCTTCATCAATTCGCACTAGTTATTGATTAATTATATAAAATGACACCGGTCAAATACAGAAAACATAGTCTTGACCCCATTGGCAATTTTTTCTAGCTTCTTAATATTGATATACAATATTATACTAGCATCTATATATTATCTATTTAAAAGCAAGGAGCTATACTCTCCTACGGAAAAAGTTACTATTTAAAATTATTGTAGCACCAATCGACCCGGTGACTATATACTCAACGAAGGCTAGTTCTTTTATGTGAGATGCAGCAAATAAAAATAGCGCAAGGCGTAATAGGTATGTATTCTGGAACTTGATTACAGATTCAGTTAGCCATAAACAAAGCATTAAATTTCTTCATGGACTTTGTGGGATCCATTGATCCAGTCACTAACCATGTTATGATTTTTCACAAGAAAATCTTCCTCCTCCGTTATGAAATACATGGCTTATATATTTAGTCAAAAGGAAAAAAATACTAAGTTTAACCAAATATATAGAAAAGAATATCAATAACTACAATACCGAATGCATTACAAAAAAATCTTGCAGCGAGTATATTGATATTTTAGTATATGTACTTGGTTATATTTATGAAGCATTAAAATTTATATGCCACACCTTTCGGGAGGGGTGAGTACGCAAAGCTTCGCAACCCAAATAATGGAAGGAAAAGAAAACCTCCATTCACAATTTTCATTCTACACAGTGCTCATATTGTTTTTTTCTCTCTCACAAGTATTTGTTCTCTAGTGCATAGCTCGCTAGGCAACAATCGCAAGCGACCTCCAAGCTGAAAACATATCTCCATCCATCTGTGCGAACTCCCTTAAAAGGTCCTTAATTTATTGAGATGCCAGCCAGCTAAGCTAGCCATGCATCTTCTTCCTCACTCCTCCTCTCTACTCCTCCTGTCCTTAGCTGCAACGCTGCAAGGACAATTAAGGCACAAACCCCAGAAGTACTTACCAACTCTAGCTCTCCTTCCTCTCCCTCTCTCTCCCATATAATCCCAAAGAAAGCTGCTAAGACCTAAAGCCGGTGGAAAGCTGCCTGCCTCCTCACTCTCCCTCGTCTCTCTCTCCTCCTTTGGTGTTGTCTCTGCAGCCCACAAAAGCCAACTCCAAGACCCTTTCTTCCCTCCTCCCCCTCCTTTCCATCTCCTTTAATTCATTCCGAGCTCCGGATGTTGTTGTAGATCATAAGTCTACTTCCTCTCATAAGTAGTGCCCCATCTGGTTGATATCTTCTCCGTCTGCCTCCCACTACACTATATAGGCATGCAAAGCAAACTCTCTTCTTGATCAGGCGAGAAGAATTTGTGTTCTTCTCTCTACTTGCAAGTTCCAAGAGGGTAGGGGCAGGAGTGCGTAGTATCAAGAAGAGAAGAGTGGGTGGCGAAGCCATGTTGGGCTCTTGCGCGCCGACGGCCGGGCCGCCTATGGAGGAGGAGACGGCGGAGCCGCCGTTCGGGTCCCTGCAGATCAACACCACCTCCGCCGCGACAAAGAGGAAGCGCCGGCCAGCCGGGACACCAGGTAATGAATCAATTGACGCCGACATGCATATACCAACAATTGCATGGTAGCTACTACGAGTACTAAGTAGATTATTTGGCTCCAATGCAATGTGGTAACATGGATGGGTTGGGTGCAGACCCGGACGCGGAGGTGGTGTCTCTGTCGCCGCGGACGCTGCTGGAGTCGGACCGTTACGTGTGCGAGATCTGCAACCAGGGGTTCCAGCGGGACCAGAACCTACAGATGCACCGGCGGCGGCACAAGGTGCCGTGGAAGCTGCTGAAGCGGGAGGCCGGCGAGGCGGCCGGAAGCGGGTGTTCGTGTGCCCGGAGCCGAGCTGCCTGCACCACGACCCCGGCCACGCCCTGGGCGACCTGGTCGGCATCAAGAAGCACTTCCGGCGCAAGCACAGCGGCAACCGGCAGTGGGCCTGCGCCCGCTGCTCCAAGGCCTACGCCGTCCACTCCGACTACAAGGCCCACCTCAAGACCTGCGGCACCCGCGGCCACTCCTGCGACTGCGGCCGCGTCTTCTCCCGGTAACTACGCTTGCTAATTAAGTTCTACCAAAAATTATCGATTAGCAGGGAAACTTAGCTCTTCCTTCCGCCATTTTTTGTTCTTTGTTTATAAGCTTGTCGATCCGATCCGCCGGGACAGAAAGGTCGATGTTTTTTCCCCATTGCTTTCTCGAAAGGATTTCTATGATCTCTGCAGCACGGCACGGCTCGGCTAGCTGGGGCTCTCACACACACACACACACACCAGCTACTCTAGCTCTTTTTTCTTTCTTTATCGGAGGGTGCGGATCAGGGCACAATTTCCGAGGGGGAAGCGCAGTCGCAGGCCCTTTCCCTGTGTCTGCGTGCGCACATTTCCGTTGGTTTCTTGCTCGCTCGCTTGCTTGGGCGTTTGTTTCTGCTGCCGCGAGAGGCCGGCCATGGCGCACTGCAACAGCGGCAGAGAGCGGGTGGTGAGCCATTTAATCTGCACACGCTAGCGCCTGACTGACTAGCCCGCCCGCCCGGGGCCAAAAATCCCATACTACCTGACAATTGCTGCCTACGACGCCGGCCTGGATCGCAATATAATAATGCCACTCACAAGTCACAACAATGGCAACGAGTACGCCAGCATTTGCATTCTCTTCCATGTACTAGATCCAAAGTCTTTGGACCCCCGCCCGCGCAGCAACATAAATTCCTCTCAGTCTCAGCACATACAATAAAGTCTCTTTCTTTCTCCCTAGCTCGCTCCGTTTAGCGCCTTTGGTTTTAGTAGTTCATGCCTTCGATCTTGAGTCTTGACCATACCATTGTTGGTCATAGTGATGTGATTATTGGCGCCCGGCCCTCTCTAACTAAATGTGGTGCAGGGTGGAGAGCTTCATCGAGCACCAGGACACGTGCACCGCCGGCTGCACACAGCCGGGGCCGGACATGTCCGCGCCGGCGTCTGGAGCAGCGCCCGCAGCGTCTTCGCAGCAGCTGGCCCCGCCGGCGGGGTCTCTATCCCGGTCCCGGACCGCGTCCAGTACCAGCCCGTCCAGCGATGTCGTCATCAGCTCGGTGGCCTGGCCCGGCGCCGCGGCAATGCGGAGCCCCACGGCCGCCGCGTTCCACCGGTTCGACCAGCAGGTGCCGTCGCCGCGGACGCCGGCGTCCGAGGGCCGTGGCAGGGGCTACAACCTCGAGCTGCAGCTTATGCCGCCGTCTAATGGCAGTGGTGGCGGTGCTGGTGGGTCTTCGGGAGCGGCACCGTCATGCTACGCAGCGCCCGCGCCACACTCACCGCCGGCACCCATGTCTCAGCGAAACGACGCCGCCATGCAGCTGCAACTTTCTATAGGCTTCTGCAGCGGCGACAACCGTGGAGAGCTGATCAGGCCCTTGCCCTTCAGGAGCGACGCGGCCGACCACGGTGGCGAGGCGATGGCCGCGGCCAGGGCGACGCAGGAGGCACGGGAGGAGCTGCGGCAGGCGATGGCGGAGAAGGCGGCGGCGGACGATGCGCGCGCGCAGGCGAAGCGGCTGGGGGAGCTGGCCGAGCAGGAGCTCGCCAGCGCCAAGCGCATGCGGCACCAGGCGCAGGTGGAGCTGAGCCGCGCCCACGCGATCCGCGAGCACGCCGTGCGGCAGGTGAACGCGACGCTGCTCCAGATCACCTGCTTCAGCTGCCGGAACAAGTTCCGGGCAGTGAGGTCGCCCGCTATGGCCATGCCGGCCGAGGTGGCCTGTAGCTACGTGTCGTCCGTCCTCACCGAGGGCGACAACAACAACGAGGTCGACAATGTCGCCGAGCCCCTCGTCATCGACGGCATGCGGAGGCGCTAGCACGCCGCAGCGGGCACTGCTGTGTAGTTAGCCGTCTCGGTCGTCTACCTTTGAGTTGCTTTTTGTTTTTACCGGCGAGCTGCCGGCCGGGGTTGGCCCGCGGTGAGGTGGGGTGTAATTAGATGCTGCTGGTGTTCTGAGTCTTCTCATCAAGCTGCATGAAAGCTAACCAGTGCTGGCTACTCTAATTGCGACGTGCATGGAATCTTTCGCTTGTTTGCTTCTCGTTGGATTTTCTTGAAATGTAATTATACCGAGGATGGGAAGAGTTCATGATGCCAGGAGGTGTACTCACCGAGATGGATGCGTGCCACCTTTGAGACAGGTCGTTGCGTGCAACTGGAAATAATTAATTCTTCAAAACAGACTATAAGTATCAGGTGGCACCTTTTATTGTCAGATTCAATATGTTTCCATTAGCTAGTTGGTGAGAAAATTGCTTAGAAAGACCATTATCACAGGCTGGTCTAAGAGGATGATCATCCACACCAACATGAAGATACGGCCGACCCCTACTGCCTGCCGTACTCTATGGAGAATTTTGCAACGTGCGGTCAAATGCGGTGTGGAAGTGGTACATGACGTCAACTCATTTTTCGCAAATGAAACGACAATGCATCTCAGTAATAGGTACTAGTTAAAACACTAGTAGAAACAGGGACTCTAGTCCGGGCTGGTGAGGATCTCTGGTCCCGGGTGCGCACCCGGGACAACCGAATCAGGACTAGAGGCCCCCCACCTCTCGTCCCGGGTGGGTTACGACCCCGGACCAAAGGGGTCCGCACGTGGGCGCCAAGGCCGCGCGTGGTCTAGGACCTGTTACGAACCGGGACTAAATAGTTTCTAATTTTTTTCTCATTTTTGGGGTTTAGGCTAATTTTTTTCTTATTTTTGGGGTTTAGGGTTTATGTTTCTCTTTTTTTCATTTTGGGGTTTAGGGTTTATGTTTTTTTTTTTCATTTTGGTGTTTAGGGTTTATGTTTCCTTTTTTCATTTTTAACTCTAATCATTCTTAATTTCTCACTTCTACTGACAGTTCCCGGTCGGTCGTCCATTGTCAGACTGCTCCACCTCCAGCACGCTTAACTTCTTGATTCCTTCCTTGTGAGCTTCCAAGAGACAATGAATGTTTACCTGACAATAGTATGCTATCAATCATATTAACCCTTGGAACATGATGTCACACATCTTTATTTTGTGAATCCGAACAATTATTTAAGTAAACAAAAATAAATAAGTAATACTAATCTTGCATTCAAATAATGTTAAATTTAAATAATAATTCATTTTTTTTGCTTTTTGCATTTAATATTGAATAATTCATATCTATAAATTCGTAAATCGAAATTTGACAAAAAATATGTCTAAATCGATCAGAAAAAAAAAGAAATTGAAATATGACTTGCATATCATCATGCTTGCCATAAAAACATGATAAACAGGCAATTATGCCAATAACGCCCCGGGTTTATCATATTTTCATGTTTGCCACAAAAGTGATCAATGTTTTCTCCATGATGTCACACATCTTTATTTTGTGAATCCGAACAATTATTTAAGTAAACAAAAATAAATAAGTAATACTAATCTTGCATTCAAATAATGTTGAATTTAAATAATAATTAACTTTTTCGCTTTTTGCATTTAATATTGAATAATTCATATCTATAAATTCGTAAATCGAAATTTGACAAAAAATATGTCTAAATCGATTAGAAAAAGAGAGAAATTGAAATATGACTTGCATATCATCATGCTTGCCATAAAAACATGATAAACAGGCAATTATGCCAAGAACGCCCCGGGTTTATCATATTTTCATGTTTGCCACAAAAGTGATCAATGTTTTCTCCATGATGTCACACATCTTTATTTTGTGAATCCGAACAATTATTTAAGTAAACAAAAATAAATAAGTAATACTAATCTTGCATTCAAATAATATTGAATTTAAATAATAATTAACTTTTTCGCTTTTTGCATTTAATATTGAATAATTCATATCTATAAATTCGTAAATCAAAATTTGACAAAAAAAAATATGTCTAAATCGATTAGAAAAAAGAGAGAAATTGAAATATGACTTGCATATCATCATGCTTGCCATAAAAACATGATAAACATGCAATTATGCCAATAACGCCCCGGGTTTATCATATTTTCATGTTTGCCACAAAAGTGATCAATGTTTTCTCCATGATGTCACACATCTTTATTTTGTGAATCCTAAATTTGACAAATAATATGTCTAAATCGATTAGAAAATAGAGAGAGGTTGAAACATGACTTGCTCACATCATACTTAAACAGGGACATAATTAATATAAATAATAGTTCAGATATCCATTAATTACAGAAAGTACTGCAAACACTATACTATACTCGTCCAGATCAGGAGACACGCACTACATAATAATATAGAGATAAAATGTTCGTCATTGCAAACACTAGTAGTACTGATCGTCCTCCGAATCCGAAGAAGTAGACCCATGGGGCACTGGTGGCGGTACGAGGTGACGCTGCCCATAGTTGACGATTCTAATCTTGCGGTACACCTCGTATGCAACGTACGCATCTATTGCTGCATACTCAATGTTAGTAGCGTCAAGTGGCAGCTTCTCTCATAATTTGTGCTGACCCTTGGAAATCTTGTCTTCATGTTAGCGTACTCGTCCTCATCGATCACGGCCACTGCCATATCAGCCATTCTAGTCTTGTCATGGTTAAGCCTGAACAGGGCCTGGAGATCAATGTGGCAGGCAGCTGGTATCTCAAGATCCCAGGTGTTTCTCATCTTGATCTTGTCATTCGTTATATCAACGCTAGCAAAATGTATGCCGCTACGAAGGAAATCCATGAGTATTGGACAGTGCTTGTCACTACTGAAACAACAAATGGAACAAAATGTTAAATACTGATGCAAGAGTGTATAATTAACAAGAGTGTGTATAAGTAACAAGAGTGTATAATTAATTTGCTATCCTATGCAATTTTCGGCACACAAGTACACAATTTTAATTACTTTCCTATATATGAATCAAAAGACACATGATTGAGCAAATTTAAATGTTTTGCTATCCTATGCAATTTTTGGCACACACGTACATAATTTTAATTACTTTCCTATATATGAATCAAAAGACACATGATTGAGCAAATTTAAATGTTTTGCTATCCTATGCAATTTTCGGCACACAAGTACATAATTTTAATTACTTTCCTATATATGAATCAAAAGACACATGTTTGAGCACATTTAAATGTTTTGCTATCCTATGCAATTTTCGGCACACACGTACATAATTTTAAGTACTTTCCTATATATGAATCAAAAGACACATGATTGAGCAAATTTAAATGTTTTGCTATCCTATGCAATTTTCGGCACACACGTACATAATTTTAATTACTTTCCTATATATGAATCAAAAGACACATGATTGAGCAAATTTAAATGTTTTGCTATCCTATGCAATTTTCGGCACACAAGTACATAATTTTAATTAATTTCTTATATATGAATCAAAAGACACATGATTGAGCAAATTTAAATGTTTTGCTATCCTATGCAATTTTCGGCACACACGTACATAATTTTAATTACTTTCCTATATATGAATCAAAAGACACATGTTTTTGCAAATTTAAATGTTTTGCTATCCTATGCAATTTTCGGCACACAAGTACATAATTTTAATTACTTTCCTATATATGAATCAAAAGACACATGTTTGAGCAAATTTAAATGTTTTGCTATCCTATGCAATTTTTGGCACACAAGTACATAATTTTAATTACTTTCCTATATATGAATCAAAAGACACATGATTGAGCAAATTTAAATGTTTTGCTATCCTATGCAATTTTCGGCACACAAGTACATAATTTTAATTACTTTCCTATATATGAATCAAAAGACACATGATTCTCCCAAAGAGAGCAAAGAGACATGTTTTGCTATCCTATGCAATTTTCCTATCCGAGAATGGGATGACAAATTTACCGTGCCCACTGGAAGACCATGACATTTTTCATGAAACAAAGTTGGATGACAGCAATATCTCTTTGATCGGCTGTGTACTCGAGATCAAGGCCCATGAACTTGTCTTGCTCCTTAGCTTCGTCAAGCCAATACTCAAAATCGGAAAGAAAATCCGGCACCTTGGCGCTGTCGTTCGTGTAAACGACTTTGAGATAGGTATTGCCATGTGCAAGCACCGACCCGTAGCGAGTGATCGGTGGATTCATGGTGGAACTGTGAAGAAGAAAGGAGAGGAGACGAACGAGATGGGGAGATCGAAGAAGAGAGATGAGGAGAGGGAGATGAAGAGAAATGGCCGCGGTTGTACTGTAGCGTTTTCCTGGCCGCGGTTAAGCGAACGGGCGGGAGGCGAACGGTTTGGCCTTTAGTCCCGGTATGAGCCACCAGCCCGGACTAAAGGGGTTCGCGTCAGGCGAACGGTTGCCACCACCCCTCTAGTCCCGGTTCGTATTGCGAGCCGGGACTAGAGGTCCCCAACGACCCGGGAGAAGTGCTCTGCGGCCTCGTATCTACTGACCCGGGAATAGTCCCCCCTCTAGTCCGGGTTAAAAAGTGGCCCGGGACTAGAGCCCAAAATGACTCTGGACAAAAGGCCCATTTTCTACTAGTGAAAACAAATCAACTAGGGGCAAATATCCTAAATACTCTCTCCGTTCCAAATTAGATGACTTCTGTTTGCCCACATGTGTATGTATCTAGACATGTTGCAAGTATAGATACATCCATTTTTAGACAAATGGAAATCATCTACTCCCTCTGTTCCAAATTAGATGACTTTCATTTATCCACATGCACATGTATCTATACTTATAGCATGTCTAGATACATCCACATGTGAAGAAAAGAAAGTCATCTAATTTGAAACGGAGGGAGTAATTTAGAACGGAGAGAGTACATAACATCTAGGAGCATCGATAATGTGTCTGGCACTTTCAAAATAATATCAGCTATGGAGGCGTTCAACATATGTCTGTCCTCATAGAGATGGCTTCCCCAACGGCGTCCCCAAAACAGTCGGTCTTATTTTTTTGGCTGTCACTCATGTCAATATGTTCAATCTTCTAGCTAATGGTAACTTTTACACATAATGTAGTCCAACAATAATTTTAACATTCAAATAATTTAGTTAATACAACAATTGCTCAACAACTATTGGTTTTCTTTGAGTGTGCACAAGTATTCAACTAGATCATTTTGTACTTGGATAATAACATCCTCGTTGCGAATATTCCTACTGCATAGCGATTAATTGAACAAACTCAGCGAGGACGCCGTAATGTGACTCGGCAAAAGGGTCCTGGTACTAAAATTACTGACCAAACACCATACCAGCATCACGCTCACTCTTCACAATCATGTTTGTGCATGATAACACAAGAATGTATGACCTCTCACATTTTATCTAGCAACCATGCATGTTTGAGTAGGGTACAGCACAATAGCAAAATGAGTTTGGGGCATCTCAGATGTCTGCTCCACATCCTTCTTACACCTCTCTCTTGTTGCCCAACAAATTAAGATGTTTTGTTTCCTACATGGTTGCGGATTGTCTTCACAAAAGGGAACCAACGAGAATAGATTTCATCAGCTAGATACTACCCTTGATGGATTGTTGACCATAGATCTCACGGTTGCATTTCGACGCTTCTCCTTCCGCAAGTCTCGCAAACACCAGAGAGCGTTGCGGCACACTGATGTCATTGTTAGTTCCCTTCATGTCAAAAAAAGAGTGTCGAATCCACATGTCATTATTTGCAACAACTTCAAATATGACACTACACGATTCAACATTTACCATTATACAACCCTTACCAAGTGAATGAACAACTTTTTCATTCAATCGATGCTTCCAATCAACCCAAACTATCTCTCGCCGCACCTTGTAACAATGAGTCGAGCAATGCCAACTCCATTTGGTGCTCTCAATTAGGGGATCGGCCCAAACACCTTCACCACCGATGCACGGAACATGTATGTGACTTTAATGCATGTTGGCTTAGCCATACGCAATCAACGTTGGTATCTGCAACAAATCCATATGCAAGGCACCGCATAAAAGAAATTCTTACGTATAGATTGGCGAGGTTTGTTTAAGAAACATGTGAAAACTGCATATTTCAGCTGGCAAATATAAGAGCTGTTTTAAACTTGTTGCCTTCGATGCACCGATAATATGGTAAGGAACATGATAAAAACGATGCTATTTCTTCCTATAAAGTATCAGTTCATGATCCTGCTATAAATGTACGAGGTGAAAGAAAGCAACTTATGTTTGCAGTGAAAGAAAGCAACTCACGTGTGTGATTTACCTTAGTGGCAATCAATAGTTAGATAGTTAACCCCTTCAAATAATAGTGGAGATTAATACATATTAGCTTTCTATCTATAGTAGAGATTAGCTTTCTGCTGGAAATGCATAACATCTCGGTTTAATATTTAAATCCCTTCAAATGATAGCAGGGGTTATCATGAAAAAATACTAACTAATAGACTATCCTTCTTTAAAAAGTTACTTCTTTGGTTGTCGTCGCCTGTATTTTAGATTCTGCTTCACATCCTTCTGATTACGTTCCCAATCCATTCACATGTATTAGATTTTTTCATGTTACAAAATAATTTGCACCACCGTCTCCTTCTATGCCATCCAACTAGGGGGGTAGGTAAATAACATGAGTGATTCATGGAGGTGACGATGTAGAAGACACTTGTTGTTATGCAAAAATCATTGGTCTTAATATTAGCATGTTAAATCCATAGTTTCATGTAAATGTTAGAACATTTCCCAGTTTGTTACTTTTTTATTGTAGTATATTGAATTGGTTTGGAAAATTATTGCATAAGACTATATTATCAGTTAATGATCCTGCTATAAATGTACGAGGTGTATATTGAACATTAGCCTTTTAGCATTCGCAAGCCTTTTCATAATGAAGATAAATAACATATTCTATATATCTATCAAACTGGAGAAGACAGAAAAATATTAAAACATCTCATTCAAAGCCACAACAACAAAGCAAAATAAGAAACAAACCAATTCAACGAAAATAGCTAAAAGCGGGCGCGGGAATCAGGCCCAGTCACCTTCTCTTCTTTTTACAGTGCCGGGGCTTGCCAAGGACCATTGGGGAGCAAAGTACAAAACATGATAGTTGGGGGGGGGGGGGGGGGGGGCAAATGCTATAGTTTTCTTTTCTAAACCTTGTAAAAAAAACTTTGTGGGTTCTTCCA
Organism: Poa pratensis; assembly: GCA_947311845.1. Classification (NCBI taxonomy): domain Eukaryota; kingdom Viridiplantae; phylum Streptophyta; class Magnoliopsida; order Poales; family Poaceae; genus Poa; species Poa pratensis. The sequence continues at coordinate 17,327,669 of CAMZMU010000097.1, read as the reverse complement.
AAGATATGTGTGTGTGTGCAGGGGGGGGGGGGGGGGGGGGGGGGGGGGGGGGGGGGGGGGGGGGGGGAGGGCGGTGGCCCCCCTGAATGGTCTGGATTCTTTCGAACAGAAAGAGGTGGTTGATCCCTCCGCATCAAATAGGCATACAAGTCTGCTTTAACCAACAGGGGAGTGTATTTATCACAAAACTGGATTGAAAAAGTATCTTTACTGGGAATGGTCTTCCCCTGACTCGTACTATCCACTATAAGTACCATGCCTTTTGGCACTATATCCTTCCCTCAAGACTTTGACTACACTCTCGATGTAAAAGACGGGTGGCGGCTCTACCTAGACCCCTTCACTAATGGGTTTGTCTGCTCATCAAGCTTTCATTCTAATCCTAAAAAGGGAACCGGTTAAGTAGCAACCTTGGGAACTGGAGATCGAGAGAAAGGGTTGCTACAAGCTCCCTGTCCCACGCATCTAACCAACGCTCGTGCTAGTTCTAAGTTGAACAGGGGTGAAAACGGAGTTAGCTCCGCTTATGATTGTTTAAAAGAACGATGCTTAAAAAAGGTAACAGTACACAATGGCTGCTAGATTTAACCAACAATGTCAGATAAGCTTGGTCACAATGGTGAGTAACTAAAACTAGTAACATGTATAAGTTACTAGTCTATGTTAATACCCTTTAAGTGCAAAATAACATCAAGAGAGTAACATATATGGTCTCATTTATTAGCTTGTAGACTAGTTTAGCTTAGGAAGCGCTATGTGATGGTAACCAGATACATTGCTCTATTTGTCTCTCTCTACATTAATTGACTGTCACATTAATCTTTTTTACTTAGGTGACGTCTATGTTATCATTTGTGTTACTCCTACCATGAAGCCTAATAGTGTTTCACCCCGAAAAAAGTCTGAGCAATCTCCACATTGACTTAACTTTGAAACACAATTACTAATAGTTACATGATGTCATACTAACAAATATGGTCAGTCTGAATTCAAACTGTCAGTGGGCTGGGTGATGCTGACGCTGACACAAAACTTACCAAAATTCACAAAAACGGACATGCCGTCCTTAAATAAGTGTTCTTCTAGCTTTAGTACTAAGTCCATTTTTTAAAACTTGACCAAATATATAGAAAAAGTAGCAACATATATGACATACCATTGGTATAGTTTAAAACTTTATTTCAAAATGAATCTAGTGATGCTAATTTAATGTCATAAATACGGGTACCTTTTCCTATAAAGTTGATCAAAAGTTAATAAGTTTGACTTACCCTAAAAACTTTTGGGGTAAAATTACACTTATTCGAGAACAGGGGAGTACTTGATTAAACTTCACAAATTCGATTTTTGGTGAAAGATAATATTCAACTCATTTTTATAATAGAAGAAGTGAGTATATATCCTTGGATGCACTGGAATTCTGGAAATGGTTAAGGAACACAGTTAACCAGGGACGGTATCGAAAGCGGGGAACCGAAAGGAAGAATCCGTAAATTCAAAAAAAAAAAAGGAAGAATCCGAGGGGACAGTGAACTGCTGGGCACGGAAACAACCGGCGCGGAGATAGAATTTCAAAAGCTCCAAAACAACACGCACAAACACACAGAGGCATCCCATCTCTCTCTCTCTCTGACTACCTGCATCATGTCGATGTCTCAGGGAGTGAAATGATGAAACAATTCTGCAGAGAGAGAGAAGAGAGTAAATGTAGGGCATGGAAGCAGATGCGGATGCGTGCATGGTTTTCAGTGCCGCCATGGCTGGGTCTAGCTCCCCTTGTCTGTCTTGGCTTGGGTTAGCTACCGCCTCTGCCGCTGAGTAGATCATCAAGTAGCCTCTGCCTATCTGATCTAGCACTGAAAGCTATGCAGAAAGTTACATTTATCACTGCTGAGTCTGCACTGCATGAATGCGCGCGCTCTCTACAGGCACAGAGAGAGAGAGAAAATGGAGAGACACACCCTGATCGAGAGGTGAACAGGTGCGGATCCAGGATTTCAGCATAGGGGGCGAGACCGACAATAACGGCACACGTATAGAAGATGTTAGATGTAGGATAATATATAACAATATATCGTCTCTTGTGCTTTTCGTTTTAGTTTATTGGGAATTTAGTACCACGGTATTTAATCAGAACTCAAGAGTATGCGATCGAATACTGTTGGAGCTCACTCCTCTTCCAGTTATACTGACGTTTACATTTACGACACTAAAGTGTGCTTAATTATTTACTTTATTCTTGACGCGTAGCGAACTTCAAAATCAAATACACCATACTGCCAAACAATCTTCACTTTTATACTGCGCAATTCTAGTTTAATTAGTTTACAACTAGACAGAATCACTCAAAGTTCCTAACATTTGGAGATAGGTTGTTAGGAGGTCGTTTGGGCGCTGTGTGTTTTTGCTCCGGCGAGTTTTAGTCCGGCTTGTAATCTCGTAGTTGTATCCGCACCATGCTCGGTGCCGAATAGCTGTAACCCAGACTCTTTCTGCTCTCTCTCTCTTTCTATCTAAGTCGACACGCAAACTTTTGCATGTTCGCAAAAAAAGTTCCTAACATGTAGTCTAACTTTCGACAAGGTGCAAAATAATAATTAACTACTATGTACTTCATAATCTATCATACAAAAATGCTAGCCAATATTTTTTACAATAACATACCTTAGGTCGAAGGATTACCGATTACGACTAGCATGCCGTGCCGCGGGTTTGAGACTCCAATAACCAAGGAGCCATGGACAACGGCAAGCGGCACTCACACTGCGGTGGAGATTACGACGGCCGTCGACGATGTGTCCAGCACTCCCGGCGGCGGCTGCTGTTATGCCCTAGGCGGCCGAGGCGAGTTGAACCAATCTGTCTTCGTGGCCATTCATCGTGAGTAGATGTTGCTGGGCTTGCACGCTCTGATTATATCCATGACAGGCCATCTCATGCAGCGGCGGAGCCAGCGCACAAAACCTGTGGGGTCAGACATCAAACCGTGGACAATTTTTACCCTATCTTATTTTTTTTACAAGAATGCACACATGTATTAACAAGATTTGCTAAAAAGCTGTGGGGTCAGCAGACCCCACAGCTTGTACGTGGATCCGCTACTGATCTCATGGGGTAAATTTTGGTGGGCTTGGCTAGTTAACCCATTCAGATGTTGGCCTCTTAGAGAACTACGTGTGCTTCTGGACATGTGCTAATCGCCGGCCGCATACTAATTACAATTAACCAAAGCTACTGCTAATGCATGCTAGTCCCTGCTGAAACTTGTTGGAGGTGGCCGAACCATGGGGGGGGGCCTGGCCACCGCTCGTCCCCCCTGGATCCGCCACTGGAGGTGAATGGCACATTCAGGGCAGAAACGAGGCAGCAGCCTTGCTCCTAGCCATAGGTAGAGCAAAGCCTACATACATGTCGCGTGTGATGCATGCTCATGGAGCAGAAGCTAAGCTAAAGCTAGGAAAAGCTATCGGGAGCGCAATGCAGCAGCCCGATCGAAGAAATTTCATGCGTGCGTGCGAGAGGGTGCGTGCATGGAGGCTAGCGAGCGCGAATGCTGCTGCGAATGTACTCGACAGTTTGTACATTAGTTTACTGTTGAGGCGTTTTTTTTTGTGAATCTCAGTCAGGCACACGTACGACCACACTGGCACTGACTGAGCTTGTAATATTTGATCGCTCGGTGCTCTTCCTGTTGTGTATACTTGTATGCATGAACAGAGCTGAGAAAATTGAGTATGGGAAGATCGGCCGTGGCCACTGTAGTAGTACTCCGGTGGAGCGGTGCCGGGACGCCTCCGCCACCGCGGCTAGATCAGGCACCTCCCGTGCGGGTTTGGTCTTGGCGTCAACTCAGGCCATGGATCGTACCGGGCGCCGCAGATGTGGCAATGAATTCAGGGCTCGTGGGGGCTGGCAGGCAAAGCAAGGCAGCAGAGCATTGGTTTCAGGGCAGGTGCCTTTCGATCAGATGCCTTGTCTCTACTCTATGTCGCCTGTACGTCCCTGCCTTTTGGACGTGCTTGCTTGTTGAATTAACCCCATTCATGGATGATGCGCCGTGCCGTGGCCAGTGCATGTTGTCACAGATTCTGAATGTGTCTGAAGATTAGCATATCAAAGCCTCGCCAGGTGAGTAATAATTCATTTGATTATCTCAGCCGTGCATGTGTCTGAAGATAGCGGCGCCGCGCCTGGTTACCGCGGCCGGAGCCGGAGCCGCTGCATGTACGGCGGTGAGGTTTGCGACGACGACTAAGTCGCCGGAGCCGCTGCATGTACGGCGGTGAGGTTTGCGACGACGACTAAGTTGCCGGAGCGGTGGCGGCTCAGCTGTGACTGATAACGCGCCGTGGGGGACGTATGCTGTGGAAGCGGGAGAAACTTGATTGTTCTTGAGTGTAGTACGCGAGCTTGCGGGTAGGACTACAGTGGTACTACTTCAATTTACTGGCCATCATTTACTTGTCTTGTCGGTCCTCTCTGCTTGCCTGCGATCCTCGTCAGCTAAATTTATGAGCGCGCATGTGTGATTCGGGCTGGTATCGCACAAGGGAGTTACAGTGATTACTTTCGTACGAGTTCCATCGTGGATCCGAGGTTACTGAATGAATACGTTGTGTCAAAATTGATAGCGGAGCTCGCGTGGTTACTCCTTACTGTGTAGTAGTATCAGATACTGTGTTAAACTTGTCATGACTGAAATTTCAATTAGTAACCTAACCACCTAGACTGTAGTAGCCCAGTGATGTTAGTAGTGCGTGGTGGTGCATGTCTGCATCTCAGAGCTGTAAATTTTTTTCTAGAAAAAATTCACTTTGATAACACTGGACCCTGTATGAAAATATCCACTGTAAACAACTTTCGCTCAAAACCTGTGAAAATCACGTAAAAACAATTTTTAAATAGCGGGCTATAACAAATAACGGCAACACTCAAAAGGATTAGCGGCTAAACGGGGCTGAATGAGCCCTTGCCAAAAATTACACATTCATTTAGTGGCATATGCTAAAAAGGATATAGCGGAGCTAATGCGGGGCTATTTAAAACTATGTGTAAGAACCATATTTAAAAGTTCTAAAAAATTCCATAAAAATACACTGGAAGGTTCTATAGACACGTAAAAGTGTGAAATAGAAACTCAAATTGTTTACGAGCTATGTAAATGCCAACTTACCAATGATTAGTAACAAATAGTAAATGTTACTATTCTCTCTGAGTTTTTCTTTTACATAACTTTGAAATGAATATGACTTGGAACTTACAAAATTTAACATGTTTACATAACATCATCCTCCCAACATGAATGTATTTTTCTCATAAATTTTTGAAACTCCTAAGTATGATTTCCACGAAGTTTTCATTGTAACATGGTTTCCACCTAATACTTTCTCCGACTCTTATCCATATCCAGTTTTTTGGGTGAACATACGTGTTCAGTCAGAAGATAAGAACTCTGAGAGGCTAGGGAATAAAAATAAATAAACCACGTCTTCCTAAGAAACAGAGGCGACACTCTAGGGTTTACCCTACCCGCCTCCTCCGCTACCGCCTACCGTCTCCACCATCTTCGGCTAGCAATCGACGTGTCCTCGCCTCCTCTGCTTGCGGCTCTGGCGGAGGAGGGGACCTTGGACCTGCGCTTGGCGCTGTTGTAAGGTCCCTAATGTTATGTTAGAGTTTGGTTTTGGTCTCCCTACCGGCATCGGCGAGGTGGTGGCGACGATGGCGCATTGAAGTAAGGTCTCTCCGACCTCTTCCTACCTCGTCAACGTTTCTTGCGTTGGCTTAGATCTGTTGGTCTCCATTGGATCTTGGCAGTTTATGTGTCGTTCTGTTCACTGGTCTATGGTAAGGTCCGGTTTCTCCAACCCCCTGGATTGGTGGTGGAGGATTGCAAGACTATGTTGCTGTTTGGGGGTGTTTCCCCAGCCGATTTTCCATCCACGTTTCGATCTCGTTGTTGCGCGAGTGGCTATTGCGGTTTTCAAAGCCTTGGTTTCCGAGGGCGTTTACAGGTGACCAGTCTTTTGCTGCTTGTTCAGTGCATGTTTATGCTCCGGCACGCTCGAACAATCGGAAGAAGAAGACGACCAGTATGAGTTTGATTATATTTTTATTTATATTGGCCGTGTTGCGTTGAGTTGTATCTCCTTTGTACCAGCTGTGTTTGCTTGATAAATATCAGATATAAGATGACTTGGTGTTTTTTCTCAAAAAAAAGAAAAAGAAATGAGAACTCTGCACCCACCTTTTTTTTTGAGAAACTCTGCACCCACATTTGTATGTCTACAATTGGACCGAATTTATTTTTTTCCTTTAGAGTCATTGGACCGAATTATTTGTACTGCTAAGAATCGACAGGCCCCTCAGAGGATGTAAACGGGCCGTCGTAGGACTATCACGAGGCCCGAGTTGCGCCAGTCCAAGTTCTCGAAGAAGCCTCCCAACGCTTTGTTTCGTTTCCAGCACACGGCCCGGTACGGCTGACCACACAGCCGCCGTCTCCCCGCGCGGCGCGACGCCGGCGAACCTCACAGCGCCGAGCAGGAACCGCACCGTGCGCCGCCGTTTGACTCAGCGAGGTTCTTCGCAGAGAGGCGGAAGCTCTTGCCGCGGACACTGCTGCGGCGGAGGCAGCGGCGCAGCCGATCCCACGCCGCGGCTCCTGAAACCTCAACCGGCCCTCCCTTCCCCCACACGCCACGCCGTCGTGAGATTCGGGGGAGAATGGCCGGATTAGCCGTGAGCGCGCCGCCTCTCGCCGCAGGTACCAACCGCTAGTTCGCCGCGACCTGTAACTCCATCTTCCCTGCTGTTCCCTATCCTTATCCTCACTCACTCTCTTCTCCCTCCCGATTTCGCTTCGTCTCCAGGCTCGCCTCCGCTTCGGTTCCGCACTCCGGCTCCCCGCTGGGGCCCAACGAGACCTCCACTACTCGAGGTCGTAACTTCCAGTTCGCCAGTATCCTATTCACTTTGCTGTTGTTCTCCTTTGTGGTGGCTACTAATGCTAGTGCATATGTACATGCCGTCGGCTACAGGTTGGCAAACCGCAATCCTGTACTATTCGCCGATTCGCTCCGGCCAGCTGCCGAAAATCTACGGCTGCGTCGGCCGACGGGCGTCAGGATCTGCTGACCAGCCAGTACAGTTTGAGGACGGCGAGCCTCTCTGGCTGGCGGTGGTCAGAGAATTTGCTGCGTAAGTGCGGATCTTGCCCACCCCCTGATTTAGCTGTTCAGAGAAGAACTGAATTTGAGATTCCTTCTGTTATAGGGGTTTGAGGAGCTTGCTGGCCTTCTTGGCTGATCAGCCGAGACAGTTGAAGCACCTGGAGTGGCCGGGCTTTCGGAACACGGTATGCCACTTCCATTTAAAGTTCTTATCTAGTTTGGTGTGGTTCAAGTTTTTTGCTTGATACGTTCTTAACAATGCATTGTAGTATCCTTGTGGCCTTATCAGCTTACCTGTTAATGAGTGTGGTCCTGTGAGGATGGGTTGAACTTGCTATATGTGTTGTCATGTGCTCTAATGTACGAGTCAGAGTTATGTGGTAGATTGGTTATAGCATTGTAGTGTTCATATTCCATAGTCTTGACAAGTTTAAAATACAAAAGGAACAATCAAATTCTGAACCTTATATCCTTGAATTCAATAAAGGACTAAGTTATGTCCTTATCCTGATTGCTATGTTTTCTAGATCTAGTCATTGTCCATTTCTCTATGGATCTTCAAGTACATAGTATTTTGGTGATGATTTAAGTTTCTTCTTTCTTAAAGTATACATTGTGATGATTTTCTGTCGTTGGTGGTCAGTTTTTGTGGCACACCATATTATACTGATGATTTTTCTGCTTGAGGACGCCAAGATTTATCAGATCTTCAAGTACATCATCTACGTCATGTTTTTCCATGCCTATGTTTAATCAAATCATTTTGATTGGCAGTTGAGGACGGCTACACTCACTCTCATACTACTTGTTGCGGTGTTCATTGTTGCGTTGTCTTCTGTGGACGCCGCTCTTTCATACATCTTGTCCTGGCTACTACGGAAATCTGGATAGTTTAATGGTATGCTACTTGCTTCCTAACATCATGTAATTACTTTTGGGATATCTTGGTGTACTGTCGGCTGCCGACATCCCCTCCTCCCTTGAGTCTCCTTCATGCTATTCAAGTATGATCGCATGCACATTCTAGTTCAATTAATTGAAGTGTTATCCATTTGTCATGCTGTTGTGGGTTGACTGTTGAGTAGGCTGACTAGTATTTCATTGATCGATCAGCAGGGCATATCTGTTTATTACGAAACTCTGAATCTCTTGTTGTTGCTTGTATACAGTGCAGTGCAGACCGGGTAAGCTGTGAAGAAGTAGATGATGCTTATACAGTTCGGAACTAGTGAGAAGGTGGTGGTCTCCCGGTATGCCATGTAATCTGTACAAGTTGAGAGAATCGAAAGGAATGCTCTGCAACTGAGATTCATTTGTTTCAAATGTATAATGTATTTGTGTAGTTGCTTACAATGGGAAACTGAATACTGACTATTTGATTAAGAAAGCAAAGAAGAGGCATGTGCCCTTAACTTGTCTAGTGACCGTGTGTTCTGGTTAAATGTGCTAATACTGACTATTTGATTAAGAAATCAAAGAAGATGCATTTGCCCTTTAACTCTGTCAAGTGACTGAGTTCTGGTTAAATGCGCTCCATCGGTGGGACTATGAACTTATTTTGGGCAGGTTTTTTTCCTCTTGTAAACACGTCAGTCCATCTGCGAGGATCTGAAGGAAATTGCACTTCTGAGATACTGAAATGGAACTAAGTTATATGTACTGAAGTGATTGCACCTTTTCTCAAACATGGATCTAAATGTATGTCATTTTGTATTAAAAGAAATGATTGCACCCTGATTCATTGTTTTTTTAGAAATATCACCCTGATTCTTTGTATCCTCATGTAAGCATTTTCGAAGTGTACATTACAGGTACAGATATAAAATGTTGGGCCGTGGGAAGCAACTGTCTGATGACTAGCAGTATGAAGGATCTGATTTAGACTTTCTGTGTTATGGATATGCAACTATCTAACTATTCCCCC
>CAMZMU010000097.1:17105965-17318560 GCA_947311845.1 Poa pratensis | reverse complement strand
TGTAAGGTCCCTAATGTTATGTTAGAGTTTGGTTTTGGTCTCCCTACCGGCATCGGCGAGGTGGTGGCGACGATGGCGCATTGAAGTAAGGTCTCTCCGACCTCTTCCTACCTCGTCAACGTTTCTTGCGTTGGCTTAGATCTGTTGGTCTCCATTGGATCTTGGCAGTTTATGTGTCGTTCTGTTCACTGGTCTATGGTAAGGTCCGGTTTCTCCAACCCCCTGGATTGGTGGTGGAGGATTGCAAGACTATGTTGCTGTTTGGGGGTGTTTCCCAGCCGATTTTCCATCCACGTTTATTCGATCTCGTTGTTCGCGGCGAGTGGCTATTGCGGTTTTCAAAGCCTTGGTTTCCGAGGGCGTTTACAGGTGACCAGTCTTTTGCTGCTTGTTCAGTGCATGTTTATGCTCCGGCAGCCGTCGAACAATCGAAGAAGAAGACGACCAGTATGAGTTTGATTATATTTTTATTTTATATTGGCCGTGTTGCGTTGAGTTGTATCTCCTTTGTACCAGCTGTGTTTGCTTGATAAATATCAGATATAAGATGACTTGGTGTTTTTTCTCAAAAAAAAGAAAAAGAAATGAGAACTCTGCACCCACCTTTTTTTTTGAGAAACTCTGCACCCACATTTGTATGTCTACAATTGGACCGAATTTTTTTTTCCTTTAGAGTCATTGGACCGAATTATTTGTACTGCTAAGAATCGACAGGCCCCTCAGAGGATGTAAACGGGCCGTCGTAGGACTATCACGAGGCCCGAGTTGCGCCAGTCCAAGTTCTCGAAGAAGCCTCCCAACGCTTTGTTTCGTTTCCAGCACACGGCCCGGTACGGCTGACCACACAGCCGCCGTCTCCCCGCGCGGCGCGACGCCGGCGAACCTCACAGCGCCGAGCAGGAACCGCACCGTGCGCCGCCGTTTGACTCAGCGAGGTTCTTCGCAGAGAGGCGGAAGCTCTTGCCGCGGACACTGCTGCGGCGGAGGCAGCGGCGCAGCCGATCCCACGCCGCGGCTCCTGAAACCTCAACCGGCCCTCCCTTCTCCCCACACGCCACGCCGTCGTGAGATTCGGGGGAGAATGGCCGGATTAGCCGTGAGCGCGCCGCCTCTCGCCGCAGGTCCCAACCGCTAGTTCGCCGCGACCTGTAACTCCATCTTCCCTGCTGTTCCCTATCCTTATCCTCACTCTCTTCTCCTCCCCCGATTTCGCTTCGTCTCCAGGCTCGCCTCCGCTTCGGTTCCGCACTCCGGCTCCCCGCTGCGGCCCAACGAGACCTCCACTACTCGAGGTCGTAACTTCCAGTTCGCCAGTATCCTATTCACTTTGCTGTTGTTCTCCTTTGTGGTGGCTACTAATGCTAGTGCTATATGTACATGCCGTCGGCTACAGGTTGGCAAACCGCAATCCTGTACTATTCGCCGATTCGCTCCGGCCAGCTGCCGAAAATCTACGGCTGCGTCGGCCGACGGGCGTCAGGATCTGCTGACCAGCCAGTACCAGTTTGAGGACGACGAGCCTCTCTGGCTGGCGGTGGTCAGAGAATTTGCTGCGTAAGTGCGGATCTTGCCCACCCCCCTGATTTAGCTGTTCAGAGATGAGACTGAATTTGAGATTCCTTCTGTTATAGGGGTTTGAGGAGCTTGCTGGCCTTCTTGGCTGATCAGCCGAGACAGTTGAAGCACCTGGAGTGGCCGGGCTTTCGGAACACGGTATGCCACTTCCATTTAAAGTTCTTATCTAGTTTGGTGTGGTTCAAGTTTTGGCTTGATACGTTCTTAACAATGCATTGTAGTATCCTTGTGGCCTTATCAGCTTACCTGTTAATGAGTGTGGTCCTGTGAGGATGGGTTGAACTTGCTATATGTGTTGCCATGTGCTCTAATGTACGATCAGAGTTATGTGGTAGATTGGTTATAGCATTGTAGTGTTCATATTCCATAGTCTTGACAAGTTTAAAATACAAAAGGAACAATCAAATTCTGAACCTTATATCCTTGAATTCAATAAAGGACTAAGTTATGTCCTTATCCTGATTGCTATGTTTTCTAGATCTAGTCATTGTCCATTTCTCTATGGATCTTCAAGTACATAGTATTTTGGTGATGATTTAAGTTTCTTTCTTAAAGTATACATTGTGATGATTTTCTGTCGTTGGTCAGTTTTTGTGGCACACCATATTATACTGATGATTTTTCTGCTTGAGGACGCCAAGATTTATCAGATCTTCAAGTACATCATCTACGTCATGTTTTTCCATGCCTATGTTTAATCAAATCATTTTGATTGGCAGTTGAGGACGGCTACACTCACTCTCATACTTGTTGCGGTGTTCATTGTTGCGTTGTCTTCTGTGGACGCCGCTCTTTCATACATCTTGTCCTGGCTACTACGGAAATCTGGATAGTTTAATGGTATGCTACTTGCTTCCTAACATCATGTAATTACTTTTGGGATATCTTGGTGTACTGTCGGCTGCCGACATCCCCCTCCTCCCTTGAGTCTCCTTCATGCTATTCAAGTATGATCGCATGCACATTCTAGTTCAATTAATTGAAGTGTTATCCATTTGTCATGCTGTTGTGGGTTGACTGTTGAGTAGGCTGACTAGTATTTCATTGATCGATCAGCAGGGCATATCTGTTTATTACGAAACTCTGAATCTCTTGTTGTTGCTTGTATACAGTGCAGTGCAGACCGGGTAAGCTGTGAAGAAGTAGATGATGCTTATACAGTTCGGAACTAGTGAGAAGGTGGTGGTTCTCCCGGTATGCCATGTAATCTGTACAAGTTTGAGAGAATCGAAAGGAATGCTCTGCAACTGAGATTCATTTGTTTCAAATGTATAATGTATTTGTGTAGTTGCTTACAATGGGAACTGAATACTGACTATTTGATTAAGAAAGCAAAGAAGAGCATGTGCCCTTAACTCTGTCTAGTGACCGTGTGTTCTGGTTAAATGTGCTGAATACTGACTATTTGATTAAGAAATCAAAGAAGATGCATTTGCCCTTAACTCTGTCAAGTGACTGAGTTCTGGTTAAATGCGCTCCATCGGTGGGACTATGAACTTATTTTGGGCAGGTTTTTTTCCTCTTGTAAACACGTCAGTCCATCTGCGAGGATCTGAAGGAAATTGCACTTCTGAGATACTGAAATGGAACTAAGTTATATGTACTGAAGTGATTGCACCTTTTTCTCAAACATGGATCTAAATGTATGTCATTTTGTATTAAAAGAAATGATTGCACCCTGATTCATTGTTTTTTTAGAAATATCACCCTGATTCTTTGTAGCCTCATGTAAGCATTTTCGAAGTGTACATTACAGGTACAGATATAAAATGTTGGGCCGGTGGGAAGCAACTGTCTGATGACTAGCAGTATGAAGGATCTGATTTAGACTTTCTGTGTTATGGATATGCAACTATCTAACTATTCCCCCTACCGTTCTGCAGACCTGGAAGTTACTCTGCACGTCAAGTGGATGCACATCACGTGAATGAGGAAGCGAAGATGGAGAAGGAGGTTGAGTTGAACCGGAGACGAAACGGCTATGGATTCAGCAGAGCGAGCAGCCAGAGTTTATCTTCCTCCAGGTTCTCTCCCATAATTATATTTTTTGTGACGTCGTATCAATTGGGTTGCCTTTGAATCAAAATCTGCACCATTTGTTCATGTTTTGTACTAGTGATAGAAGTGCAATTCTTCTTAGATGGGCATAGCTCATTGGTTGGGAGCACAAATGACAAAGAATGTGATGATCATTTTGAAGTTCTCCTCTACATTCATTTGCTTCCCCTCATGTCATCCGGAAGAGCATATTCTTCAATGTCTAGGATCACACACACGATTATTTATTCATTTATCCAAGCAAAACAGACAATCCACAGTATGGACAAGCACAAATGTATTTTATGAAATTGGACATAAAGTAAGGGTTCCAACATCCAAATGCATATTACAAACAGGAAGACATAGAAACTCCAACTACTGTAGAAGTAACATCTGAATATAGGTTTCAAACTATGTTTGCAAGGCTGCAACACACAAGCCAATCACATAAACTATGTTATGGTACAAGTGACTACCCACAACCACTCTCTACATCTTTCACCTAATCGCCAATCTAGTTGGCCATCAACTTGGAACATCAACTGCAAACCCAAACCAAGTCAACCAATTCTGTGCTTACTACCATTAGTTAACGATACTAGCTAAATACATGACATCAGTGATGTACAGAAAAATACAAGAACCTCGTAGTTGTTCCATTTACAATTCTAATTACTTGACAATCGGCTCAATAGATTGACCTGCTAAAATAATTGACATAAACACATTGTTTAACCACCAGCGGTAAAAAATATGCGTGAAGATTGTTGAAAGCAATGCATCATGAGATTGTAACTGTACCAGGAGTACTGGTATTATCCCATAGAAGGGGATTCTGGTTCAGAACCACTAACAGATGTAAATGTTGATAGTGAATCATCGCCGAAATTCAGTTGTGATACTGACAGTCGCCTTGAATCACCAAAGTATCTATTATAGCGACTGGTATATGATCTGGGTGTTGCAAGCTCAGGGGTAGCACTGCCAAGGGATGATCGCCGAGGAGTTGGAGTCATTAGACCATTACTGCTTCCATTTGAACGGTACCCATTTGTCTTTCTGGTCATGCTGCTTGTTCTCTTTGGGCTTGGTTTAGAACCAAACATCGCTTCTTTCTCTGCAAGTAGGATGCTCTCCAATTTTTTCTGGTCCTGCAGCAATTAGGAAAAGTTATGTTAAGGTAAGAATATGCCATATTATTTTTCAGTCGATAAGGAGGATTTGGCAAACAATCGTTACCCGGTAACGCCGTTTTTCTTCTTCTTTTTGTTCTCTATTAAGTCTGTAGTCTTCTAGAACAGATACCAGCCGTCCCTGTCAAAAGCATATATAATCAATAAATATATGTCAATAAATCAACGCAACAAAAGATAAGTCTCTACACTACTGATCAGCTTGTATACATACCCCGTCATAGAGGAAGGGCTTATTTCTTGCATTTTCCCAAGCAACGGTCCGGTTTATCAGGTTGTCCACCATAGCTGAGAAAGATAAGCTATGCATTGAAATAACTGAAATCTACGAATAGTTCTCTATCACTGGAATTAAAGCCTACCTGGAATTTTAGTAACCAAAATCCGTGCTTTTTCTGCCCTTCTAAGGTTAACATGAGCACCCCTTCCAGAACTGTACCTCTTTGAGTCCTGCAAAAGGCTTTTTGTGTCACTTTCCATGATTTAGATAACCGCGGGATTATCTGAAATATACGAATGCGGTCACACCACCTATACTGTGATGCTTTCAGCTGTACTGAATCAGGTAGTTTGTACAACTGTGCAGATGCATGCTCAGAATTTGAGCACTGTAATTCTAAATAAAATATGCTTGAAAATACCTGGTTATATTCTTCAAGCCATGCCTCTTCATCACAAGCAGCAATCCATTTATTTATCCTTTCCATAATATCTTTTCGACTTAGTGACTCTTCTTTTGCTTTCAATATTTGTGATTCGATATTTGCCAGAAGCTTGGAAGGGTCAATAGTGCCTGAATGGAACATGTCAAGGGAGTCACAATTTGTAAGAAAATAGCCACAGATGAAGCTCGTACTTGAGCAAGATGCATAAATTACTACCAGAATCAATCAGAGCATTAGTTTGCTCAGGGGCTGTGCTGAGATCAGGTTCTATGTGTGCATTCTTGCATATGTCTTCTAATTCTGTCCTTCTCTTCATCATAATTTCTTTCAGTCTGCTGGTTTTAAGTTCAGTTAACCTCTCAACCTCACCTTCCATCTGCATAAGAAATTAACACCCCAATTTGTAAAGAAAAATGATTAAGGTAGGCAACAGACAATGTATTAAAGAAAAAAAAGGTGAGCTGGTAAAACCTTCTCGATTGTTTCCTGAGAGAGAACACCCGGTGATGTAATTCCTTCTTCTGGTGTTATGAGAATGCTCATTACTCTGCTGAATTGTCTCTTCTCCTCTTCAGAAGAGTCCATTATCTTCCAGAGCTGACATAATGATTCCATTGTGTCTCTCATCTGTAGGGAATTGATTGTTTGAGAATCTGTTATGCAGAACTGATGATGACAAAACAAAGAAGAACAGAACCTTGACAGTACCTTATCGATTCTAGATTTTCTCTCTGCTCTTAGATTTGATATTGTGCTAGCAAGGCCTTCCAGCGTGCTATTGCTGATGTTTCTGGACTGCTCAACACCATTCTGATGTAAACTGGGGTGAACTCCATTTACGGTCTTTCCGAAATCAATTCCAAGGACTCCACATAAAGAATGCACTTCATTTACATACTCCAGAACTCTATTAAGTCTATCAGACTGAAAAAATTGCACACAAGATTCAGAAATGTGCATGATACATTAATGAATATATGTTGCCAATCAACACACAATCCTAAAAGAACTTAAAGTTAATGACTTGCAGCCGTAGACAGTTAGTATGCACTACATGGCAGTGGCTATAATAGCAAATTAATCATCTTATTGGCCGCTTTACAGGCAGACAACCCTAAAATCTTGGGAGGCACAGTTTTCTAAGTGAACCAGAAGGAATAGCTAGCATTCTTTAGAAGCTGCGTAAATGTACTTTACAAGACTAAATATTTTGAAAATCAACCCAAGAGTTCAGATTAACTAGAGTATCCAGGATGCTTTGTTTTACCTTGTCTTTCTTAAGAGCACGAAGTTCTGCTTGGTAGCTATTAAGCTTCCTTGTTGACAAATCGTGTTCATCAGCAGCAGGATTATTTGCATTATCACCCTGATCACTGGGCTCACTCAACTCAGAGCGTATCTTCTCAATCTGTGACTGAATATCGTAATACTGCTTGATCCTTTCTTCTTTCTTGCATTTCAGGTTGTCGAGTACAGGAGCGACAGCAGCAAGTTGTTCCCTGAGAGATACGTAGCTCTTGTCTTTCTGCTTAAGTGTGGAGAAATTAACATAATCATGGTAGAGAAAAGATTAAATTCAAAAAATATTCTTTGCCACAAGCCCATGTCTCTGATAGCAAAATTAGTTGCATTTTTTTAACTTGAAAGAATGGGAGGTTTTTTTTTTGACAGAGATGGGAGGGGTTCATTTATCAATTACTACCTCTGTTCCAAAATAGTATAAGATGTTTTGGTACGCCATCTCGGTGAAATGAACTGCGTAAGAATAAGTTATAGAAAAAAGTACTAGAGGGTTTGACTGAATCATGACTAGTTGCCTACATTAAGGTGGTGTTGCCTAGAGAGTTTGCTATAAGTCCATAGCTACTTCAACAAGAAGCAGCAAGCATCTCGCACTCCTATTTAATAAATCCACAACTTGAACCATGCATGTTTATAAGCAACAGCCAGATTCCATCATCTCAAGGGAACTCAGTAACCACTCAGAAAGCCAACAGGCAACCAACCCAATTAGTGCATCATCATCATTACTATGCATACCTTGAGATACAGCTTGTGCTCCCCTAGAGTAGCCATTAACAATGCAACTTCAGCTTCTTTGGTGGCCACAGACTGGTGCAGCTGGACCCTGGTCCGATTGGCATCGTCCACCTTCCTGCGGTACACCTCCATGCATTCTCTTTCTATCTCTGACAAGACCTTGCTCTTCTCACCCTCATCTTCCCCTACCTCTGTCCAGATTTGCTGAGTGCCAGAAACAACAGGGCATGAGTTATGACTTGTGGTTAATGATACTGGGCCTTCAACCCTTATGGTCAAATAAATGGGAACCTAACATTTTATAGTTGATGCAGTAGAGGAAATTTGTATTATTGGAAGATGATCATGTGGTCCCCTGATCATCTTGTTTGCAAAGAAATACAGTAAAGTCATAACTAGCTAACTGATGGCATTACAGGTGAAAAAAGAGTATTACTTGTCGAAGACACAAATTTGTCCCATCTCACAACTACCTGGCGCACTAAACCGAATAGAATCAAGGAATTGCTTTTTGAGGTGCTGAAGAACCAGAAAGGTGAAAAAGAGAGAAGCTTTCACGATAAAGCCACTGCGCTGAGGCAAGCAGTTCACCTGCCGAGCAGCTCACCACCATGAGAAAAAATAGACAGCAGCTCCACAAGGCATACTCGGTTACGCATAACTCTAATAAAGGAAGGTTTTGACTTTTCCACAACTTGTATAACACTATAACCCCAAGAACACTCAACTCTGTAGTCTCCAACCACAGAGGAAACTCGTGCACAGGGACACTGATCAAAATCCAATTCCTACTGTAATTTTTCACATGGTAGAAGAGATGGAAGCTGAACTTTTTCTCTTGCAAGGAAGCAGAATAATTAAGCGCAGACAAGTCACGAAGAACTTTTTCTCTTGCAAGGAAGCAGAATAATTAAGCGCAGACAAGAACATATTCACGACGAAAAGGCGCGAAGGAACCTCGAAGCAGGAAGACAGCAGAGATATTTGAGGAGAACATGACAAAAAAATCCAGAAAAACTGCTACGATGCAAATTTTAAACCGAGCTCCAGTTTACTCGAGGGCGCAAGCAAAGGGGTCAGCACGTACCTGGAGCTCTCTGAGCAAAGCGCCACAGCCAGTACCCTCCATGCCCACCATGGAATCAAGCAGAGGAACGAAGCACCACCGAAGGAGGGGCTCAAAGAAGAGAGGAGACAAGAAGGTGACAGGACAAGAACGAGGAAAGGTAAGCAAAGTCTCAGGCTTCTCCACGCTCCCCTTATAGCCAAAGCAGCGTCTGTGCTTTCAGCCTCATCTCCTGGGATTAGAGAAAGAAGAGCATGCAGGGCAACCTATGGATCAAAGGAGCTCTTTCTCTGGTATATTTTTGGAAGTCCCTAAGCTACTGGCTTTGTTGCTTTCTGCTGCTGGAATGGAGGGAAGGAGGAGAATGGCCAGACTGCATGAGAATTTGGGAAACTTTGCCTGGGTTTTTGCTAGTGGCTGTTGTTTCGGGAGGTTCTTTGCTGCTTTTGTTTGGGAGGGGAGGGGGTTGCGATGGTGGAGGGAAGAGGCAACGGAGGGTGGCCTTTGTCTTTCCTCTTTATTTAATGGTGTGGTAAGGTGTGTGGCTGTGCACGGAAGATTCCGTCGGAATTTTGTAAAACCTGAATGATTTGGTCCAGCTGGTGCTCAAAGTACTCTTAAACAAAGAAAAAGAAAAGGTGTTACTGCACTGTCTCAATTGCTACTGGTAATCGCCAATGGACACAAACTTCCCACCTGGGATGTGCTGTCACCTCTAGTCTCTAGTCCTCTATTCAAGAGTCCATGCTAGTATGTTTGTAGTGACACCAGAAATTACCAGCAGGGTTTTTAATCTTTTCACAGCAGACCAGGAGAAGTACTATCACTGTACTGCAGCTTTCTCCTAAATTGTCTGGAATTGTGAAGGGGAGAGGAGAGACCGTGAAGTTGCAAAGGGAGTTCACCGAATCCACCTGACTACCTGAGCTACCTGGGCGCAGAGTACGTACAAGAACTGAACATCCCCCAGGCCTGATATACACCCTCGCGCCATTAACTGCACCCTCCGCTTTTATGCTGCAAAGGGGCGATATCATGTGATGCCGTTCTTGGTCTGGATCAAGCCCGATTGCCATCTTTGGGGCGTGCAAAGTGGCCAGTACGAAAGGTCTTCACGATCCATCCAACAAAAGGTACGTAGAACTAGCCAACCAGCACGTCCACGTGTCTTGCACTGTTTACTACTTCCTCTGTTCCAAATTAGATGACTTTCATTTATCCACGTGTGGATGTATTTAGACATGTTACAAGTATAGATACATCCATATTTGAACAAATAAAAAGTATATTGGACACTACCCCTCGCGCCGCAACCCCAGCGGCGCCAGGGGTGACCATCTCTCGCCGCCAGCCCCCGACCGCAGCCTGCCCGCCCTGCCGCTGCCGTCGCCGGCCTCGGCCGCGGCGGTGGCGGCCCCCCTCCGCTGCCAAAAGGGTGGTCGGGGGGGAGGGTCTCTGCTCAGGATGGAGGACGACCGCCACGTGGGGGCGACGGCGGTCGGGGCGGAGGACGCCGGGCCGGCGGGACCGGGTGGAGGCGACGGAGCCGCGGGTGGGGTCGACGCTGGCTGCGGGCGGAGGTGCGGGTCGCGATGCGGCCGTCGCGTGCAGCGGAGGTTGCGCCGCTGCAGATGGGCCTGCCGGGCCCGATCTGGGCCTGCCGGGCCTGGCTTGGGGCGTGCGGGGGGTCCTGTCGAGCGTGGCGCGGTCATGGCGGGGGCTCCGGCGCAGTGCTGCAGGGGGAGGGGCTCGGGCCGAGTTGCGCGCTGGTGGTGGTCGCCGTGCTTCCTGTGGCTGCAGCGGGGCAGGAGGCCTCGCGTCGGCCTGCTGCGGTGGTGGCGCCA
Organism: Poa pratensis; assembly: GCA_947311845.1. Taxonomy (NCBI): domain Eukaryota; kingdom Viridiplantae; phylum Streptophyta; class Magnoliopsida; order Poales; family Poaceae; genus Poa; species Poa pratensis. The sequence continues at coordinate 17,308,137 of CAMZMU010000097.1, read as the reverse complement.
CCAGGAGGCTCCACACGCGGAGAAGAAGAGGAGGCAGCGGGTGCGTGGGCCAGGCGCTGGGGAGGAGGGGGGGGTGGTGCCACCGGCGCGGAGGCAGGGCGGCCGACGAGGCGTGGGCTGGCCACGGAGGCAAGCCGGGGCGGCGGCCCCGGACTGGTGGCTGATTTCGAGGATCGACCACATCGGGTGTGGCCGCTGCGTGGAGGGAGGTGCCACGGCGGCAGCAGCGTGCCATGGAGCTAGGTGGCTGACAACATGGCCAGGATGTCGTCCTGTGGCTCCGAAGCTTTGCGGTCGGGTTGAACTCCGGGCGAAAGCTCGCACGGACTTCGGTCGGTGCCGACGACGGCGGCGCCCTCGGGTGTCGTTCTCCTTCTTGATCGCGTCGTTGTGGAGCTTTTCGACCTCGACTAACGCGTTTGGTACCAAGAGCTCGGGTGAAAAATCTGTGCTCTTCGGGAGCGGGCGGCGGTGACGATCTCGTCTCTACCTTGTTGGAGGCGCCGCTTTGGAGCTCTTGGCCAGCGCGGTGCGACGGTTTTCGCGGCGGATGGGCAGAGTGGGTGTGTGGTCGTGGGTGGTGGACGTCGGGGCGGCGGCTCCGGGAGGTGGTGGTGCGCCGAGGCGGCGGCTTCGGCCCCTGTTGCAGTGGCGGTCCTATGGGGCAGGACCGTGACCTTACACAGGCTTGGGTGACAACCTGGATGAAGACTGCGTGGGCGGAGGGTTCGTTGACCCGACTGGATCGTCTTCGGGCAATGCGAAGGTCGATCTGGTTGCTACACCGGGGCGGCGGCCCCGGAACATGGTGGTTTTGGTGGCAACCTGGATGAAGACTGCGTGGGCAGAGGGTTCGTCGACCATGACTGGATCGCTTTCGGCCAATGCGAGGGTCGATCTGGTTGCTTCGCCGGGACGGCGGTCCCGGAAACGGTGGCGTGGTTTGTTGCGTTTGGTTGACTTGTGTCGTGTGTGGGCGGCGGGTCGCCTCGCTTGTGCGTTTTTTGGCGTTGTTTTCCTTATAAACAGGGCATTTGTATGGTTTTTGGGCCCGGTCTTCCTTATAAACTGGGTCAATTCTTTTCTATCTATTCGAGGGTGGTACGACCACGTTATTCTCAAAAATATTTGAACAAATGGAAGTCATCTAATCTGGAACGGAGGGAGTACGACATTCTCGCGGAAATGGTGGATCGTCGAGACGGTCACGTGCATATAACTTCTTATTTTTCTGAAATGCAGCTTGCCTAGAACTTGCAGCCGTTACCCAGAAAAAAAGGGTCACTATCGTCCTACGGAGTGATGAACCCTCGGGAGTCAAAAAACTTCCCGATTAATTGGTCACCCGAATGCGTTAACTCCGTTGGACTGCAGCAAACTGAAGTCAACACGTACACTGAACCTTCTCAACGCATGGGCACCGCTTGATTAGGTAAGGCTAGTGTTGTTTAGCTGAGCATTTGCATCTCTCGGTGGACGCTTGCGCCTGATAATTAGGTCTAGTTAATCATTCATGCGGTCTCCGTCGGCGTAAATGATAATTAGGAATCGACTAGACATTCTTTAGAGATGAGAGGAGAGCAAACCAGCACGATGAGGTGGACGCCCGACCGAACTCCACGTGACCCGAGAGCTCAATCGATGGCGCTCGTCCTCTACTGCATGCCCCGTAACGCGATATGTGCTGCTGACGTGTATTATCTATATTTTTTGATCAAGAAGGAGATTTGTGCATCATACCCTGAGTTTCTTTCCTGTCTTTTCAGTAATCATCATCAAGTGCATTTTGTGCACCGAAGCAGAGATAGTACAACTAACCATTGATTTGTGCTTCTATAATTTCAGAAACCATCAGGAGTGTGAACCTAGCACAAAAAAGAATATCCAACTATCGAAACTAGGCTTGGTGCTCCAACGGGGCCTGCAGTTGTCCACGTCCGGATGGTGAGTTAATCTGCACTTAGCAAGGCAATTATATATGTTTCTCCAACATAAAGTGAAAGGCGCTACTAAACAAAACCCAAACAGCTAGTCAAATTAGGATGATGGGATAACTAAAGGTCAGATATATACGTCCTAATTCGGACCAACAAGATGCTTCAGGGTGGGGGGGGGGGGGAGCCGACCGTGATCTGAACGAAAGAAGGGTGTCTCATGTCCCCAGCGAGCGATAGCATGTCCGTACTAGGTGACATGTCACCGCATATGCACTTTGTGAGCCTGGCTCTGTCTGCCCTGCGACTGCGAGGCTGCGAGCTTATCTGCAAAGACATATCATTGCCTGCCTGGTGATACCTACCGTCCATGGTGGATCAAATTTGCACACGAGTGAGTGAGCGAGGGCCAAATGATTGCCTTACGGGCCGCTCTCCATGGACCATGTCCAGGAGTTATCGGCATGTTACGACATACCTCAGGGGGGAGATACATACGTACATGCATGCATGAATGTGATTCTCTGTACTGTGCAGAGCTACGGATAAGTATAGCCGTATACCAGCTAGTCGTATTCGGGACAGGACACAAAGAGATGATCATGACATGGGGTTGAGCCACACAGCAGAAAATTAAACCACTTTTTTTTTCTGGTTCCAGCAAATGATTGATCGAGATGGATGACTGGTGGCAGCTAGCTGGAGGTGGAACACCGTTAGAAGTGTGTATGTTTCCCTAACTTATACTCCGTATTACTTCAACGTTTTTCTGTTCTTCAGCATAATAAGCTTCTCGTTTTGTATTATCTTTTAGCTGTCGGTAGCTTTGAGATATGCAAGAAAATGTGAAGGTAAAATAGTGTGCGACTTATTCTCGGTTAAATGAAAATTAACTTAGTTTTCAGTCAAATGACGTTATCAAATCTTTTAGTGTTGCAACTCCTTCCTACTATGAATCACGAAGCAAATCTAACACATTTTTCTCAGTTGCAACTCATAGGTGCACGAATCACGATGAAGATCATATGGTATAGAACCTCACTGAGCACCTACTTAATTCTCACTAGCCGAGAATTAGCCAAACCGTAAAAAAAAAGGAGTGAGGGACTGAGGGTTTTGTGGCTGTGAAAGCAGAGGAAGAGCAACATAATTTTTTTAGGGGAGGAAGAGCAATAGATGAACCCTCAAATTCGGATAGAGATTATTGGGCTTACTTAGCTCGGGTCACAAGTTCACCACTTCATGAGCATCCTCTTTCCCGCAGGGTGCAAGTTCCACGCAGTAGTAAGCCGATCACACAGTAGCACACGCCTAGTTTCCGTTTTTTTTCTTCTTTTTTGATCGAATGGAGACCGTGCATACTACTGTTTCTACAGATAGGCTACAAAATTTTGAAGGGAAAAGTCCATTTTAAATCTTGAACTCGTAGAGATTAGAAAAATCAAACCATGAACTTGAAATCCCGGTTGTTGGCGCGCTAAACTTGTGAATTGTGTTTTTCAATTCACAGTGAGCTCCTCCCCGGTTCCATTTCAAGAAACGAAACCATATATAGTTCATCAACTTATAGGAAACTAAACTTGTCAATCCCGGTTTAAATTGAACCTAGACATTTTCGTTGCACGGGGAATGTGACAATTCCGACCGGTTACTCTCACTGACATGTGGACCTTACATGTAAGACCATTCTTTCCTCCCTTCCCTCGCTCTTCGTTCTGTGTCATAGGTCCCTGCTGGCCGCACCTCTCTCACCTAGGACGTCGACCGGAGCATAGGAGGTCGCCGACCCAACAATGTCTCGATCGTCCTCCGTCCAGCCACTGTGATGCGCCATGCGCGCGAGCGAAAGCTGGAGGGTGGGATTTCGAATTCAAGGCTCGATTTGTGTAGCCTCTACGAATTCAACATTTAAAATGGATTGTTTCAATTTTGAAAGGCCTACAACGCTACGAGCCTGCAGATAGCTTCCAACTAAGATGTTCGAGAGAAAACTTGCAACTTGAGACACAAAGTGACGCTTCCATGATAATGCCGAGTGATGCTCCCGTCTCCCGTCGTGGTGTACCGGCCGCTTAAAAGAATACCACTCCTTTGAGTTTGTGCATCTTATTCAGCGTTATCGATCTAAAGAAATCCATTGCAATCATCTGGAAAGGCCCGCGCCCGCCTGAGGAGCTAGCTAGCTGTTCCACACTTGCACGTCGATGTCGGCCGTGGAGGTGAAAAACCAGGTCGATCGGCGCGCAAGACAGTGAAGGTGTCCAACGGCGCGATCGAAGCTAATCTTACCGACGGCTCCTCTTAACCATGTCTGGGTAGGGATCCGCAGGAGCCGGGGCGGGGCGGCGGCGTGTCGCCATGCGGTAGCGGGCACGGGGAAGCCCGCCGGATCGCGCACTGCCGGCGCCTTCCTCTCCTCTCGAACTACAGCTGCCTCCCACTGCCGCCGCATGGGGAATAATCAGCAGCATGCCGCAGCAGGTACTACGTACTTGCGTGCGACGTGGCCTCCGTAGCGTACTGTAGCTGCAGCTAAAGGTAGCGCAATAGCCAATAGCAGCTAGTAGCCAACAAAAGCGCGCTAGGGTTCCTCTCCCAGCTCCAGCGCCGCCGCCAGGCTCTCCCCGCCGCCGTCCTCTCTCCTCCCCCCACGCCTCCCAGTCCCTCGCCGCCCCAGCGACCCCCGACCCCCGACCCCGTGTCGTCCTTCGGGGTGACCCGGGGTGCAAGCTCGGTGCTCAGAAATCCAAGACGGAGCCTCGTGCCGCCGCTGCCGCCGGAGTCCGCGGTGGCGGCGGGCCATGCTTCCCAAAGGGCGGCAGGGAGCCTCGGGCTGCTACTGCGCACACAGCGGAGGACGGACACCGGGGCGGCGGCCCGGGTCGGTGGTGAGCGACAGCGGCCGGTCTCGCGCGGGCGGCGCGGTTGCTGACGCGGAGGAGGCCGGGGCGGCGGCCCCAGGCAGGAGGCGGCGCGGAGCGCTCTGCCGGTCGCGACGGCGCGAGGTGGAGCTGCGGAGCAGGAGGAGGAGCAGTTCGTGGAGGCAAGCGGCTGCGTGCTGCAGTGGGCCTGATATGGGCCTGGGTGAGCCATGACCTCGAGGTGCGGCTGGTCGTCAACGCGCACGACTTTGGCTTGCGTCTGGCGGTGGGTGGTGGTCGGCATGGGCGGCGGGTGAGGCTGTCCCGCTTGCGGTGGCGGCTGGCCGTGCCCGATTTGCTCCCTTCTTGGCAATCGGGCAGGCTGGTGGTGATGATCCAGACGACGACACTTCTCGTCGACGCGACGGGAGCCTAGGCGTGGCGGCGTGCGTGAGGGCTGAGCTCGGTTGCTTAGTTCCGACGGTTTCGACGGGGGGGCGTCGCGGTTTTCTTCGGCGGTTCACGGTGGACCATGGTGGGCTCCTGCTAGGCTGCGGCTTGGTGTGGTGCCCGGAAGCCGGGGCGGCGGCCCCGGATAGCGGTCTTCGTCGCTGCGAGCATGGAGGTGGCTCGGCGCGAGGCGGTTCTAGGCCCCGACGCCTAGTTCCGTTGGTGGCCACAGACGTCGGGCGCGCGGGGCTGGCGGTCTGCGTGCGGGTTTGCGGCGGTGGTCTGGCCGGTCAATGGGGGGGCATGAGCTTTGCGACTCATCATCGGGCGAATGCCTTGCCCTGATTGCCGTGTAGGGCAGGCGACGACGACGCTCTGGGGCGTCGCGTTCTTCTTGAAGACGTTGTTGAGGTGTTGTCTCTCGCTCCTTAGCCTGGAAGCTTCCGGGGAAAACCTTGATCCCATGTGGGATCGGGCGAGGTCGGCGTTTCTGCGTCGTTTGTCTCTTGAGACCTCGTCTTGGATGCTTCGTCGGCCGGAGGGACCCGTGGAGAGTTGGTGCTAGGCAGCGACGAGCTGCGTGGCGTCTCTGTCACTTTTCGTCTTCGGCTAGGGGGTGCGTGGCCTAGGGCCGGCGCGGACGTCGGAGCGGCGGCTCCGGTTTTGCCTCCGCCGTGTTGCGTTGAGGTGTGTGGGTGGTGGCTTTGATCGCTTGGGCGTTTTGGCCGCCGACTCGTCTGGAACGCGGCCTTGGGGCCGGTGTGTTGTGTTTCTGTGTTGTATCGGTGGAAAACTGGCCAATTCTTTTCTTCTATATCAATGACTAGTGAACGTGCACGTGCAGCGCACGTCTAGAAGATAATTATGTGTACATACTTAGTAGTATCTAAATTATTGTTCATTCATTTTAAATTTCTATTTACTTTTGGTTAGTTTTTTTCATTATCTCTTTCTTCTTCTCGCCAACATCGACTATAGATCCTGCTACCACCTCCCACCTTGTTCAAATCGTACCCATGTCGGTCTATAGCCCCCGATCATCCTCCAAAGATCCAATGGCCCTTTTTGCTACGTTGTGTGAACCATTAGAAAATAATTTAAATCATAAATTAATATTAGAAAGCAAATATCAATATGATAGTAACATTTTTTTTTTAAATCCTTAAGAACATTTTATTTCAATTTACAGAACTCTCACCGTCAGAAAAAATCTCCCCACTCACACTCTCCCCCTGGCTAATTTCCCCACTCCTAGGCTCTTTCTCTCCTAAACATGCGGCCACATGTCTCCCTGGTGTCGCTATAGGTGGTAGCACCGTGCCCTACCCTCCCATCCGGTTTATTTCACTGGGTTTGTTTACGAAACCATTTTAATATTTTTCATGATACAAAATTGAAATTGGACCAAATATCTCCTCAGAAGTACTCTTCTGTCTCATTCTAGTTAGTGATGGCGATATATGAAGAGTTTGTTTGTTAATATGATCAATGATGATGAAATCAATATAAAATACTCAGACCATGTATATATTTTATTTGCTCCCCATTATAGTTCTCCTCCGAAACTGTTTTTTTTCTCTCTTACTGTACTCTCTCTCTCTCTCTATTAATCTTTGCAGCGGTATGCAATCATTATTTCTCCACATAAGTTTTAGTACGTTGAAAATGTGGCTAGGAAAATCAAATTCATCTTTTTCCAAAAATATGTCCGAGCCAACGACGGTTATATCCAGAAATTAGGCATAGAAAAGAAACAGGCATGCCCAGCCAGAACAGCTTGAAACTTCAGGTCGCACGGAACACTCAGTGGCAATTTGATCGATCCGCGTATTGTGTTACTACACGTACGCCTCAGTATTCAGTAAACGCTAGCACATAAGTGTTTTTCCAGCAAAGGAATCTGGCAAGGTAAAAAACTGCCCCGCACGGTCGTCTTTTTACTGTCTGTGTCTCTTCGTTCTTCTCAATCCCCTTTCTATGCACTACTTTTTCTCAATCCCTTGCTCCATGGTCAGTATATCCAGCTGCTTCCTACCTTCTGTATGCATCAATGGCCGTCGAGTCGAGCTCGCGCCGGTCGTTCTGGTGCTGCTGTGCTGCTGCTTGTTGGCGCCACCGCCATCCGACCCTCGCTCGCGCTCACGCGCCAACGGAGTCGTGGGAGAGTCGTGGGCGCCGCGGTGACGGTGGTGGGCACAGCGGCGCGTTCTGCTGCTGCTGCTTGCTGGCGCCACCGCAATCCCGCTCGCGCTGCCGGCGAACCTACTGCTGCTGCCGAACGGGGCCATCTCTTCTTCCAGGAATCAGCTGCCGTGCGGTCGGGGCGCGTTGAGGTTGCAACGGCCGGCCGTGGGTTGGCCAGGTTGACGGCGAGGTCGCCGGGAAGGCGGCGGCGCAGCGCGAGGAACTCTCCACCGGCCGGTGGGTTGGCCAGGTCTGCCGGCGAACCTACTGCTGCTGCCGGCCGCAGCCATCTCTTCTTCCAGGAATCAACTGCCGTGCGGTCAGGGCGGCGTTGAGGTTGTAACAGCCGGCCCGTGGGTTGGCCAGGTTGACGGCGAGGTCGCCGGGAAGGCGGCGGCGGCAGCGTGAGGAACTCTCCACCAGCCCGTGTGTTGGCCAGGTCGATGAGCGGACGCCGGCGAGGTCGCCGGGAAGGCGGCGCCGGCAGCACGAGGAACTCTCCATCGAATCTGGCTGGTGGCGCACATCTCGACTTGTGGAGCGGACGTCGGCGAGGTCGCGGGGAGCAGGTGCCGGCGTGGAGCAGCAAGACCGTGTGCATACCACTGGGGATTTGGGGAAGGACCACGAGGCGGTGGAGTCGTCGCGGCGGCAGCGGATGACCGAGAAACAAAAATAACGTTTCGTGTAGGATGTGTTGAGCAGCTCAACACCGGGGAAACAATCTGGATCGTTGATCTAATATTTAACGACACAAATTTAATGTATCCGGCATATGTTTGCTCTTTTAATAGTTGTATAGAAAAGTCAAATGCCACGTTTCAAAAAAAAACAATAGCAGCTAGTAGGGCAGAGTGGCTAGTGGCAATAGAAAAGCAGAGGGAGCGGCACTCGTCGTCGTCCATCTCCCAGATGTGACCGCCTAACCGTACGTGCGGTTCGTTCACAAACCATTTCGATCGTAGACGGCAACTTAATTAGCGCATGATTGGCCAGTCATCATCATGGCTTAATTTCACACTATACGAACCGCATGTACAGTACGTTTGGAGCTAGCGTGTGGTCTATCCAGAGCTCCTAGTTGCATTCATGGTGGATCGTCCAAGGTGCAGTTCAGTGGCCTGTTCCGCAGGCTATCGAGCAGGTTCATCGCGAGCCGCATGCATTGCAGCCTCACTGTATAGACCTGGGTGAGTAGTACTCAACTGCTGATGAGTGATCTACTTCGTACCTACCCGCTGGGTGCATGCCGGCTGTTACATCTTTATCCACACACCAAGAAACAGCCATAAACCTCTATCACTGCCTCCAAGCTGGACCTGGATGGGTAGTATTGCGATCTCGTCACCTGGGCAATAAGCAATTAATGTGAATATGTAGTTTTGAACTTAAAATAAATTCCACTAAGCTAACTACATATTATATTATAAACTCATGTTTTCCATGGCCATTCTTTATTTGTTCTGGATTTTTTTATATCTAAAATGAGTTCGATTCTTGGGTGCAGAGTTATGATTATATATGCTCTCATGGAAATACCCTGATGCAAGAGAAAGTGTCCTCCGGGAACGCAATCTACTAAATTAGTTGGTGTAGCCAAAGAAGAGGATATCCCCTTTTTGTACCCATTGGTCTTCAGACCAGACCCATACCATAGCTACAAACACTTTCGAGTCGGAGGAGACTGGCCAGATCGCCTTCTTGAGTGCTGAACAATTATTGTCCTTGATGCCAATAGTTTGGTATCCACCTTCAGTTTGTAAGACTAACTAAATGATTATTCTTCTCTTTGAAGTGATGTGTGTGATATTTCCAGTTTTATGCAGAAAGTTATATTGCAGATTTTTTAATAAATCACACTAAAGACCAGAAGGAAAAAAAATCTACATGACGGAGTGAGGACCCGAGGAAAAGTTTAGAATATTCCAGCTATCTAGAAGTATATGAGTACTTCAAGTACTTTTTTTGTTCATCTGCGTAAAAACTGGCTCTAAATTTGGCAGATCTTAGCTCCAAAATAGACAACTGTCCCACTTCAGTAGCCTTAAGAAGTATGTGCTGCAGAGACTCCATCATAAGGATAAACAACATCGGGGAGAGGGGGTCTCCCTGCCTCAGCCCTCTCTTGTGTAGCAGCAGATTTCCCGGGGTGCCATTGAGTAACCCGCAAATGCATTTTTTTAAGCCGCAAAACTTGTGAACCTATTTTTTTAACCGGCGGACAAATAATTGAACCTGCGAACGTATTACTTGTAACCCATGAATTGTATATCTCTTATATTTTTAAACCACGTGAACAGTTTTTCAAACCCCATGAATTTCTTGTAAATTATGTAATTACTTTTCAACCACGTAAACGTTTTTTTGAACCCTATCAACATTTTTTAAGACATGCTAACGTATTATTTTTTAACCCTTGATTTATTTTGAGCCCTCATGAAAAGGAAAATAAAAATAAAAAACAACGAAAAAGGATAAAAAGAACAAAAAAGAGGAAGTAAAAAAGGAAATAAAAAGCCAAAAGGAATAACCTCTATCACTTCGTACCTACCGGCTGGGTGCCGGCTGTTACATCTTTATCCACACACCAAGAAACAGCCAATAACCTCTATCACTGCCTCCAAGCTGGACCTGGATGGGTAGTATTGCGATCTCGTCACCTGGGCAATAAGCAATTAATGTGAATATGTAGTTTTGAACTTAAAATAAATTCCACTAAGCTAACTACATATTATGTTATAAACTGTTGTTTTCCATGGCCATTCTTTATTTGTTCTGGATTTTTTTATATCTAACATGAGTTCGATTCTTGGGTGCAGAGTTATGATTATATATGCTCCCATGGAAATACCCTGATGCAAAGAAATGGAGAAAGTGTCCTCCGGGAACGCAATCTACTAAATTAGTTGGTGTAGCCAAAGAAGAGGATATCCCCTTTTTGTACCCATTGGTCTTCATACCAGACCCATACCTAGCTACAAACACTTTAGAGTCGGAGGAGACTGGCCAGATCGCCTTCTTGAGTGCTGATCAATTATTGTCCTTGATGCCAATAGTTTGGTATCCAGCTTCAGTTTGTAAGACTAACTAAATGATTATTCTTCTCTTTGAAGTGATGTGTGTGATATTTCCAGTTTTATGCAGAAAGTTATATTGCAGAATTTTTAATAAATCATACTAAAGACCAGAAGGAAAAAATCTACATGACGGAGTGAAGACCTGAGGAAAAGTTTAGAATATTCCAGCTATCTAGAAGTATATGAGTACTTCAAGTACTGTTTTTGTTCATCTGCGTAAAAACTGGCTCTAAATTTGGCAGATCTTAGCTCCAAAATAGACAACAGTCCCACTTCAGTAGCCTTAAGAAGTATGTGTTGCAGAGACTCCATCGTAAGGATAAACAACATCGGGGAGAGCGGGTCTCCCTGCCTCAGCCCTCTCTTGTATAGCAGCAGATTTCTCGGGGTGCCATTGAGTAACCCGCAAATGCATTTTTTTTAAGCCGCAAAACTTGTGAACCTATTTTTTTAACCGGCGGACAAATAATTGAACCTGCGAACGTATTACTTATAACCCATGAATTGTATATCTCTTATATTTTTAAACCTCGTGAACATTTTTTCAAACCCCATGAATTTCTTGTAAATTATGTAATTACTTTTCAACCACGTAAACGTTTTTTGAACCCTATCAACATTTTTTAAGACATGCTAACGTATTATTTTTTAACCCTTGATTTATTTTGAGCCCTCATGAAAAGGAAAATAAAATAAAAAACAACGAAAAAGGATGAAAAGAACAAAAAAGAGGAAGGAAAAAAGGAAATAAAAAGCCAAAAGGAAAAAAAATACTAGCACGTAATGGAAAACCTGAGCAAGTTGGCCAAGTCGCGTGCAAGAAACAAACACACCTACGCTAGATACATGGGCCTATCCCATTACCTCCGTCGTCTTCACTCTTCAGGCGGGATACAGGTCTAGCCCATCAGGCCTATAAATTGCCCACGGAAATACCTTGATGCAAAGAAGGTACACATCTTGGACAATGTTGAACAATTACTGTCCTTGCTGCCAATACATCTTGGACTAACTAAATGAATATTATTCTTTGAAGGGATGTCTGTGATATTTCCAATTTTATGCAGAAAATTGTATTGCGGAAATTTCAATTAATCACACTAAAGACCAGAAGGGAAAAAATCTACATGATGGAATGAAGACCTGTGGGACGTGGGTGTTGATGTATGTGGAAAAGTTTAGAATATTCCAGCTAGTTAGAAGTTATATGAGTACTTCAAGCACTTTTTTTTGTTTATGGTACCTATAGTATGAAGGCAAATCTGAGCAAATATGCGATGATCTACTATAACACGTTTGTTCATAACACGTTTGCTCAGATTTGTCTTCAGACCTGAAATGTTTCCAAAAGTATGAAGAATGCATTGAGTTGCCTCCATCGTTGCCTCGAAGCTGGAGCTGGATGGATAGTACTGCGATCTCGTCACCTGGTCAGGTCATCAGAGAGGTTCGGTATAGTCATCCGCGACGACGATGACGAGGAGCACACGTAGGCGACACATGCACATGCTACATGCATATATGCTTGTTACTGTAACTCCTGCTTATTTATTGAATTAAGGCAAGTCTTTTGCCTTTCTCTCAAAAAATATATGCTTGTTCCATCTCGAGTTGCTTCATGCTTGGGTGTTGTGACTTTTTTTTTGGTTGAGGGGAGGCTGTTGTGGCAGATCGCACCCCGGTCAACACAGTCTCTGAGCGGCGGATGAGCCCGTGAATTCGCAAAGGCTCTATAGAACCAGGTCTGGGCAAGCATGGTATCCGGTGAGCTGGTCCTGGGAGCACGGGAAGAGCTATATCGCGTCCGTGAGCGGCACGTTCCGCGTCGGCCGTTGGAGCGGCCCAATAAGAAAAGCACATTTTCTTTTCATTTTCTTTACTGTTTTCTGTTTTCCTTTTTCTTTTCCATTTTTATTTTTCACTTTTTGTGATTTCAAAAAATGTTCGAATTAAAAAAATTGTACATTTTTTGAATGTGGAAAAAAATTCGAATTTGAATATTTTTAAAATCTGAACATTTTTAACTTCGAACAATTTTTTAATGTGAATAAATTTCGAATTTGAACAATTTTTGAATGTGCACAAGTTTTGAATTTGAAAATTTTTGAAAGTGAACAGTTTTTTAATATGAACAAAATGTTGAATTGGAACAATTTTGAAATGTGAACAAATTTTGAGTTGGAACAATTTTCGAATATGGACGAATCATGAAATTGAACAATTTTCAAATATGAACAAATTTTGAATTGGAACATTTTTTGTATATGAATAAAATTGAATTTGATCAATTTTTAGTATGAACAAATTTTAAATTTGAACAATTTTCGAAAACATTTTTCAAAATCATAAAAAGAGAAAAAGAGAAAAGAAAGGAATAGAAAAACAAAAATTTAAAGTATGAAAAAGAAAAAGAAAAGAAAAAAGGAAACAAAAAATAAGTAAAACGGAAACAGAAAAGAAAAAAGAAGAAATGGGCCGGCCCAGCAGCGGCGCGCTTCAGGCGGCGCGGCCGTCTAGCACCGCTGCTGGGCGATATATAGCATTTGGCTGGGAGCGCCTACTTGCGCTACCGCCTGCTGCCTCTCTGTCATGGGCCGCTCCAAAAAGCCCAATAACAGGTATTGTTTATTTTTATTTTTTTCTTTTTTTACTTTTATCTCTTTTCCTGTTTTTTCTAGTAAAATAATGTGTTCTCATTTTTTAAAAAGAAAGAAAAAGAACAAATACGTTGTAAAATAAATAAATGGTCACATACTTAAACAACTAATAAAAATATGTATGTTATTTGAACAATTATAAAAAATGAAAATTTTACATTATTTGGACGATTTTTCATATATGAAAATATACTATATTTGAACGGTTTAAAAAATATATATTTATTTGAACAAAATTTTAATAGGAACGATTTTTTAGGAAGAACATTTATATGATTTTAACAAAAAATAATCACATTTACCTTATTTGAACAAAGAAAAAATAAATCCAAAGAAATAGAAAATAAAAACTAAAAGGAAAAATAGAAAAAAATATTAAGAAAAAGGAAAGAAACAGAAAAGATAAAACATAGTAAAGCTCAACTGGGTCAGCCCACTACGCCTGGGTGGGATGCGTCGAATAGGATTTGCCGTTAGCCAAGCCGCTTGGTGCACACCTTACTCCGGAGTGATTGAAAGAACACAAAATGAAATAAGATGAAACTCAAAAAAAATTCAGGCACATCCCATCGCAGTAGCAATTTGTTTTTTTATACACAACTGCATGAGGATATAGGCCCAAACCAGTCAAACCATTTTTGCCGAGGCTCCTCTATAGCCAGCCACAAAGGTCGATCCGTGGGGGGAGGGGCAGCGCCCCCTCCCGCCCCGATGATATGTCGGAGGGACTACCGTATTAGTTGTATGCTAGTCCGAATAATCCGACCATTAACAAAGTGCATGTCTAATACTTCCGTTCTGAACATCAACGGAGCCACGCCCAACCAGATATGCATGCGACCAGTCAGGAACTGCCACCTATGCTCGTATTTAAATAAATAGATATGTATTTCACTATATGTTAACGTATACGTAATATATTAAATCAAGAAATTATTTTTATAAATAAATTTCAATATCATTTTTCAATGGGTTTCCACGATTTTTTTTAATAAATGTTTCAAGAATTCAAAAGTTCAGTTTTCTAATAAAATTTCTTACTATTTCGGCGATATGTTATTTTATGAAAAGGTCAAGAAATTACAAATTTGCCACACAAATTTCAGTTATTTCGAAAAAATCCACGTAGATTGCGCACATATTTAGATTATTTCAGACTTTGAATCAGTTACGGTTCAAACACGGTTCTTTAAAAAGTTTTACAAGTTTCGTTATTTTTCCTATATTTTGGAATATATTTGTAAAAGGTGTGTTAAAAACACGATGACATTTTTTACATGTGCGAATTTTTATGAAATATTATGGTATCACAAGAAACCATAATGAAATATGCATGAAATCCCTATTATACTCAAACATATGTCATACTGAAATGAAAAAGGGCAAATATGATAAATTAGTTTTGTTGAAATTTTATTTTGTTTCAATACAATTTCACACTCAAATGTTAAACATTTTCAAAATGTGTCCAGTATTGATCTTATTTTGAAGATCTCCTCACGAGGAATTCAAAAATAAAAAATAAGACCTTGTTCAAACGATATGACCAATACAAAAATAAGAATGAAATTAAAAAGAATGGGTAGGTGGATAGAGAGACTGCACTTTACAATAAAATGTACCACCCTGTCACTTACGTGTGGGGCTCCGGCGAACTGTACCCACATGTCATCTCTCCTATCTAAAAGAAAATTTTGGTTCCACATTCTGCCCACCTCTTCGTCACACCTTCCTCGCGTGCCTCCTTCGCCCCGTTTTTTTTCCGCACAGCTCCACGGTTTTTTCCTTAACTTACGCCGTCAGTTCACGATAACAATCAATCAGCAGTAATTAACCTACCTAAACGCCCCTCCATCTCTCTCCTTTTTCTCCGCTCAGCTCTGGCTCCCTTCTCCCGGTCGCCGACGCCAGCCTCCGTCTGCTCTGCCCAGGTCTCGTCTTCCTCTAGACGCATGCACATCGTATATCTCCACCCTGAATCCTCTTCTCTTCTACCTACAACTTCAAGACCAATTTTTCTTTCTTTGCTGTGCAGCCGGATTTGCGGACAAATCGAACTCTCGTGCGCGACTTAGCTCCTATCGTGGAGATCCCTCTGCACTTTTTTTTTGAAGCGGGGCAAAAGCTTTGCCTTTTATATTGATATAGGAGAAGCAAATACAACACGGCCTAGGCCAAAGTAAAAACTGGGGGGAGACTACAGACTAAGATGCAATCACCCAACACCGTCCAGTCTCTCTGAGAGGAAAATCGTCATTGCTTCAAACTTGAACTAAACTGCCCGCTTCAAAAAAACTTGTACTAAACTGAACTGATCTCTCGAAGATGCTTCGCGCCCGCCAGGATCCAGTTCTTCCCTTCCACCTTAATTTTGTCGAAAAGAACCGTCGGCATGGTGAATCTGTTGTTGAAGACCCGCGCGTTCCGCTCCTTCCACAACTCCCAAGTAATCAGGATTATGGCTGATTTGAGCCCCTTGGGATGGGCAGACGGTGTGTTCGCAAGTGCCCGCCAGTAGGCAAGCACGGTGGGGCGCCCTGCGCCCAGGTCCTGAATCAAGGAGGGGCAAGACAGCCAAGAAGCAGCGGCCTGCCAGATGCGGCGAGAGAAACGACACTCAAAAAGGATGTGTCTTGCCGTCTCGTCGTGGGCTTTGCAAAGCTGGCATAAGGGGGTGTGAGGCCATCCCCTGACAGCAAGACGATCGGAGGTCCATAACCTGTTTTGCACCACCAGCCAAGAGAAGAACCTGCACTTTGGAGGTGCCCAGGTCTTCCAAACAAGGTTCCCAAAGGAGCAGGGGATGGACCCCAGAAACTGAGCTTTGTATGCCGAACCAGCCGAATATTTTCCATTGGGTGAAAGGGTCCAGGTGATGGTATCAGCAACGCCCGGCGTCAGAGTGACATCCTGCAGGCAACCCAGAGATTGACAAACTCGGACATATGATCCATGGAGAAGTTCTGGACCGACATGTCGGCCACCCAGTTGAGGTTGGTGAGAGCGTTCTGGACGCGCCTGTTCTTCTTCTTGGAGGCTGCGAAGATCTTAGGCGCAATGGACATAGGTGCCGTCCCATTTAGCCAAGACGATGTCCAGAAACGCGCCTTCAACCCGTCCCCGATGGTGACCTCCGTGGCAGCGTTGAAAAGCTCAATATCCGCGGCGTTGTTTGGGGTTTCCAGGCCGACCCAAGGCTTGTCGACGGCATCCCACTCGAGCCAAAGCCAACGCAGACGCAGAGCCCTGGAAAACTTTTCAAGGTCAAGAATTCCGAGCCCCCCTAACTTCTTTGGACGGCAAACCTTCGTCCAACAAACTTTGCACTTTCCTCCACTGACTTTATCGCTCGCAGCCCAGAGCATGCTTCTTCGCAACTTATCAAAAGCTTTAAGGGTAGCCTTATCGACTCTGATGGCGTTAAGGAGGAAGACCAACGAGGATGTGAGTATGGACTTGACAAGGGCGTCGCACCCGGCGCGGTTGAGGAATTTGGATTTCCAGGGATTAAGAGCAGAAGCAATCTTGTCAATGTATGGCTGCAGGTCGACGCGCCTAAGCCTGCCAAGAGACAGTGGAAGGCCCAGATACTTCATAGGAAACTGCGCCAAAGTTGCGGGGAAGTTTTCGAGAATGCCAGTGAGATCAATGTCGGTGCAGCGAATGGGGTTGATGGAGCTCTTCTCAATGTTTGTCATAAGGCCGGTGACCTCCCCAAAATTCTGCAGCAAGGCAGACAAGTTGTTGACGTCGTGCGCGCTTGGATGCAGAAAGATGACAGCATCATCAACGTAGAGGGAAATGCGCGACTTGATGAAGTGCCCAGGCAGCGGGTGCAGGATGCCAGAATCCGTAGCCAGCTCGAGGATCTTTGGCAGAGTATCAATGGCCAGATCAAACAACAGCGGTGAAAGGGGATCCCCTTGCCTCAGTCCTCTGCCATGGAAGATCTCTTTCCCAGGGATGCCATTCAGGAGGACGCGAGAAGTAGTAGTCGAGAAAATCATCGAAGCCCATGCCCGCCAAAACGCTGCATGAGATCCAACATGTAGTCCCAACGAACAGAGTCAAAAGCTTTTGCGATGTCAAGCTTGATGAGCAGGGCAGGAGTGCGCTTCTGGTGAAGCTTCCTGGCAACCCCTCGCACATACGTGAAGTTGTCGTGAATGCTTCTGGACTTGATGAACGCGCTTTGACTGCTGGAGATGATGTCGTTCATTCTGGGCCGGAGTCTACTGGCCATTGCCTTGGCGATAATCTTGGGGATCACATGAATAAGACTGATGGGCCTATAATCCTTAATGCAGTCAGCGCCCTCCTTCTTGGGCAACAAGGCAATGTTGGCAGTGTTGATGACATGAAAGTTGTTGATGGTGAGCTCAGAGAAACTGTTGATGAGACGCATAAGATCCTCCTTGACGATGTTCCAGCAGGATCGAAAGAAGTTGGAAGTGAATCCATCAGGCCCAGGGCCTTGTCAATGGGGAGGTCGAAGATGACGGCCTTGATTTCCTCTTCCGAGAAAGGCAGTCCCAACGCATCAAGATCATGAAAGGTGGGCTCGATCGCATTCCAATTGAAGTCCAGAGGTCGCAAGGGCGGGGCCCCAAGCACCGACGAGAAGTGGTAGTGGATATGTTGCTCTTTCTCGACATGGCTGACCACCCATCCCTCATTGCGCTTGAGCCTCTGGATGGTGTTTTTCCGCCGACGCGAATTAACCCGCAGGTGAAATTTTTTCGTATTGGCGTCCCCCTCACGGAGAAAGTTAATTCTGGATGCCTGTCTCTTGCGGGTGCGTTCCAGAACAGCGAGACCCATGACCCGCCTCTTCAAAGCAGCACGAAGGTTGAACTCTGCAGCTGATAAATCTCTGGATTCCTGAGCAGTGTCCAATTGCAGAATGACATCAAGGGCCATCATGAGCTGTTGCTTGTAATTGGAGAAAAGGCCTTTGCTCCAAACACGCAACTTCTTTGCCACCTTTCGAAGCTTATGGTTGATGATGTGCACAGGCTGAGTGTGCGAAGTGGGCTCGTGCCAAGCCGCGGAGACGATGTCATGAAAGCCTGGCATCTTGGTCCAGAAGTTCTCAAATTTGAAGAAAGGAGGCTTAGGCGGACCGCTGTGGTTGGAGAGGAGAAGCGGACAATGATCCGACATGGCCGAGGACAGGGCATGCAGGGAGTGCGAGTCAAAAGCCAGGTCCCAGCCGCTGTTGCAGAAAGCCCGATCCAGACGAACCAAAGTAGGGTCAACCCTCTCATTGCTCCAAGTGTATTTTCTGTTCTGCAGCTTTATCTCCTTGAGCTGGCAAGTGTTTAAAGCCTGGCGGAACTGGCCCATAAGACGGAGGTTGAGGTTGTCGTTGTTCTTGTCGGCGGCTTGATAAATGAGGTTAAAATCCCCTATGATGAGCCACTTAGTGGTATCGTTTTCAGCAGGGGCAGCGGCAATTGCCTCTTCCAGGAAATGCCTTTTCTCAGCATCAGTGCTTGGGCCATAGACCGTCGTAAGCTTGAAAGTCGTTCCGCAAGCCTTGATGGAAACATCAGCGGAGATGAGGTGGGTGCCCAAGTGAATGTTGGATGAAGGAGGAGGGCTTCCACAGTTGGCCGTTCTGCTTCATGTGTGCACGTCGCCGGAGAGGACGCCATCATCCTGCTACTCGCTTCGCCATCAAGTACGGCAGCCAGGTAACCCCAACCCTGCTGGTTCGTTATCTATGTCACCGTCGGATGTTGCTCTGTCCCAAGCACCACCGCCATCACCCAGGCACCTAGCTACATCGGCAGCCACCCACGCCAATCTCCGCCACCGAAGATCTCCATATCCTCCGGCCGGTGGAACAGGACCGCCAAGGCCCCAAACCTCGTCGTACACTTTGTGTAGCACTACCATTCATCGCTTTTTGAATATGCGAATGTATTTACTTACTTGACAAACCTCGACAGGTTTTTTCTGTGACATATACTGCTGGAAAGGGCAAGTGAGATTGAATTTTATTGTCATTGTTAGTTTGGATTGAACATAGTGCCAACTTAATATTTATGGTTCTTGCTTTGCTTGTTCTAGGAAGCACGTCTTGAGTCACTTCTGTCTATTCTTCAAGGATGACAAACTGATAGTTGCGTGTACAAGGTATAAAAGACGGCGATGAGGACAGTGCAGTTTCTTGCTCTGCGATTTGTAGCATGTGCATGTTAGTGTCCATTAGTTATGCGTTGTTTCATGAGATCAGTAAGGATAGATCACAGGAATAGCTAGGTGAAATCCTTCTTACAATTTCTCTGAATATTGTAGGTACATTCTGGAGGGCATGAGTTCTACATGTGGAAGCACTAAGAAGCGTGAGGGTACAACAGGTTAGATCAATGCACGTGTGCTTTCCGACTGTCGCCTTGCTAGCATAATGATTTACCATCCTTTCCCATCCCAAAGATGCTCAGTAACCACATTGTACTAAGTCTGTAAGTGCAGTTTACTCTACATTTACGAGAAGCGGTAGTTACAACACATCCAAGAATAGAAAGTCGGGCCTCGAGTTCAGTTGAGCAGAGTAGGTGTTCGACAACTCGGTGGAGTCACTCAAAGCGCATGACTATCTGCTCGAGAGTAAGGCATAATGCTGACTGCTTGAATTTATATCTGCTCGACAGTAAGGCATAATGCTGACTGATTGAATTTATATCTGCTCGAGAGTAAGCCATGACTATCGCACATGAACAAGGAACAAAACAGGTACTTAGGTTTCTGAACATTGTGGTATTTCCTAGGAAGTAACACTGAAGTTGACAATACAAAAGATGAAGTTCGTGCAATGTTTTAATAGATAAAACATAAGGATTTTACCTTATGTGATTTGCTTTCAGGAAGAAACCCTGAAGTGTACTAAACACAAGATGAAGGTTTTACTCTCTCTATTTTAAGAAAAGCATGAAGATTTTTACCTAGATATTGTGCAGATTGCATCTTTTGCTGTATAGTAAGCACGTGCTAAGACGTAAATTCCACATTCACTCATTTTTTGTAATTTTCTTAAACTGTTTGTTCTTACCTTAATAGTCATCCCTAACAGTGCTCCTCGATTTTGCAACTTTGCTCACTGAGATCTGGGAAACACACAGTCAGGAGTTTGATCAGCAGAAAGATTTGGTACCATGTTTGCAACACGCTTTTGCACCATTCCTCTGAGATCAGCAAATTGCAACGAACTTATATCTGATGTTAGTGATCTACTTTGTCATGTTCAGGTTCTGCATTCTTGCTGCTATCAATTTCAACCGTATTAAGGATGGGAAGGTAGTTAACAAATTTATAGAAAAAAATGTGTGAAACTGTAAGCATTAAAAATGATAACTAAATGAGGAAAAAAACTGATCAAGTATGCATTGCGCTGAGTAGTTTGGGCGACTCCAAGAAGAACATTTTTCTCCCCGTTGCAACGCACTAGCAAGTTTCCTATTCCTTAGGTTCTGGTCAGGCACAACATACTCAGGGCATGGCGCATGCCAGTAATTGGAGAGAAGGTTCACCACATGGTGTCTAGCCGAGCTACAGCCTCTTCCCGTGTGTATATGTATCAGTTTGTCATGTGCCAATTCGTATTCTATGTTGTTGTATTTTCCAACAATTTTGGCATTATTGCAATATGTATTTTTGTGTATGTTCTTTGAAATGACACAAAAGAGAACTCTTGCTGCCCGGGAGCTTCATGATAGTAATGAGAAAAAAGTAATCGCGGTGCCATGTTATTCTTCTGAAAGCATGCCATGAAGCAATATTAAGAGAGACACTGGTATTTTTTCCTAGATGGGTTAGGTCTACTATAAGATGAAATTTCATTCGAAGAAATGAGATGCTACTATTATATCCGTGTGAAAATGATTGGATTTATTTGAAACGTTCCTATTTTTTATTTTATGGTGACATCATGAAGTTTAGCTAACAAGCAAGAAAATATTACCTGCGGTGATTACTAAAATAGTGAACATGCTCTTACATATATCTCTGACTACCTGTAGGAATTGTGAAAGTTTGTAGGTGGGACTTGCTACTTAAATTGCAAATATACTGTAAAATTCCTAGATGACGCAAGGACCAAGGAGAGAAGAAGTGAGGACCGGAAGGCATAGGAGCAGATGTTGGTGATATGTTGTTGCATCAGCCGAACCGGTAACAAATGGAGAAGAAACACATGAGGGAAAAGAAGCAGAGGATGAAGAGTTGACCAATAGTATATGTTGAATCACTAAAATTATGCTTTTGCTCAAAACTTGATGATTTATGTGCACACAAATTTTAAATTATATGCTTGACACGATTAATGTTGAACCATTATAATATTTATATCCCGTTGCAACGCACAGACAATTAGCTAGTAGACTGAAAAGGTATGTGGGCAATTGGGTAGATTTTAATAGGCACATGATATACCTACAAATTTGCATGTTTTATACAAAAATAAGAAAGAGAAATAGCCTAGCAAGGGTTCCGAATCACCACGCGCTAACGAACGCTCTATGCTACCCCGGTAGGGTGCGGAGCCGTTAGAAAATCCGCGTTGTAAGCACAAGAGCCAATGCCACAGTGACATGTACATAGAGTCGGACGTGTACGGGAACGTGAAAGCACATGTATATCTATTTAGACCATTGATTTTGTTTTTCCACACAGAGCATCACACATGTCATTTCATCATGAAATTTGGCACATATGTAGAACGTACAGTTGTATATTTCGTCACCAAAATTATTTTCTTCATAATTGTTTGTAATGTTTTACTATTTTTTTGATTTTTTTAATTCGGGCAAGAGCATGTGAGTTCGGGAGCCAAAACACCACTCTCAATATCTACTTGCTAGTTTGTAAATCTAATCTAATGATTGCTTCTTGCTATTATGAATCAGATAGTCTCATAATTATTTTGTACTTTGTTCAACTTTTTTTTATTTTATACTAACTAAAATAGTTGAATTGTTCAAGTCATGAAGAGAAAGGCGTCATGAATAGGTAATAATTTAAATGCAGTTGGTTGAACCGCCAATTCTACGGCTGAAAATATAAATCCAAAATCGAGGGGCCATAGGACACTGAGCAACCTACCGAACATGATGCTTCCAATCCCGACCCAGCTGATACGCAATCTTCCTTTCAAAATATGTGTTAAATCAAACTTCCCATCAAAATATGGAGTCATTTGTCAAACTCTCAGAACAAGCTTGAATCGAAAGCGCAACATATCAGCTGAGACCCTGGGAAATGCCAACAAAATGGGGTACATTAGAAACTTGCTATATTCTCTTCTGATATCTCTTGTATGATCATTGTCTTCTTCGTCCCCCATGCTCAAATCCTGAATCCGCCCTTGCCCAGCCACATACCTTGCGTTCATTTTTGTGTTTCAGAATCAGCCGGCTTGCGTTCATGAAAAGGCGCATCACGTGCAACGTGAACCGGGGCCCGAGAAGGAAGCAGGCACGCGATGCGATTCGTGCCCGGTTGATCTGGTCTGGCCAGGGTCCGACCTAGCAGCCTTGGACGCCACGCCCAAGCCAAGCACCCGATGCCATCCCTCTTGGCTGCTGCGACGATATAAACAGACAGGCGATCCTTCAACTGAATCCCATCACAAGCTGTATATTTCCATCAGGATTGCGGTTAGTTCCGGGATGGGCAAGACATGGGCTCTCATCAGCCACCTCCACGCCATCGCAGGGTACGTAGATGCATCACAGAGCTCTCAAGACTCATGAATCCTTCCGTTTCGATCACTAATTTGACCAAGTAATCTTGTGGATCATATGGATGCTTCTCTTTCCTTTGCAGGCCCAGCCTGACCCTGATATACCCGCTGTAAGTGAACACCTGCAAGCAGTCACACCGTTGAGTTGTAGCCTATTCTTAAAAAAATGCTGATCAGATGTGTATGGCTAAGATGCTGATTTGGGCCAGGTACGCGTCGATCTGCGCGATGGAGAGCACGTCCAAGCTGGACGACGGGCAGTGGCTGTCCTACTGGATCATCTACTCCTTCATCGCCCTCTTTGAAATGGCAGCCGAGCGAGTCCTGTACTGGTAATTCAGACTAGCTACTACCTGTAATCTGTTCGGTTCTCAAAATCGATCCATATACCCGATGCAATGCAATTCGCCATCGTGTGCAGAACATAATTGTTTCTTCTTGTTGCAGGATACCGATATGGTACCCGGTGAAGCTGCTGTTCGTGGCGTGGCTGGTGCTGCCGCAGTTCAGGGGCGCCTCCTTCATCTACGAGAGGTTCGTCAGGGAGCAGATCAGGAAGCACGGGGTGAGGCTGCACGGCCACGGCCATGGTCACGACGCAGGCCACGGATCGCACGTCCACATCCTCAAGGTAATGGCTTGGATCTTACCCGGGGCTGTCTGTCTACTCACGGCGACATCGTCATGAACTCATGATGCTTAATTATTTTGCTCAACCTGCAGGCTGAGCATGGCGTGCACTGAGGAGCAAAGGCAGAATGTTGGCTCGTCCGTGAAGCTGACAAAAGCGGCGAGGGTTCCCTTTCGCTGTGGAGCAGCGACGCATGGTTTGCTAATTTGTATATGTTGCGCAAGATCGATGGGAGCGCGTCGTTGTCTGTGTGATGCTTATGTCGCCAGGAGACTTGCTCGCAGCACTTTGGTTTGAGGTCTGAATGTATGATGATACCAAACAATGTACAGTACATGAGTAATTCCACATGGTCCATTGTTGTCAATTAGCGAGCGGATTCGATCATGTTCGTCGTAATTGTTTTTTCTTTCGACTAAAGAGCTTATATAGCTCCTGATTTCATTAACGTCAGGCCTGTGGATCGGCTACTTCAATATGAGCAAATATCAGGGAACTACACAAACAAACCTCAAACAACCCTACAAACTCGATATACGTAGTTGCAACAGAAAATCTAAAACTGCAAAGCCAGTGCTACAGTTTAATGTTCTCCAAACGGAAAAGAACCACAACCTCGAGACAAATCAATACCATCACCAATCAATCAGACTACAACAGTAGTAGTCATTGGGTGATACTAAAAGCCCATTCACCACTTACGAGAGAAGGCGCCAAACTTCAGCAAACCCTCTATCAGTGGCCTAACTGAAAGTTCATCCCAAAATTCCAGCGTTTGTTGCAATAGATTTTTTTTTTTTTTTTGAGAATTCCGAACACTTTATTGATCAACTGAAACAATGTTTACAGGGAAAATGAGCCCTCAGGGAGGGTACCGAGCCAAACATGGCGCCCAATCGGTAGTGTAGTAGCTAAACGTGCCAGCTGATGCGCCTCTACGTTCAGGCTCCTACCTTCGTGACAGAAATTCGTTCCACCACGAATATCAGCAGAGGTGTTGATTTCCTGCAGAATATGACTATAGGGCCCCAAGTTTCTGCCCTGAATCGCTTGCACCACTTCTAGACAGTCAGAAGCGATCATAACCGCGCCGACATACAGATCAGTCGCAAGTGCTATACCCACGCGGCATGCCATTGCCTCTAGGCAGCCTGGGTGGGTAACTCCGTCGTAGACCACCACAGAGGCTCCTAAATAAGCACCATCAGACGAGCGACAGACTGCGCCAACAGCTCCCTGACGAAACGATCTAGCAACAGCCCCATCCATGTTGATTTTGCACATGCCAGCAGGAGGAGGTCTCCAGCGTGATTGCATGTGTTGTTGTCGCATGCGCTGTCCTCCACTTGGAGCCTCCTTCTTTGCTGGGGTAGCTAGCTCCAGGTCTCGAAGAAAGCTGTCGACGAAAGTATTCGTCGCCATCGGACGCTGCTGTATATCCTCATGGATCATCTTCCGTCTGGCATGCCACACAGCCCAAAGGGTGACAATCATCCGAGTGAGGTCTGCATGATCCATAGTCTCAAACATAGCGAAAAGCCATTGGCGCGCCGAAGGCTCTTCGTTTAAGCTGATGTGTTTCCCAATTATTGGGTCAGTTAACGCCCAAATGCACCGTGAAGTGGTGCACTCGATTAACGAGTGGCGCCAGGAATCCTGCATGCCGCACACTGAGCACACCGGAGAAGGGGCCATGCCCCTGTGATGCCGCACGTCGCCGGTGGGCAGAGAGCATTGTGCCAAACGCCACAGAAAAAGGCGCAGCTTCGACGGGACTTTGCACTTCCATAGCCTAGTCCACATCTTCCCCTCCGCTGATGCGCTCGAGGAGCTCGCCCTTTCATCAAACCAGTCCTCCCTGACACGCTTCATATTCGACAGCGCCCTGTACGCAGAACGGACAGAGAAGATCCCCGTCTTCTCGTGATGCCATGCCCAAAAATCCTCCTGATTTCTTGAGCTAAGAGGGATCCCCCTGATTACTTCGGAGTCCATAGGGAGAAAGAACTCCCCAATCTTCTCAGTATTCCATGATGCAGTCGCTGCATCAATGTAGTCACACACCTTCCTGGGCGCTCCGTCCTTCACCGGCGCCACAGGGGATAGACGCTCATCCCTAGGCAGCCAGTTGTCGACCCACGCATCAGTAGATCTTCCATCGCCAATGTGGCGAATGAGGCCAATTTTCAGAGCATCCCGCCCCTCTATAATCGCTCTCCACTGGACAGCAAACGTGCGATCACCGCCCTCGCCGCCTCGGTGCGCTTCCCCGCTGGACAGGTGTTGCGTTCGTCCGATGATTAGTACGCCCCAACGTTCATGCCGCCTGGGCTGCGGCCATGTAGCCCCTATCCGCGCCCTGTTTGCGCCTTCCTCTCCCTGTACCACCTCTCCTCGTGTTAGTCCGTCAGCTGTTGTCCTCAGTGTTGGCAATGTTGCCGTGTGCGTCTGCTGCTGTTCCCCCCCCCTGTAACTCTCTTGGTGTCCCCATGTTTAATGATTAGTGCCTGTCGAGACATCACCATCGAAACGTGGAACACTCAGGGGCTTGGATGTCTGACCAAGCGCCCGGTTGTCCGCGACGCCATCTCCTCCGCCTCCCCATCGATCATTTGTATTCAGGAGACGAAGCTTTCCTCCATGGATCGTTTCGTTGCTGCCTCCTTCCTCCCCTCTCCCCTCTCGTCCTTTGAAACTGTCGACGCCGTCGGAAGCTCCGGCGGAATCCTCACGGCCTGGGACCCAAAACTTTACACCATCGCCTCCACTCTCCATGCCCGGTTCACGCTCACCACGGTCCTGTCCTCCACGCTCACCGACCTCACTTTTGCAGTCACCAATGTTTACGCTCCTGCCGACCACGCCCTCACGCCTTTGTTCCTCTCTGAATTTGAAGGACTCGGCGCTCTCTTCCCCCTCCCTTGGTTTATCCTCGGTGACTTCAATTTGGTCCGCGACCCGTCAGACAAAAACAACGATAACTTTAACCAAAATCTCGCCTCTGCTTTTAACGACTCAATCCGCAACCTGGCCCTCTTTGAGCTGCCCCTGCTCGATCGCCGTTTCACTTGGACCAACAACCGCGCTGTCCCTGTCCTTGCCCGTCTTGATCGGGTGTTCTTCAACCAAGGTTGGAACCTGGCCCTCCCCAACTCCTCCCTCGCATCCCTCCCTCGACCCACATCCGACCACTTCCTCTCCTCGCCACCGCCACCACTACCATCCCTCGCTCACCATGTTTTCGTTTTGAGAACTCGTGGCTTCACGATCCTCTCTTTCTCCCCACCACCCTCCCGGCTTGGTCCAGCCCTTCACCAATGCGAGATGCTGCAGGCGATTTGGCGGCTCGACTGAAGTCCTTCCGCTCTGCGGCCAAGGTTTGGAAACGCATGCACCGTTTTGATCCGAAACTAGACAACAATTGCAAATTCTTGATTGACCTCCTTGATCTTTTTGAGGAATCTCGTGCTCTGTCCGCAGGGGAACTCCTGCTCCGGTCTTCCTGCAGATCGACCCTGGGAAAGGTGATCCTCGAACGTGCCTCCCGCTGGAAGCAGCGCGGGAAATTCCGCGCGGTGAAGGAGGGGGATGAGAATACTCGTTTCTTCCACGCCCGCGCGTCCCAACGTCTCCGCCGCAACACCATCCGCGCCCTGGACATCGACGGCGCAATGGTGGCCTCCCACGCTGCGAAGGCTGCGGCCCTCCACGGCTTCTACTCCAACCTGCTGGGGAGCGCGCCGGCAACGCACTGGGACTTCGACATCGACTCCCTCTACGACGGCTGCCCCTCTGTCGACAACGACGGGCTCATTGGGCCGTTTTCGGCACAAGAGGTCAAGGATGCGCTTCAGGGGATGGACTATTCGAGTGCTCCGGGGCCAGACGGGCTTGGGCCCAGCTTCTACAAGGCGGCCTGGGCCACGGTCCAGCCCACGATCCTCCGCCTTTTTGAATCTTTCCACTCCCGCGCGGCGGACCTGGAGCGCATCAACAGGGCGCATGTCGTCCTCCTGCCGAAGAAAGAGGGCGTGCTCACCCCGGGATCCTTCCGGCCGATCTCGTTGCAGAACTGCTCGATGAAACTTGTGTGCAAGGCCCTCACAAGCCGCCTCCAGAAGCTGATGCCCAAACTCGTCGACGTTGATCAAACCGGGTTCCTCGCCGGCCGCAGCATATCGGAGAACTTTGTCTACGCCACCGAGCTTGTCCAGACATGCTTCAAGCGCAAGGCCCCCTGCATCGTTCTGAAGCTTGATTTCGCCAAGGCATTTGACTCCGTCAGCTGGCCGAGCCTGCGGAAAGTGATGCTGGCCCGAGGTTTCCCGGTGCTTTGGTGTGACTGGATGGACTCCATCTTCAGTTCGTCACGCTCTGCGATCTTGCTCAATGGATTGCCGGGGAAGTGGATCAAGTGCCTCCGAGGGCTGCGGCAGGGCGACCCGCTCTCCCCCTACCTTTTCCTCATCGTCGCCGACGTGCTCCAGCGCCTGATCCGCGCCGACGACGTGCTGCAGCACCCGCTGGTCGACGGCGCGCCGTGCCCCGTCCTCCAGTACGCCGACGACACCCTCATCATCCTCCGCGCAGACGAGGGCGCGGCGCGCCGCCTGCGGCTTCTCCTCCAGCAATTCGAGCGCGCGACCGGGCTGTGCATCAACTTCACCAAAAGCACGCTCGTGCCGATGCATGTCGCGCCTGACGTTCTCGCCGCGGTCCAGGCCGCGCTTCAATGCCAAGTGGAGGGGTTCCCGCAGACATACCTCGGGCTCCCCTCTCCGCTGAGAAGCTCCGCCTCGCCGCGTTCGCCCCGCTCATCGCCAAGGTTGACAAGTACTTGTCCGGGTGGCGTGCTCTGCTCCTCTCGCCGGGAGGTCGCCTCGTCCTGCTCAATGCAGTCCTCGACGCACTCCCAGCGTTCGCCATGGGTGCCATGATGCTGCCTCCAGGCCTGATCGAGGCTCTGGACCGTCTCCGTCGCGCTTTCCTCTGGGGCGCCGTAGACAAGGTCAGCGGGGCCAAATGTTTGGTCGCGTGGGACTTCGTCTGCCGCGACAAGCGCGAAGGAGGCCTCGGCGTCCTGCTCCCTCGCCGACCAGAACTCCTGCCTTCAAGTGAAGCTCCTCCACCGGCTCCACACCGCCACCGGTGAATCCTGGGCGCTGGGTCTGGGGTGCCCTTGACGGCACTCCGATCGACATGGCGACATGCTCGGGCCTCCTTGGCGGCGCTCACTGGACCTCCCTCCTCGAGCTGCTCCCGCTCTACCGCAGCGTCTCCAGCGTCCAGGTCGGCGATGGACGCCGAACGGCGTTCTGGCTCGACTCCTGGCAGCCGAACGGCCCCCTCTCCTGCTCCATGCTAGAACTGTTCTCCCACTGCACCCTTACCTGTGCCACGGTACAGCAAGTGGTGGCGCACGGGATTGACTGCTTCCTCGTGCCCAGGCTCTCCATTGTGGCCACTGAACAGAAGCGGAAGATCGTCGGCATCCTGTCGTCCACTCAGCTCACCACGGATGTCGACCAGCGCGCCCTCCCCCTCAGCGGCACCAAGGTTGGAAGCTGCAGAACTCGAAGCTGTACAAGCTCTGCACCATGGGTGGTGTGCTCTCACGCCACCACGACTTCGTCTGGAAGAGTCACGTGCCGTCCCGCGTGAAGTTCTTCGCGTGGTTGCTCGTGCGAGGTCGCATTCAGAGCCGCTCTAACCTTCTACGGAAGACCATTGTCTCCTCCGACGAAGCTGGGTGTCCAATCTGCAGCGCTCCGCTCGAGACCCCGAACACATCATGCTCACCTGCCCCTTCGCCCGCCGCTTCTGGCTTTCTCTTGGCTGTGCTCCTGGGCCGCCGGGACAGCTGGAGAACATCGACGCCTGCCCTCTTCCTGCGGCTCCGCTGCGGACTGCCTCCACCCTCCGCCTTCTCTGCTGCTGGCATCTGTGGAAACACAGAAACGGAGTGGTCTTCAATGGGCTCGAACCTTCCCTCAGTTTGATGCGGAAGTTGTGTCGTGAGGACGCCGCACTCTGGCGCCCCCGCCTCCCTACCGATCACCAATGTGATGTCGATCTGTGGCTCACATATCTTCTTCCTGTACGATACTAGCTTGTGTGTGTGTGTGATGTAAACATACCAAACCTGAGGACACACCTCCTCCAAGGAGTGTTGGGTGTGGTCTCCCCCCCCCCCCCCTTGTTTTGCTGTGAAAATGGAAAATTCAGGTGGGAGCCTTGTGCTCTCCCCGGTGACGCTTCAAAATAATCGCTCTCCACACCTGAGATGGATGATTCCCAAGCTCAGCACTCAATATATCAGAGGTGGGGAAATAAACAGCCTTAAGAACCCGGGCGCTCAGCGTCGTTGGTTCTTTCAGTATTTGCCATGCTTGCCGCGCGAGAAGAACCAAGTTGAAAAGCTCGATATCTCTGAATCCTAGGCCGCCAGCATACTTTGGTTGGGTCATTTTCTCCCATGAGACCCAGCACGTCCTCCTCTCTCCATCTTTACATCCCCACCAGAACTTCCTAAGCATTGCATTTATGTGGTCGCATAGTCCTCTGGGTAATTTGAAACAGGACATGGAGAATGTGGGGATGGCCTGAGCTACTGACTTAATAAGGATCTCCTTCCCACCAACAGATAGGAGTTGCTCCAGCCAGCCCAAGACCTTTTTCCACACTCGGTCCTTCAGGTACTTGAAAGCACCACTCTTGGATTTGCCCACATCCGCTGGCATCCCAAGATACTTCTCATTGAGGGTTTCTCTTTGCACATCTAGCTCAGATTTCACCCCCTCTTTGATAACGTCCGGACATCTCTTACTAAAGAAAATAGAAGATTTGTCCGTGTTGATCCTCTGTCCCGATGCATTGCAGTACTTGACCAGGACATCTTTCACTGCACGAGCTCCCTCAATACTTGCTTTGAAGAACAATAGGCTGTCATCCGCAAACAGGGATGGTTCACAGCTAGGGCTGTGGTTGCCACCTGTATTCCGTTAAGTGGTGATGACTGAAGTTGATTTTTTAAAAGGCACGAAAGGCCCTCTGCTGCCAACAAGAACAAGTACGGTGAGATAGGGTCACCCTGACGGATACCCCTAGTAGGCCGAAATCCCTCCTGAGGTACTCCATTAAACAGTACTGAGAAGGATACTGTAGTTACTAGTCGCATGACTAGAGATACCCAAGTCCGACTAAAGCCTAACTTGAGCATGATCGCCTCCAGATATTGCCACTCAACCCGGTCGTAAGCCTTGCGCATGTCCAATTTCAGCGCACAAAAGCGGTGTTTCTTTGCCTTGTTGCGCTTCATAAAGTGAAGACATTCGTACGCCGTGATGATATTGTCAGTAATGAGCCTCCCGGGCACAAAGGCTGACTGCCCCTCTGATATGATCTCTGGTAAAATGATCTTCAGCCTGTTTGCCACCACCTTAGAGGCAATCTTGTAGATGACATTGCACAGACTAATCGGTCGAAATTGTCCCAGTTCCTTTGGTGAAGCTACCTTTGGAATAAGAACAATAAAAGTCTCATTGATACTCCCCGGGCTATCTTGTCCCTTCAACACACGCAGGACAGCCTGGGTAACCTCCTCCCCACATACCTCCCAATTCCTCTGAAAGAAATGGGCTGGGAATCCGTCAGGCCCTGGGGCCTTAGTAGGGTACATCTCGAACAGCGCCGCCTTGACCTCCTCTGCCGAAAAAGGGCGATCAAGCTGCTGGTTCATCTCCGGTTTGACTTTCTCCGGTACATGATCCAAATCCTTCTCCATGCCCGCCACCCCTTCAGATGAATATAGCTGCTTGTAAAATTCATGAGCAGCCCTTCCCATCTCACCTTCATCCGTGGTAGTGGTGTCGTCCGCCTTAACCAACTCCGAAACACGGTTCTTTTTCCTACGCTGACTGGCACGTAGGTGGAAAAACCGCGTATTTTTATCTCCCTCCGATAGCCACTGGATCCGGGAGCGCTGCCTCCACATCACTTCTTCACGGTGAAGTACTTCAGCGAGTCTTTCGACTAGCTTCTGTTCTTCATAGGAGGGGCCGTCCCTGCCCGGCCTGCTCCTCATGAAACTTAGCTGCTGCTGCAGCAGTCTTATCTGAAAACGTACACTGCCAAACGTCTCCTTTCCCCAGGTCACGAGGCTGCCCGAGAGAGAGGATAATTTATCTTTCAGCTCCCCCATAGTTTGACTCTTGTCCACTGAGCTCCAGGAATCACTCAACATGGGAGCGAAACCCTCGTGTGTTTACCACATAACTTCGTATCTGAACAAATTCGCCCCCCGCCGAGGCAGTTGTTGGGGCTCACACTGCAGCAAAATAGGAAGATGATCAGATGTGACATACCCCGTAAGATGTGCCACTTCAGCCAGCGGGAACCGAGAGCACTGATACGTCTCAAACGTATCTATAATTTTTGATGTTCCATGCTTGTTTTATACCAATTGCTACATGTTTTGCATCTACTTTATATCACTTTTATATATTTTTTGGGACTAACCTATTAACAAGATGCCGAAGTGCCAGTTCCTGTTTTCTGCTGTTTTTGTATTCCAGAAAAGCTAGTCTGGAAATATTCACGGAATTGGACGAAACTACACGGGGGTGCCTATTTTTCAGAACACGCCTGACGGAGCGAAGGAACAGCAGAGGAGGGCCACCAGGAGGCCACACGCACCTAGGGCGCGGGCCCCCCTACTGCCGCGCCCTAGGGTGGTGTGGGCCCCTCGGGGGTCCGCAGCCGCCGCCCTTTCGCCTACTTATTCCCCCCGACGCGAAAACCCTAAGTACCTGAGCAAATATCCACGAAAAGATCCAGAGACACCGCCGTCGTCAACCCTAGCTCGGGAGGGCTCAGAACCTCTTCCCGGCACCCTGCCGGAGAGGGGAATCGTCACCGGAGGCTTCTACATCGCCATGCCTGCCTCCGGAGTGATGCGTGAGTAGTTCATCCTTGGACTACGGGTCCATAGCAGTAGCTAGATGGTTGTCTCTCCACTTTGTGCCATCATGTTTAGTTCTTGTGAGCTGCCCTAGATGATCAAGATCATATTATTGTAATGCTACATGTTGTGTTTGCTGGGATCCGATGAATATTGAATATTATGTCAAGTTGAATATCAATCTATCTTATATGTTATTTAAGATCTTGCATGCTTTGAAGAACAGAAGCTAGGTGCGCCACAGAAAGTGGATTTCTGTGGCGCACGCCCATGGTGCGCCACAGAAAAAATTTTTAGTGCGAGAATTCTGTGGTGCACCCAGCAATTCTGGGGGTGCGCCACAGAATCCATTTTTGGTGCGCACTGATAGGCTTTTCCTACTAGTGATTCTTTTAACTGATTAAACAACCACAAACTGCAAACTGTTCCTTTTTCATTCTCTGCAATTTAATACTCATTTTCCACACCATACGTTTAATCCTTTGTTTTCAGCAAGCCAGTGAGATTGACAACCTCACTGTTTCGTTGGGGCAAAGTAGTTTGATTGTGTTGTGTGCAGATTCCACGTCAACAGTCCAGACTCCTTCGACAGCTATTTTTCTGGCGCCGTTGACAACCTTCTGAAGAGTTGCTGCTCCTACTGGTTCGATAACCTTGGTTTCTTTCTGAGGGAAAACTTGCTGCTGACTACATCATACCTTCCTCTTGGGGTCTCCCAACGAACGTGTGTTTCACGTCATCAAGCTATTTTTCTGGCGCCGTTGCCGGGGAGTACCATCATCATCATCTTCTCTCCGTCAACAGGCATATTTTTCTGGCGCCGTTGCCGGGGAGACAGCAGTCTTCTGCAAGGGGAGTTTCACGCTTCCAATCTCTTTACTTTGTTTTTGTCTTGCTTAGTTTATTTTATTTTATCTTGTTTGCTTTCAATTATCAAAAACACAAAAAAATTAGTTACTTGCATCTAGTTTACTTTCAAGTTATTTTCTGTACTGTTTTTATTTCTGCTAAAATGAGTACTCCTGAGAACACTAAGTTGTGTGATTTCACTAGCACGAACAACAATGATTTCATATGCACACCTATTGCTCCACCTGCTGCTTCAGCAGAATTTTATGAAATTAAACCTGCACTTTTAAATCTTGTTATGAAAGAGCAATTTTCTGGTGTTAGTACTGATGATGCTGCTGTTCACCTTAATAACTTTGTTGAACTTTGTGAAATGCAAAAGCTCAAGGAAGTAGATGGTGATATTATTAAACTGAAACTTTTTCCTTTCTCCTTGAGAGGACGTGCTAAAGAATGGTTGCTATCTTTGCCTAGAAATAGTATTGATTCATGGACTAAATGCAAAGATGCTTTTATTGGAAAATATTATCCTCCTGCTAAGATTATTTCTTTGAGAAGTAGCATAATGAATTTTAAGCAATTTGATAATGAACATGTTGCTCAAGCATGGGAGAGAATGAAATCATTGGTTAAAAATTGTCCCACTCATGGACTGACTACTTGGATGATCATCCAAACCTTCTATGCAGGATTAAATTTTTCTTCAGGAATTTATTGGATTCGGCCGCTGGAGGTACCTTTATGTCCATCACTTTGGGTGCTGCAACAAAGCTTCTTGATGATATGATGATTAATTATTCTGAGTGGCACACCGAGAGAGCTCCAACAGGTAAGAAGGTAAATTCTGTTGAGGAAACCTCTCCTTGAGTGCCAAAATTGATACTATTATGTCTATGCTTGCAAATGGTCAAACACATGTTGATCCAAATAATGTTCCTTTAGCTTCTTTGGTTGCTCAAGAAGAGCATGTTGATGTGAACTTCATTAAAAATAATAATTTCAACAACAATGCTTATAGGAATAATTTTGGTAATAGCAATTATAGGCCCTATCCTTCTAATAGTGGCAATGGTTATGGAAATTCCTATAGTAACTCCTACAACAATAATAAGAGTGTACCCTCGATCTTGAAGTTATGCTTAAGGATTTTATTAGTACACAAACTGCTTTCAATAAAACTGTTGAGGAGAAATTTGGGAAAATTGATGTGCTTTCCTCTAAAGTTGATAGTCTTGCTCTTGATGTTGACTTATTGAAACTAAAGAACATGCCTCATGATGTTAAAGAGAGCAAAACTCTCAATGCTATACAAGTTAAAATTGATAACAATGTGAGGATGTTAGCTGAATTGCATGCTAGATGGGAAAGAGAGGATGAAATTGCTAGAAAGAATAATATTGCTAGAGTTTATACTATTACTTCTGAAAATGCTTCAAACTCAAGTGTTAACAAACCTCCTACCATTAATGGCAAGATAGTTGGTGTTGGTAATGTTTCCACTTCTATTGCAAAATGTCCTAAATTGCCTGATAACTCTGAAACTGTCCTTGATAAAGATGCTGAAATTTCTAGCAATAAGGAAGAGAATAATTCCATTACTTTTGATGATAATGACTTTGATTTTGATGGTTGCAATATTTCTGAAGTAATTAAGTTCTTGCAAAAGCTAGCTAGAAGTCCTAATGCTAGTGCTATAAACATGGCTTTTACTAAACATATTACTAATGCTCTCATACAAGTTAGGGAAGAGAAATTAAAACATGAAGCTTCTATCCCTAGGAAGTTAGAAGATGGTTGGGAGCCCATCATTAAATTGAAATTGAATGACTTTGATTGCAATGCTTTGTGTGACCTTGGTGCTAGTATTTCTGTTATGCCTAAAAGATTATATGATATGCTTGATTTAGCACCTTTGGAAAATTGTTACTTGGATGTTCACCTTGTTGATTCTACTATTAAAAAACCTTTGGGAAGAATTGATGATGTTCTTATCATGGTTAACAACAATTATGTCCCCGTTGATTTTATTGTCTTGGATATTGAGTGCAATCCATCATGCCCTATTGTGCTGGGAAGACCTTTTCTTAGACTGTAGGTGCTATTATTGATATGAAAGAAGGGAATATAAAATATCAATTTCCTCTCAAGAAAGGTATGGAACACTTTCCTAGGAAGAAGATTAAGCCACCTTATGATTCTATTGTTCGAACAAATTACAATGTTGATGCTTCTTCACTTGGTAATACTTGATGCATGCTTTGTGCCTAGCTAAAAGGCGTTAAAGAAAAGCGCTTATGGGAGGCAACCCATTTTATTTTTCTGCAATTTTTCTTTTATTGAGTCAAGGAGTTTGTTTACTTCTGTAGCAACTCCTTTGTATCTTTATTTTCTCGCATTGTTGTGCCAAGAGTAGCCTCTAATGTTAAGATGATGCTTAATTTTGATTGCTGCGCAGAAACAGATTTTTGCTGTTCACTGTACGAAATTCCTAAAATCACCAGATTGTTAATTAAATCTGAAATTTTTGTGCGTAATCTTTATGAATGTCTGAAACTTTCATTAGTTCAGAGTTTTCGATCTGAGCGTCGTAAGTGCCTCGAAAAAATTCGTCTTTGCGGACTGTTCTGTTTTAGACAGATTATGCCTTTTTATTTTGCATTCTCTCTTTTACTAGTGTTGAGTGAAATTCTTTTTTGGGTGGAAGAGCTTCACATAACATCAGTGGCTGTAGCTAATGTTTAAAGTAACAAATCATATTGCGTCTTTATAGAACATGTGAATTTTTGATTATGCACTAACCCTCTAATGAGATCTACTTTGAGTTTGGTGTGACGGAAGTTTTCAAGGGTCAAGAGAGAAGGATGATATAATAGGATCAAGAAGAGTGAAGAGCTTAAGCTTGGGGAGGCTCCCATGGATCTCCCCAGCATATTTCAAGAAGACTCAAGCGTCTAAGCTTGGGGATGCCCAAGGCATCCCCTTCTTCATCGTCAAAATTATCAGGTCATCTCTAGTGAAACTATATTTTAATTCTTTCACATCATATGTGCTTTTCTTGGAGCGTCTGTGTGCTTTTATTTTCAGTATTGCACTTTTATTTTCAATAAAGCTTGACTGGACCCTAGCATTCTTGATTGGGAGAGAGACACGCTCCGCTTTTTCATGAGAATACTCCTATTCTTCACTTATATTTGTTGAGTATTCATATCTAGCGCTGTTCAGCTTTTAGCTCTTGTTTTCATGTATCTCTTGTCAGAGCTATTAGCTTTCTTTTGTAGAAAGTACTCTCTTGCTTCACTTATATTTGTTTGGAGAGTTGATGAAATAAATTGATTGGTGTTTGGTTGGTTCAGAAAATGTTGCATGTGGTAATTGGTATAAGGAAAAACTTGCTTAATCTTGTAGATCACTAAAATGGATAACTTGATGCTTGTCAATTGTTTTGAGTTAACAAGTAGATCATGATTAAATTGTGCATCACATGAGTTAAGCCTATTAGTGAAGAACTACCGTAAAGCTTGTTGAAAATTTGGTTTGCATCGGTGGTATCTAAGGTCTAGATATTTTCTAATAACAGGGTTTGGTTAACAAGGAAGACGGTATGAAGTCTTATAACGTTTGCAATATGTTTGTCATATAAAACTTGGTGTACGGGTTGATATTCTTGTTTGCTTACATAACCTTGCTAGCCTAAACTCTGTACTGAGAGGGAATGCTTCTCGTGCATCCAAATCCTTGAGCCAAAATCCATGCCATTTGTGTCCACCATAACTACCTATATGTGGTATTTCCTTGCCACTCCAAGTAAATTTTTCATGTGCTACCTTTAAATTATTCAAAATGTTATTATTCCCTTTTTGTGTCAATGTTTACTAGCTCATGAGGAATTAGTGTGGTTATTCTTTATTCTATTTGTCGAGTGGACTTTTACACCTGGACTAGTGGCATATACATCCGCTTATCCAATAACTTGCAAAAAGAGCTGGCAACGGGGTGCCCAGTCCCAATTAATTACAACTTTAACCAATTAATTCTCTTCACACTTTTGCCCTGATTCATCAGTAAGCAATGACAAACAGTGAAATACCTGAATGTGTGTAAACCAAAGAGAAAGAGGGATGATCTGCCTTGCTGGTAGAAATAACGTCCTTCATGGGAGCCGCTCTTAAAAGTCCGTTCGACAGGTAGAATACTGTTCTCACCCGCTACCATTCGTTGACAATTAACAAACACCTCTCAAAAATAGATACTCCTCCATGGTATGTGATTGATGGAAGGCACCCGAGGATTCGGTTAGCCATGGCTTGTGTTAGCAAGGTTGGGAGGAGTATCAAATATTTTATGCAATCTCTATATGCTTTCAAAAACCTAAAAGCTCTAGCACATGATTTAATCCCTGCTTCCCTCTGCGAAGGGCCTTTCTTTTACTTTTATGTTGAGTCAGTTTTCCTATTCTTTCTGTCTTCCACAAGCAAACACTAGTGTCAACTTTGTTACAACATGCGTTATATGCAATGTATTGGACTTGTTATACTACTTTGTGTTGACAATATCCATGAGATAAATATGTTGAAAGTTGAAGCAAATGCTGAAACTAAATTCTTCCTTTGTGTTGATTAAATACCTTTTATTAGAAACTATTGCTTTATGAGTTAACACTTATGCAAAACTGTTTGATGCTTGTCTCGAAAGTACTATTCATGAAAACGTTTAGCTTGTGTGATTCATTGTTTACTCATTATCTATTTGGTAGCAAATTATAGACCATTGACTTGGATCACTTCATTCATTTACATGTGCCTTGCAATATTATATGATCAAGATTATGATAGTAGCATGTCACCTCAAAAATTATTTTGTTTTTATCGTTTACCTACTCGAGGACGAGTAGGAACTAAGCTTGGGGATGCTGATACGTCTCAAACGTATCTATAATTTTTGATGTTCCATGCTTGTTTTATACCAATTGCTACATGTTTTGCATCTACTTTATATCACTTTTATACATTTTTTGGGACTAACCTATTAACAAGATGCCGAAGTGCCAGTTCCTGTTTTCTGCTGTTTTTGTATTCCAGAAAAGCTAGTCTGGAAATATTCTCGGAATTGGACGAAACTACACGGGGGTGCCTATTTTTCCAGAACACGCCTGACGGAGCGAAGGAGCAGCAGAGGAGGGCCACCAGGAGGCCACACGCACCTAGGGCGCGGGCCCCCCTCTGCCGCGCCCTAGGGTGGTGTGGGCCCCTCGGGGGTCCGCAGCCGCCGCCCTTTCGCCTACTTATTCCCCCGACGCGAAAACCCTAAGTACCTGAGCAAATATCCACGAAAAGATCCAGAGACGCCGCCGTCGTCAACCCTAGCTCGGGAGGGTTCAGAACCTCTTCCCGGCACCCTGCCGGAGAGGGGAATCGTCACCGGAGGCTTCTACATCGCCATGCCTGCCTCCGGAGTGATGCGTGAGTAGTTCATCCTTGGACTACGGGTCCATAGCAGTAGCTAGATGGTTGTCTCTCCACTTTGTGCCATCATGTTTAGATCTTGTGAGCTGCCCTACATGATCAAGATCATATTATTGTAATGCTACATGTTGTGTTTGCTGGGATCCGATGAATATTGAATATTATGTCAAGTTGATTATCAATCTATCTTATATGTTATTTAAGATCTTGCATGCTTTCCGTTACTCGTAGATGCTTTGGCCAAGTAGATGCTTGTAACTCCAAGAGAGAGTATTTATGCTAGATAGTGGGTTCATGTCTCCGTTTAACCTGGGACAGTGACAGAAAGTTCTAAGGTTGTGGATGTGCTGTTGCCACTAGGGATAACCTAACGATGCTATGTCCACGGCATATGTGTTTGTCGGGGGAGTATCCCCGGGTAGGGTCAAGGCTTGGCATAAGGTGGTGTTCGAAGTTGTGCCGAGGTACGGAAAGGGCCGACCTGTTTGGGCCTGGGAAGGTCCGAGCTTCATCTTGACCTGGAGAGTACAGGCCGACCTATTTTGGCCCAAGGGGTCCGAGGTATACTGTTGGCCAGGGCCGAGGTTCACTGTCCGAGCTATGTTCAGCCGACCTAACTACCTCAGTGCAGTGGTTTGTGTTGTGAGTGCAGGAGAAGCTGTGGGGAGGAAGTAAGATCCGACCTGGTAAAGAGATTAAGCGCAAGACCCGAGGTACGGAGCCCGTCACATCCGTGCCGAGCTAACCGAGGTGGTGGGCTGTAGGTCGGGCAGGAGTCAATGCTCCTGTCACTTCCAGCCGGGTACAAGAGCGCCTGACACGGGAGCGTCTGTCAAGGAGCATGGCAGAGGCGTGCTCCGGGTTCGGCGGGCCTGCACGTCTCTGATCGCTGACCACGCGAGGTCTGGGAAAAGGCTACGAGGTAGCTCTGCCAGGCCACGTCCTGTCTCGGTCAGAGGGGACATGCTAGTTCTGCCGTTAGGCTACAGGAGATGGGCAAGCCACGTCTTGTCCCTGACCGAGGTACGGTGG
The DNA here is from genome assembly GCA_947311845.1 of Poa pratensis. Classification (NCBI taxonomy): domain Eukaryota; kingdom Viridiplantae; phylum Streptophyta; class Magnoliopsida; order Poales; family Poaceae; genus Poa; species Poa pratensis. The sequence continues at coordinate 17,268,296 of CAMZMU010000097.1, read as the reverse complement.
TACGGTGGTGACCGTTGCAGAGGCATGGCAACAGTGTTCTGCGAGGGGCACAATGGTAACCCGGCTGGCCTATATAGTGGGCTTCACCCCCTCCTGCTAGAGAGGATCCAAGATCGAGAGACCCCCCCGCGCTGGAACTAGTTGATCAAGAGAGAAAAGAGAGAGAGAGAGAGAGAAGCTCGGAACACCCCGGAAACACCTCGGATCAGCTCGGAGTGCCTTCTTCCTCCCGTCTAGCTCCATCTTTTACCTCAAGTTCTCACCATTGTAGCATCATACAGCTCGAGGAGCAGCTTGTACTTGTCACTCTGAGCTATACACTGGCTAGGATAGTGCTGCAGTAGGGGTGTTACCTCCACAAGAGGGCCCCGAAGCAGGGTACATCGTGGTGTGTTTGTGTTCTTGCTTTCTTGGTTCTTCGTTCGTGTTCTTGCGTGTTCTTGCGTGTGCACTTCTTGAGTGCATAAACCCTCCCCGGATTCCCCCAACGACCATTCGGCCCCATCTTAGCCATACCTATGGCATCTGCCGTGATCCCACCACGACAGTTGGCGCCCACCGTGGGGCAGATTGAGGCGTTGGAGGGAGTTTTCATCCGGACGGGCTCAGGCGAGCGTGTTCTTTCCGGGCTTGTCGCCAAGATCGGAGAGTTCACCTTCATCAGCGACAACGCGGGGTGTTTCGCCGGCAAGCCCTTCCCCGAGCACGGCTTCACCATGATGCTCGGCAGCTTCGTCACGTACGTTGCTGTCGAGGTTGTTCGCGGGTACCCGGAGCAGGTGCTCGTGGACGACGAAACTCCTCTCCTCGCGGCTTTAGGTCGGCGTATCACTCGCCCCGAGAGCTGCGTAGAGGTGATGATGACAGGTCCGGTTGACGCCGTGGCAAAGTAGATGCCAGCCAGTCCAAGGCAGCCGAGGTTGCTAAGGTGAGATCTGCAAAGCCCAGGCTAGAGAAGGACTTGCCTGGCACCCCAGAGCTGCGGGCCGAGGTGCGACCCTGGTAGAGATAGTGGATACACTGGCAGACCCAGTAAATCCAGGAGTGGACATAGTAGTGACTGTGGCCGACCTAGAGGCAAAGCGTGTCCTGTTGCAGAAGGAGGCTGTAGCAATGATAACAGCTAGAGATGAGTTCAATAGAGATCTGCGCGAGTACAATGCAGCGAATGGCTTCACCCCGGTAGCGGTTGATACACATAGGGGAGCCGAGGTGCGGCAGAGAGGCAAGGGGCTCAACGATGAGATAAACAGGGAGGCTCGACCTACCACCTCGGCTAGGAGTGGGAGTCGCGTGTCAACTGGAAGGCCGGTGTATAGTTCCCCTGCTAAGAACCTCAGAGCTGCCGAGGCAGGCAGGGCCGAGCTATCCGGATTATCTGGAGATGCATGGCGTGCGCAGCAGAAGCGAGTCAATGAGTTAGTATATGTGGCTAACCAGCAGAATGAGGCTCTCCGCAGAGCATATGCCGGGGCTGGTGATTCAGAGATGGTTTATTCAGCTAGGCCAGTCAGTCAGGTGTCCAAGGGGCAAGCCTCGTCTCCACTCGTCGGAGGAGCCGATCGAGCCCGGAGTGTCACCTCGGGTCAGAACCAGCAGCTGCAGATGTATGATCCAGTCCTAGCAGCAAAGCAGAAGGTGGGCCAGGGCAATGCTAGCCGAGCTAAGGGAAACCCCGGCCCAGGCAATGCGAGCCGAGCTAAGGGTAACTCCGGTCAGGGAAATCAGAACGGCGGTCAAGCAGCATCGGCTGGCCGAGGTAAACCACCTCCGCCCCCGAGGTATCAGCAACAACCTCGGCAGCAGGGGCAATATCAGCGAGAGCCGGAGTATGTTCAGCAACCTCAGAACGTCGGTCAAGGCGATGACCGATATGATGATGGAGACTCGGCCATGGCACGAGCTGGATACCACAGAGTGGATGGGGCGTTGGGACCTCGGATAGGAGGTCGGATGTTAGCTCCAGGCGATGTCCGTAACAAGCTGGATAGAATCTACTTGTCTGAGCAACTGGAGGAGGAAGGCCCTCCTGGTCCGGCGTGTTTTGGACCTCGGATCATGAAGGAGCCACCACCACCAGTATCTCAGTTCCAGTTAGGTCGGAACACCAAGCCATACAATGGGAGCACCAAGCCACAAGATTGGCTGACAGATTATGTATCCTCGGTGCACATTGCGGGGGGCAATCGCCGATGGGCGGTCCGGTATCTCCCGCACATGTTGGAAGGTCCAGCTCGGATCTGGCTGAATAATTTGCCGGAGTATAGTATCAACTCCTGGATAGACTTGGAGCTGGCGTTTAACAGCAACTTTGCTAGTACATACAAGAGGCCAAACCGACCTCAGCTCCTGGCGGCATGTAAGCAAGATGATCATGAAACTGACCGAGAATTCTTAACTCGGTGGAGCAATGTTCGGAATTCCTGTGAAGGAGTGGTAGAGGCACAGGCCATTTCCTGGTTTGCAGATGGTTGTCGACATGGCAGCATGCTGTGGCAGAGGCTCCAGAGAGATATGCCGAGATCCCTAGCAGAAACAATCCGGGTTGCAGATTCTTATGCCCTGGGTGATCCGATGCAGCCAGCAGCAGAGGCAGGAGCACGTAACAGAAGGAGGGAGCCAATAAACAACCGGCTCGGACCAAGGTGTAATGACCGTCAGGAGTTCGGACAGAAGAGGAGGGAGCCGGACTATCCATACACCTCCAACCAAGTTGCAGCGGTGAACCCGGATCAGCCCGGAGCTGGAGGTGTCCAGAGGCCAAAAATCAATGGTCCGGCATTTAGTCCGAACCCGGAGCCACCCATGACCTATGAATCAATGATAGATGGTCCGTGCTGTTACCATACGACTGACCCGCGCAAGCCAGCCAACCATTCAACCCGGCAGTGCAGCTGGAACCGCAGAATCAGAGAAGAGGGGGCAAGGGCCGGAGGAATCAGAACAGGACCACCACCTCAGAGATTTCAGCCGAGGTCCCACCCTAATCTGTCCGGAGCAAATGTTACCCCGATAACCACTGCACCTCTTCCGAGGCCTGCAGCAGCAAGACCCGTGAATGTTGTGAATGTCCGAGGTAATAACAACAACAATGGTGCCGGACCAAGTCAGCAGTATGAATACCCCGGAAATGACTATAGAGAGGTTCATGCGAGCTATGTGGTCTTTGTGACCGAGCCAACTGACAAGAAGAGCGTGCAGAGGCGTGCCATGGAGGTGAATGCAGTAATGCCGGTGGTGCCGACCTATATGAACTGGTCTGAGCAGGAGATCACTTGGAGCAGAAAGGACACACCTCGGATCATGCCGAGCCCTGGAAAGTATGCCCTGGTGGTAGATCCAACGTTGTGTGGGCCTACCAACAATGTGAGGTTCACCCGAGTTCTGGTGGACAATGGCAGTGCCATCAACATCATGTACCGAGACACAATGGTGAAATTGGGCATCTCGCCTAATCAGTTGATGCCAAGCAGTTGTACTTTTCATGGGATTGTGCCCGGCGTTTCCTGTGCACCCATGGGCAAGATATGGGTGGATGTAGCATTTGGAACCAAGGAAAATTGCCGAGTTGAGAGTATCGAGTTCGAGGTGGTGGACTTGGAGAGTGCATACCATGCACTGCTTGGAAGGCCGGCTTTGGCCAAGTTCATGATTTCCACCCATGTTGCATACCTGAAGATGAAAATGCCAGGGCCTAATGGGATCATATCCATCTCGGGTGACTACAAGCGAGCCATTCAGTGTGCCTCGGCGGGGTCTAATCTGCCGAGTCTTTGGTGATCGCAGCTGAGAAGAAGAAGCTGCATCAAGTGGTGGCAATGGCGCAGTCAACACAGCTCGGCCTGTCCGGACTGATGAGCCCGGACTCAACTGCGGCGTTCGAGGTACCCAAGGAGACCAAGAAGATCCCCATTGACCCGGAGCACCCAGAGCATGTGGCCATCATTGGGACCGGGCTAGGCGAGAAATAGGAAGGCGAGCTCTGTCACTTCCTCCGTGAGAATCGGGATATCTTTGCATGGTCGGCTAAGGACCTGCCAGGTGTTCCGAGGGAGTTGGCAGAGCACTCTTTATTTGTTAGGCCAGAGGTGAAACCGGTGAGGCAACCGACCCGTCGTCTCTCAGACGACCGGAGACAAGTGGTGCTGGACGAGCTGGCTAAGTTGCTTGCAGCCGGGTTCATAATGGAGGTACTGCATCCGGACTGGATATCCAATCCGGTCTTGGTGGAAAAGAAGAAAGACGAGCCAGCCGTGGTCAAGGTGTGGCGCATGTGCATTGACTTCACTAACCTCAACAAGGCGTGCCCAAAAGATCCGTTTCCATTACCTCGGATTGATCAAGTGATCGATTCCACTGCTGGTTGTGAACTGTTATCTTTTATCGATGCGTACTCTGGTTTTCACCAGATACCACTGAACCCAAAGGATCAAATAAAGACTGCTTTTATTACCCCGTATGGGGCGTATTGCTATCGTGTCATGTGTTTTGGTCTGAGAAATGCCGGGGCAACTTATCAGAGGTGTATGCAGAAATGCCTGCACTCTCAGATGGGCAAAAATGTGCAAGTGTATGTCGACGATATTGTCATCAAAACTAAGGAGAAACATACTCTCCTCGAGGATCTCGAGGAGACATTTGTGAATTTGAGAAAGTATCGGTTGAAGCTTAACCCGGACAAGTGCACCTTTGGTGTCCCGGCTGGAAAGTTGCTCGGATTCCTGGTGTCTAGCCGAGGTATCGAGGTAAACCCGGCCAAAATCCGAGCTATTGAGAGCATGAAGTTACCGAAGTGTTTGAAAGATGTGCAGAAGTTCACAGGGTGCCTAGCCTCGTTGAGCCGATTTGTAGCTCGGCTAGGAGAAAAAGCCTTACCTTTGTACCAGCTCATGAAGAAAAGTACCGGGTTTACATGGACCCCGCAGGCCGACGTGGCGTTTGGTGAGCTGAAAAAGATGTTGTCCACTGCCCCGGTGTTAGCGTCACCATTGCACAATGAGCCGATGTTACTTTACATTGCGGCCACAAACCGAGTTGTAAGTGTGGCAGTGGTGGTGGAGCGCGAAGAAGGTGGCAGGTCGGTGCAGAGACCGGTGTATTACTTGAGCGAGGTGATCTCTACCTCGAAGCAGAACTATCCTCACTACCAGAAGATGACGTATGGTGTTTACCTGGCGGTCAAGAAGTTGAAGCATTATTTCCAGGAGCATCCCATGACGGTGGTGTGCGAAGCTCCAATCTCGGAGATCATCGGGTGCAAAGATGCAACTGGCCGAGTTGCCAAATGGGCGATTGAGGTGTCTCCATATGCACCACATTATGAGAGAAGAGACGCAATTAAATCCCAGGCGTTGCCGGACTTCTTTTGTGATTGGGCCGAGATGCAGTATGAGCCACCCAGGCCGGACTATAATTATTGGAAAATGCATTTTGATGGGTCCAAAACAAAGATCGGGCTGGGGGCTGGAATAGTCCTCACCTCGCCAAAGCAAGATCAGCTGAAGTACGTGCTGCAGATTCATTTCTCAGCATCAAACAATGTGGCGGAGTATGAGGCCTTAATCCATGGCCTCAAGGTGGCAAAGGAGATCGGTATCCGGCGTGTAGAGTGCTTCGGCGATTCCGACCTGGTGGTGCAACAATCTTCTGGAACTTGGGATGCTCTGGATGCCAACATGGCGTTATATCGGTTCCATGTGCAAAAGATATCCGGGTTCTTTGAAGGGTGTGAGTACAGGCATATACCTCGGGCAGAAAATGATGCTGCCGACGTGTTGTCAAAGCTCGGTTCATCAAAGAGGCAGTACCACCAGGGGTAGCCCTGAATCACTTGAGAACTCCTTCAATCAAACCTTCTCCTGAATCCGAATCTATTTTCATCCCGGCGGAGCAAGAGCCCGGACCTGTTCCAATGGAGGTAGACGTCGGATGCGTTTGGTCGGACCCGGGGACTGCGTGGCAGAGCTCGGGGACTGCACACCAAACCTCGGGGACTGCTCATCCAGACTCGGGGACTGGTCGCAGGATGGTGGAGGAAATAATGGAGGAGATTATGGTGGCCGAGCCAATGGAGGTGGATGAGGAACTTTTTCCTTTGCACCCGGTGCCGGAGTGGGCGGAGCAAATTATGAAGTTCATAACGGAGGGAAGCACGCCAAGTGACACAACCGAGGCTAGGAGGATTCAAAGGAGGGCCAAGGCGTACACCATCATCAACAAGGAGCTCTATAAAAGAAGCGTAACCGAGGTGTTGCAACGGTGTGTTGAGCCAGCTGAAGGCAAGGAGATGCTTTTGGAGATCCACCAAGGAGAATGTGGTCATCATTGCAGCACAAGAGCTCTGGTGGCCAAGGTGTTTAGGCATGGGTTCTATTGGCCCACTGCTCTTGCTGATGCAGAGGCCATAGTCCGGAGATGTGAAGGATGCCAAAGGTTTGCCAAGCAAACGCATATGCCAGCCTCGGCGCTCAAAACAATTCCTATCACTTGGCCGTTTGCGGTATGGTGTTTGGATATGGTGGGAGAGTTCAAACCAGCCCGAGGTAACATGACACACATATTGGTGATGGTGGACAAGTTCACCAAGTGGATCGAGGTGAAACCAATCCGGAAGTTGGATGGTCATTCAGCAGTGACTTTCTTGAAGGAGATTATTCTGCGATATGGCTACCCCCATAGCATTATCTCGGACAACGGCACTAACTTTGCTGTTGGAGAGTTCGCTCGGTTTTGCATGAACAAGGGAATCCGGCTGGACATAGCCTCGGTGGCACACCCGGAGTCTAATGGACAAGTGGAAAGATCAAATGCTCTAGTGTTGGCCGGCATCAAGGCTCGGCTCATTGAACCACTGCTGAAAACGCCGGGGTGTTGGATAGATGAGATACCAGCAGTACTGTGGGGTCTAAGGACCACGCCAAATCGATCAACTGGCTATACGCCATTTTTTATGGTCTATGGGGCAGAAGCTATGCTACCCACTGACATCGAATATGATGCGCCCAGAGTGGCAATGTACACTGAAGCCGAGGCAAAAGAGGCTCGGGAGGATGCAGTAGATCTGCTTGAGGAAGCGAGAGAATTGGCCTCATCTCGGTCAGCAATTTACCAGCAAGGTCTCCGACGTTATCATAGCCGGAGTATCAACCCTCGTGTGTTTCACGAGGGAGATTTGGTGCTGAGGTTGGTGCAGCGCAAGAAAGGCCGGCACAAGTTGTCACCTCCATGGGAGGGACCGTTCGTTGTGAGCCGAGCTCTGCTCAATGATTCCTACTATCTTATAGATGCGCAGGAACCAAGGGAAGATGGGCTGGACAACCCCGGGTCAGAGGTCAGGCGACCATGGAACGTAGCTCTACTCCGACCTTTCTACTCATGAAAGGCGCAATGTATGTACCTCGGTTAATCCTTAATAAAAATGTCGGCACTCCGAGGTTAAAGCTCGGGGACTGCCTCGCTCTTGTGCTTATGTTTTATCTCTGTTTGTCAGTTTCGTTCATATGCCGAACTATTTTGAACCTCGTCTCAAACTTCAAGTAATGTGTGCTATGAAACTAATCTTGTGACTCGACTGGCATCTGCCTAAAAGGTAGTCAAGAGCAAAGAGGAAAAAACGTGGGAGACATGAAAATGAACTCGGGGACTCGGTCCAAAATATAGTTCGGCATGTGTCGTTTACTAACCCCTGTCTTTACCTTTCGTTTATGTCGGATGACTTTGAAACATACCTCGGAATTTACCAAGTACTGTATGCTATGAACAACAATCTTGTGACTCGACTGTCGAACGCCAAATGGCAGACAAGAGCAAAGAATGCCAAATAGTAAACACGAAAGTAAACTCGAGCAATCATTCAAAAGGATTCGACGTAAAGCTTAGAAAAGCATGGTTCGAATAAGCATGATAGTAACAGAGGTAGCAAAAGGAACTACTTAAGTTTGATTACATCTGCGTCCCGGCATACCGGGGATTTAATGAAGTTTTTTGGCCAAGCATAAGTTCAGGTCGAGGCATCAGGAATTACGTCGGCAGCAGCCGATGCAGCAGGGATTTCGTCCGGAGCCGAGGTAGCCTGGGAGGTGCTGGCAACGTCGGCAGTAACCTCGGCACCAGGTTGTGGAGAAGCCTCGGTTTCTGCTTCGCGGGTGTCACCATCGTCACCTTGCTCGGCTTCGACGTCGGATTCTGTTTCGTATTCATCTCTTCTGGCTCGTCATCTCGGCGTCGGAGTAGGTGTCTCCTCGCTCAAGTTCTTGGTGTGGCATATCCAGCGAAGAAGGCCATCTTTTCGCGCGCTGAGATTGGGTCCGTGGACCAGGGAGCCTCGCGAGAGTGTCCATCTTTTCGAGGTCGATCTTCTCGCACCAAGTCATGATAATTTGAGAGCGGCATCAGCTCCAGCGCGAGCTGAAGATGAGCGCCACTCTCGAATCTTTTTCGGCTTCACGAAGCTTGGCGGCGAGCTCAGGCGTAGTATTGGGAGCATCGGCAAGAGGCCACAAGGCTCGGAAAGCAGACACACCTGCATCGAGGAGTTCGGACCCAATGGTTTTCAAGGGATGGATCCGAGCTTTGATGGCCACGATGTGGTCCTCAATGGTCCAGACGGGGTTCGTCTCGTTACGCCTCTTCCTGTGCTGAGCAGTGATATTGCGAGCCGAGATTTGGGTGTAGGTGAAGTGCTCTGCAGAAGGATAGCCTGTTAATAATGAAAGAAACAGTTCGGCAAAGAGCCAGTACTGTTGAGGACAAAGCAAGGATAAGGGGGGCAAGAAGCTTACCGTCCATTTCTTGGTTGATGCGTTCCAGCGTCGGGAGGAGCTGGTTAACCGAAGCTTGAAGGGCTTCATAAGCCTCGGTGGCCGAGGTGGCGCGGGCCTCGGCTAACTGGAGCGCATTCTCATGTTCCTTGGCGGCATCCTCCCGAAGTTTCTTCTCTGTTTCAACAACACTGGCCTTTTCCGCCTGCAGCTGCTCTTTTTCCGACGTCCGCAGCTCAGTGATGCGCTTCAGTTCCTTTACCAGACGAGCTACTTCGGCTTTCTCTTGGAGCTTCTCCAAAGAGTTCTTTTCTGCAAGGACGGCCTTGTGCTCGTCGTGGAGTTTCTTGTGGTCAAACAAGAGGGTATGAAAGATGTCCGTGCGGACGTTCATAGTATTCTGCAAGGAAGAAAAACATAGCTCGGTTAGAAAGGCTATACCTCGACAAGAGTCTCGGGGACTCGGAGTCAAATCATTGGGAAAATGTTGCCGGGGTATGCCTCGACAGGAGTCTCGGGGACTCGTACCCGAGGTGCATGCTAAGTAAGGTAAAATGGTTTGGATACGTCGGATGAAAATTGAAAGTTGAGATTCAAGCCAAACAATTTTAACTCCGGCGGAGCGTCAATAGTTTACCTCGAATCTCGGGGACTGGGAATGGTGGATATTAGATGAGATACTGCATGAAAGTAAAGAGAATAGGACTTACGTCGATGTTTTGAGCAGCACGCAGGGCAGCGACTTTGTCGTGTACGCTTCGGCCGCAGGCGCTGTTTCCCGCAGGATGCTCAGCCACCGGAGCAGCTAGGGAGGCCGAGGAGACCTCGTCTGCAGAATTCCAGTCTGCATTGTAGTGTTCCAAGGAGCCGAGGCTCTGGTCACTGTCAGTGCGCAGAGGAGGATATCCCCACGGTCCGCCCTGCTCGATGCCCCTAACCGAGGCCTCCAAGGCCAAAGCAGCCTCGGAGCTTGAAGCAGGCCGGTTATCCAATATAAGAGATGCCCTCCGAGCATATTCTTCGGCCGGAGGGCAGTCTCATCAACGGGTGCGGCGAATGGAGGAATTCGGCGTGTCACCGGGGGAGGAGACCTCGGTTGCATCCTTGAAGGAGAAGAGATAGTCAGGGTGCCAGACCCAGATGTTGGTTTGGGGGTGACCTTAGACTTCACCGTCTCTTTCTCTTTCTCCTTGCCTTTCTCCAACGGCAAGGTAGTCTGGCGAACTGGTTTTTGGGGCTGTTGCTTGGGCTGCTGCTTGGGCTGTTGCTTCTGCTGTTGCTTCTGCTGATGCTTTGTTGTTGCTGCTGTTGGTTGCGGGCAGTCTGGCTGCGGGGGGAGAGTCGAGGCTCCGGCAAGGCGGTAGCCGGAGTTCTGGCGCGATTGGTCCCCGCATCCGTTTGAGGACGCGGAGAAGTCTGACCTCGGGTGGGGCAGATTTCTCCAAGGCCGGGCCAGACCTCGGTGGAGGAGATCCGGGGCGAGAGTTCGTCGGGGTGGGCGTGGCTTCAGAGGCACCAACGGGTGCAGTCATGGAGGATACCTCCTGATCCACGTCTATGGGGTCACTGCAACGAAGGGAAGATGGTTAAGTGTTAATACCGAGGTAATATGTTTAAGCAACAAACATGTTGGCTATAGAGCAAAGCATTACCCATCCGAGGTAGGAAACCTCTTGCCCCCTCGGGCATGAGGAGGATTTCCGGACTTCTTCAGCCGACGTCTCTTGACCGGAGCCTCAGTGGGTCCGGAGGCTCCAGTGGCGGATGGTTCGGCGGCCGAAGTTGCGGCACCAGCGCGTTTCCGGCTGGTTGCTGGAGTAAAGTTCGGAAGGTGAGGAAGGCAGGAGATAGGTACCGCGTTTATTGGTTCCATGACGAGAAATCCCTCCTCGTCATCCGAAATCTCTTGAACTGAAGCTTGTGCTTGAGGCTTACCCGCGGTGGTGACGCGGGCCGAGGCAATGGGCATGTAATCCTCGTTGTCAGGATCCACGTTGGATGGTGGGTCCTCGACAGGGAGATCCTTGCCGAAGTGGTCCGCAGGATGGACTCCATCCTCGGCGGTCTGGCGGGAGAACAGCTATATGGCAGACATATGAAAAGGAGTTAGGAAGAAAATGGTCAAGATGAACGTCGGTAGCAAGACCTCGGTGGTAAAGGAGTACCGAAGAAAACGTCGGAACAGCGTACCTGTTTTGGTGGCTTGGTCCTGTAGTGGGGTTCCCTTCCCCATGTCCAAGCGTCAGAGATCTTGGACTTGGTGATAGCTCGGACTCGCCGAGCTACCGCGGCGTTGTCCAGTGCAACGTGCGTATGGCGGGTTGGATCATAAAGACCGCTCATGTGGCAGATCTTGTGAGTCCTCGCCTGGAGAGGGGAGACCCTGCGCTTCACGAATGTGCAGGCCAGATCGTCAGCCGTCAGGACTTTCCCGTCGTTCGCAGGGTCCTCCGGGTCCTGCCATTTCGCAACATACCCATGGATGGACTTGATTTCGCGCGTGAGGGGGAGTGTAGTCCCAGTTGAGCGGTTCTGTAGGAGGGCTGAGGTTAAACGCCGGCAGGTTGAGGAAGTCCTCTTCGCCGGAGTTCTTCACGTAAAACCACGTCCGGAGCCACTTGCGAACGGTGTCCGGGTAGCGATACGTGGGAAGATGGAGTTTCGGCGAGGAGCTACGATGGCTGCTCCGCAGGCGGTTAGTAGCTTGGGCAGATCCTTGTTTTTCGGATCCGGGATCACTTGCCGCTTAAGTTGGAAGTAGCGAGAAAAGAGGTCTACCGTGGCTTTGAGGCCGAGGTATCCCTCAGAGAAGGAAACGATGCAGGAGAGAGTGGTGATGGCGTTGGCGGGGAGGTGATGAACCTGGAGTCCGAACTTGTCGAGGAAGCTCCGGAAGAAATCACTAACGGGCAGTCCGAAGCCGCGCTGGAAGTGCGCGACGAAGACCACCCGTTCCCCTTCCTTGACTTGAGGCTCGAGTTCGCCCTCTGGCAGGCGACACTCTACCCCGGCGGGAATCCGCCGAGTCGCCCTGAGCCACTGGATTTCGTCCGGAGTTACATCCGAACCTTCCCAGCCGGCTCGTTCTCCGACCTCCAGTTCGAGGTCTGGAACCTCGGTTTGTTCCGAAGTCTCAGGAGGAGACATCTCGGCAGAATCAATCTGCAGAGAATGCACAGAAGTTTAGCAAAGAAAAAGTAAATCTGGAATCTAAGGCTATATCTGGCTAACTCAGGAGGAGTTGGACGGCTATCTAATGTATATAGAGGCATATCTATGCTAGGCGAGCATCTATCCGAGGTATGAAACTCATTTCTACCCAAAAAAGTATGCAAGTAAGATCTACCGGAGGAGGTAAATAGAGTTTTATTCAAGAACATATGAAGAACCAAAGCGCAAAGAGGAAGAAACCTAGGGCAATGCCTAGGGTATCAAGAAAGGGAGTACATACCGTGAAAACGAGGTGCTGAAGGGCGGCGCCGGTGACGCGGTCGCAGCGGCGACGAAGGAGCTGCTCGTCGGCGGCGGCGGGAACGTTTCTTCTCAACCGGAAGCGGCGGCACTGGTTGCGATGGAGGCGAGAGGCGAGTGAAGGAGGAAGAAGATGGCGAAGTTGCCCGTGGGGCCCTACTTATAGCCGCGTGCGGTAACTGCCCGCATTAACTGCACCACTACCGCGCGGTTATCGGGAGGCGCGGGATCGTGTGCGAGTGGGCGCACGGTGGTCTGCGGCCGCACGATCGGCCACATCGTGGGCCGCAGAGTGGCAACCGCCCACCCCGGATTTCCTGCGCTGGTCAGCACAAGAATCGAGGGGTCGTGGGCGGTCAAGTACTTGAGTGCGCAGGTGCGCTGTTCGGTGGGTCCGGCTGACGAGGGCGGCGTGTGGTCAGAATCTGCTTGGCAGAGGTCCGGATTCCGAAGCCCGGGCAGAGATTCTTCGCCACGTACCTCGGAAAATCTTGAGGCAAGATGGTGCTGAGTCAGATAGCTCGGAGAGTTCAGTTCGCATATCTACCTCGGATTGGATGGTGGTGTATGGGAGGTACCTCGGCGTGACTATGTTGGAGGTCGGTTTAGGAGGTGGTGTAATGCTTGTTTTGAACCTGCTACGGCCCTCCTTCCGAGGTCGTAGGACCGCACCAGCTTCGGGGACTAATGTCGGGGGAGTATCCCCGGGTAGGGTCAAGGCTTGGCATAAGGTGGTGTTCGAAGTTGTGCCGAGGTACGGAAAGGGCCGACCTGTTTGGGCCTGGGAAGTTCCGAGCTTCATCTTGACCTGGAGAGTACAGGCCGACCTATTTTGGCCCAAGGGTCCGAGGTATACTGTTGGCCAGGGCCGAGGTTCACTGTCCGAGCTATGTTCAGCCGACCTAACTACCTCAGTGCAGTGGTTTGTGTTGTGAGTGCAGGAGAAGCTGTGGGGAGGAAGTAAGATCCGACCTGGTAAAGGAGATTAAGCGCAAGACCCGAGGTACGGAGCCCGTCACATCCGTGCCGAGCTAACCGAGGTGGTGGGCTGTAGGTCGGGCAGGAGTCAATGCTCCTGTCACTTCCAGCCGGGTACAAGAGCGCCTGACACGGGAGCGTCTGTCAAGGAGCATGGCAGAGGCGTGCTCCGGGTTCGGCGGGCCTGCACGTCTCTGATCGCTGACTACGCGAGGTCTGGGAAAAGGCTACGAGGTAGCTCTGCCAGGCCACGTCCTGTCTCGGTCAGAGGGGACATGCTAGTTCTGCCGTTAGGCTACAGGAGATGGGCAAGCCACGTCTTGTCCCTGACCGAGGTACGGTGGTACGGTGGTGACCGTTGCAGAGGCATGGCAACAGTGTTCTGCGAGGGGCACAATGGTAACCCGGCTGGCCTATATAGTGGGCTTCACCCCCTCCTGCTAGAGAGGATCCAAGATCGAGAGAGACCCCCCCCCCCCGCGCTGGAACTAGTTGATCAAGAGAGAAAGAGAGAGAGAGAGAGAAGCTCGGAACACCCCGGAAACACCTCGGACTCAGCTCGGAGTGCCTTCTTCCTCCCGTCTAGCTCCATCTTCTACCTCGAGTTCTCACCTTTGTAGCGTCATACAGCTCGAGGAGCAGCTTGTACTTGTCACTCTGAGCTATACACTGGCTAGGATAGTGCTGCAGTAGGGGTGTTACCTCCACAAGAGGGCCCCGAAGCAGGGTACATCGTGGTGTGTTTGTGTTCTTGCTTTCTTGGTTCTTCGTTCGTGTTCTTGCGTGTTCTTGCGTGTGCACTTCTTGAGTGCATAAACCCTCCCCGGATTCCCCCAACGACCATTCGGCCCCATCTTAGCCATACCTATGGCATCTGCCGTGATCCCACCACGACAGTGTTTGTTTACATTACGCACTTTACTTAATGCAATTATCCGTTGCTTGCAACTTAATACCAACGGGGGACTCGGATGACAACCCGGCGGTGGATTATTAGTCATAGATGCTGTTGGATAACGGTCTATGTATTATGTCGTAATGCCCAATTAAATATCATAGTAGTCAACATGTCATGTATATGCATTGTCAGGCGCTCACTATTCGTCAATTGCCCAGCTGTAATTTGTTCACCCAACATGTTAGTTATCTTTTATGGAGAGACACCACTAGTGAACTGTGGTGTAACATCCCAGGTTTTTCAAAAGTTAAAAAAATCAGAAAAATTTAAAACTTTCGAAAACTATTATGTATTTTGCTTTAAAAAGAAAATTCATGCATGCATTCATCATCATCTTGCATTGTTTGCTTTTGGTTATTTCAAAAGTGGGAAATAAATCTCCACTTGAAAACATATTTAAGAAAATATATTAGTAGAGCATTTATGCTCCAAAATTTTTCTTTTGACTTTTATGTGTTGTTCTGTTAATGTTGTTGTGAATTGATTGTATTTGTTGAAATATAAATATTTGCAAAATGTTTATCTTGTGGTATTTAAGACCTACTTAAGCCACAATTGTTTGTTCTAAAACCTATTTTAAATTTTGACATCAAGTGTCATATTATTTGTTAAAAACCTAGTTCGAAAATCAAAATGATTTATAATTGAAAAGTGTGTTTGGTTGTAAATAGTTTATAGGTTTGAGAATTATTCTATTACTTACCTATTCTCTATTTTCAAGTTTTATAGTTTTACTTTTGAAGGAAAATAGTTATTTGGGTTTTAAAATGAGTTCTGAAATCATTTTGATTTATCAAACCCCTTTTAAACTATTTGAGTTTTATACAAAATTTTTTTTTTTGAGTAATATTAATCATGTTACTCATATTTTGCTTTGGTTTAAATTATATTTCCAAAGGAATTTATAAAAAAACCTATAGTTTTCAAATGACATTAATATGTCCAAAAATTCATTTAATCACTTTTCAAAAATATAGTTGACAAAATGTTTTGGGAAATGTTATTAGAGGTTGTCAAATTAAAGAGTTGGTTTTTACAAAACTATAGAAATTGGTTTGACTTAATTTGGTTTTGTATTTAAAAAGATATAAAAGTTTTAAGAAAAGAAAAGCTTTTGAACAAAAAAAATACGAAGCCTAGCTAAATGGGCCAAGCCCATGTCTTACCTAACGCACGTGCGACGGACAGTAGCCAGCTTCGGCCCCCATCTCTCTCTCCCACTGCCAGGCGGGTCCCGCAGGTGACGCTCATGCTGACGTCATCGCCTTCATCCTCTCCCGTGCAAGAAAACAACACCGAACCCTAACCGAATCCTAATGGAAATACGCCCGATTTGCTGGGAGATTCTTCCGGGCCTCCTGCCCTTATAGACCCCCACGAACTCCGCCCCAAAAGCCCCCACAAACCCTAGCATCTCCACCCCCAGGCTGCCCACAATCGCCGCCGCCGTGCCGCCACTACCGCCGCCGTTCTTCGCGTTTTCCGGTGAATCTCGACCACCTCGAGCTCTCTCCCCTGCCCCATCTTCTTTGCGACGTCCGTGCGCACCCGTGTGATTTTTCCCGTTGGTATTAAGTTGACACTATGTGGACACTTAATGGATTAACTCTATAGCCTATATGCTTATTTGGCTGGTGGAGTTCAAGGCTGTTTTGCATAAAAGCTAATTTTGCAACTTAATACCAACGGGGGACTCGGAGTGTCCACATAGTGTCAACTTAATACCATCTTCTATGACTAATAATACACTGATTAAACAATCACAAACTGCAAACTGTTCCTTTTTCATTCTCTGCAATTTAATACTCATTTTCCACACCATACGTTTAATCCTTTGTTTTCAGCACGCCAGTGAGATTGACAACCTCACTGTTTCATTGGGGCAAAGTAGTTTGATTGTGTTGTGTGCAGATTCCACATCAACAGTCCAGACTCCCTTCGACAGCTATTTTTCTGGCGCCGTTGACAACCTTCTGAAGAGTTGCTGCTCCTACTGGTTCGATAACCTTGGTTTCTTTCTGAGGGAAAACTTGCTGCTGACTACATCATACCTTCCTCTTGGGGTCTCCCAACGAACGTGTGTTTCACGTCATCAAGCACCACGACGGCGAGGCCCAGCCCCGATCCAGCCTTACGCGGCAAAAAGAGCCACCTGCCACCCTCTTCTCGAAAGTCCAGGGGACACCCCTGTAGCCGAGATCACGCAAACCACAAACATCAACTGTATCTCTGAACCCCATGATTTGGGCCCAACTCCGCTCGTTTACCCCCTCATGCTCTTCCTCAAAAGAACTTCATTGAAGTCTCCGATACATAACCAAGGTAGGTCATTCGACGAGCGTATAAACTTGAGCATGTCCCACGTTTTGTGGCACTCTTGAACTTGGGCCTCCCCATAAACAACTATGAGGCGCCAAGGATCCTTCCCCTGCTCCGTAACAATCGAGTCGATATGATACTGCGAATAGGGTAAAATTTCCATCTGTATAACGTCATCGTTCCAGAAAATACCAATCCCGCCACTACGGCCATTACTACTGACAACAAAACTCTTATTGAAACCTAAGGTTCTTGATAAACCCTCCACTCGTGTTCTATGCAATTGTGTCTCCACCACATAAAGCACCGAAGGGGAGTGACGTGCTGCCAGAAGGCGGAGCTCTCGCACTGCCGCGTCGCCACCCAAACCGCGGCAGTTTGCGCCAAGGATACTCATTGTTGGCGGCGGCGCTCCTCTGAGGAGCCCGCCCAAATCAGTTCTGCAACTTTGATATTCCCCATCGACAAGCCTGCCATGTCCTTCTTCGCGGAGGAACATCCAGGCACTTCTCATCTGCAGCAGCCGTCATCAGCACCAGCTGAACCTTCTGCAGCAAATCTTCCGCATCCATCTCCCCTTCCTCAGTGGATTCCGTTTCCATCGCGCCTACTGGCCAAAAACTGAACCGAAACAACCCCGTCGAGCACCTCCCACGACTACCAAGGCTGGGCAGCTGTGCTAGACAGCCCCTTGATCAGCCCGAGCGGGGGAGACGCAATCGAGCGGAGGAAACGGGACCAGAACCCTCGCCGGCGGTGGACCGCCGCGAGGTCGTTTGTTGCAATAGATATATCTGCACAATGCTGATGCTACGAGGGGTAGAGCTATGTTGAAGCCGAAGTGGGCAGTGGCCCTCCCATCCCATCTTAAAACAGTGAAGATTGACAGATAAATTGGCCCAGTAAAGAAAAAAAAATGTGATGTTCTTTGGGCTGGCCGCCCAATAGTCTGGTTGTAGCTCCGCCAGTGGCAAGTGGCAACGACATCTCAAGGGGTGCTCCTATATGCCGCCAGTAGCACAGCGACACGAACATGCCGCGCACCCACGGTATTCTGTTAGGCCGGCCTAGCAGGTATTTCTCCTTTTCTTTTTAATTTTTACAGACTTTATGTTCGTTTTTATATTTTCAGTTTGTTCTGTATCACCAATATATATTATTAATATGGTTTCGTCTTGTTTTAAACATTTTAAAAATATTCTTTTTAAAAGCATGAACATTTTTAAAAAATAAGAAGCTTTTTCATCGCCGGTCCCTCGTTCTGCGAAACTAAGCAAGCCCACCCGCCTCGTCTAATGTGATAACCAATAACCCAAACTCTAGATTAGGTTCCTATTTAGCTTAGATTTGTTTGCTAGTTCTAGTTGTTTGGTTAGATTTGATTGCTAGTTTCTAGCTGTAGTTCTAGTTATTTAGAGTAACTTTGTTGTTCGTTTTCTATGTGAAACGTGGGTTAAATCTTTGCCCCAATCTATTAATTAAAATAGAGTTTTACAAGAGAGTAAAAGGGGTATATATGCATTACAAAAACTACTCTCGCGGCATTATTTCGCTCAAACGCTTTGCACCACGGTGACCCAAAGCCTCGCCTCACTCTTAATTAAATCAAAAATTACAAATGAAGGCGCATGCTTGTTGCGGAAGACACGTGCATTTCTATCAGTCAAAATATCCCAAGACATAAGCATCGTTAGTAAGGCCAATGCTTTTCGGTTGGGTGAGGTGGATCAGCATTCTTTGAGTGTGAGGGATGGCCAAAGTGTGGTGTCAAGAGAGGAGAGACCAAGCCATTCTTTGACAATTCCCATAACCTAATGGTCAAGCGACAATGAACGAGGAGATGATCCACCGAATCCGCAACGCGCTTGCAAATGGGGCAAAGATTACAATTTGGCCATCCTCTCTTAGCAAGGTGATGCCCCGTCCAAAGCCTATTTTAGAGAGCAAGTCAAACAAAGTGTTTGAACTTAGGGGGAGCGCACACCTTTCATATCAACTTCTTCATGTCGGATGAGACAGCACCGATGAATTGAGCCGTGTAAGCCAAGGCTGCGGAATATTGCCCATTAGTGGAGAGTGTCCAAGAGATCTCATCCTACGTGCCTTGCACCAAAGTAATACTCCCACCATATCAAAATAAGTGTTTTAGATTTACCAAAATATGAATGTATCAAGACATAAAACACGTCTAGATACATCCATATTTGGACGAATCAAAGACACTTATTTTGGAACGGAGGGAGTATTTTGAGTTCAGATTTGGTTGCTGGTTTTAGTTCATGCTATTTCCTAAGTTCAAATTATTTGTGTGTTAGATCTAGTTCAAGATTATATTCTAAATTATTTGCGTATCGTGTTTGTTATCCAATGCTGCATGCGGGAGCCTATGTTGCAATTTATAGGCTCGACCGGCCGCATCCAAACTGCTTTGAGTGGAATGGGATACTCTGTACTTAGCCGGTTGTCACCGGAGTTAACACTGGTGAGGTGCAGTGGTGGTTTGCTATTGCGGACTGGACTACATGTGGCCGCCGGGCACTGGCTCGTGTCCACCCCGTCGCCCGTCGGCGATGGAGACACCTTGATTGAATCGGGCATGGGCACGAGCATGTCGTCTGCTGCCGGCTTACGCAAAAGGTTGGACGGCCCAATTTGGTCCAGCTAGCCGGCCCGCCATCTCATTCGATCGGGACCGCGCCGCTCATCTGCATAGCACAAAGAACCTCATTCTTTTGGTTGGTCGGGATAGGACGGCCCGATCAGCACGCTCCGTGCAAGGAATGTACCGTCTCAAACTTGCTGGACAAAAATAGGCGACCAAAAATTAGATTCTCAAGGGACGCCCCCCGGTTCCATTAATAGATAACGAAACCACAACGTTCGACAGCCAAGTCCCTCGAGGCACAGGTTCTGAACTGAGAGTAAACATGTTCTCTTCAGCCAACTACCTTATTACATGCTAGATTTGTCCGAAAACAACTTCAGCCTGGGCATCGGCCCCAGCGCTGCTGCATGACAACGCTTCAAAAGCTAAACTAGGTCAAATGACAACAACTTCTCCTTTTTACCAGTAACAAGCATACAACATCAAGGCAAAGCAGCGCCGACTTCACCTTCAGATCACCACATGGATATAACCGCTCTCCACCGGATGATCTCGAAGGTACTGTAGAGTTGCGCGACCTCCATACGCCGAACCGGCACTTGCCATCCAAGAAGTAACCAAGTGGAAGCTGGTGCACCTGCTGATCACCCCACCTCCAGGCAGAGTGGATTCTTGAGCCTTGTAGCCATTCGATCCATGAACATTGCCAGTTTTCCCCCTTCTAGCTCTTTGTAAGCTACCTTCCAACTTCTTAGGTAAGCCAGCACCAGGGACCGAACCTGCTTCATACTAATCCAAGTTTTTCTATTAAAAATCATATTATTTCTATTATTCCAAATCCACCACAAAAGTGTGGAGGTGACTACATTCAAATGCATAAATCTTTTATTACATAACCATTTGGAAGGTAGAGTGGTATAATCTACAATCCTATCTTGGAAAACACCATACACATCTTCCCAAATAGTCTTAGAGACAATGAATTCGAAAAACAAATGAGACAATGCATTCGAAAAACAAATGATAAACTGATTCTACCTCCTTACATAGATTGCATTCTAGTTCCTTACGAATTCCTCTCTTCCTCAAATTATCTCTAGTCAGGATTTTATTCTGAGAAAATAACCAGAGGAAGACATGTATTCTAGGAGGTACTTTAAGCTACCAAATTGAGCTCAAGTACACAGGTTGAATACCTCTAAAATTAACTAAAGAGTACATGATTTTTTAGGAATAGAGACTATTGGTTTCATACTGCTAAATCAATTGGTCCTCTTCCTGGTTCAATTCTAGAGAGCTAGCAATTTCTAAGAATTCTGTTGGTTGGAGTTTTACTTGGCGATTGATTGGACTGTGCTCGTGAAGCACATGTATGAATCTAAAGTTGTTGAGAGTGTCGGAGTAGCCTACGACATACAAGATGTCGCCCTGGCTGCTGTGGGCTGTCTATGTAATTGCCAACAATGAACAATGAAATCCTATATTTGAAGTTCAAGATCTCAGAGGGGAATAACATGATCACCTCTTGATTGTCAGCTATCAAATAATCAAATGGTATGTATCCAAAACCTAGTAAATTCCATTATAGTTTTTATTAGTCGGTTATTATTATTCACGATTCTATTTCAATATCAAGTAGAGAGCAAAAACTCGTCGTTAACTTATATTAAATCCATAATAACTCTTGAAATACATTTGATATGCTTAGCTAATCCTATACTCACAACATCCATTAAGATATGTTTAGACCATATAATTTTCAGATTTATACCATAAATATGTATAATAATACGATCTATGAAAATTTTAAAATAAATGAAGGCAAGAATGTTACAAAATTAGTTTTGAAAATGTAGCACAATGAATGTGTATTTTTCATCGATATACATTACAACGTATAACAAACAACACTTAACGGATATTTAGTAATTTTATTATGTGTTTAACTATGTCAAATAAGAAACAGACAATTGTACTCGATAAGACAGTATAATGCCAAAAATTAGTTTGATGTGTAAAAATTTAGTATAAATATAATTACTTTGGACATAAACATATCACTGAATCCTATAATACTATTGTAAGTTGAAGGGCACACAAGTATGGCAACAACTGTGAAAAAGTCCTCTAAAGTTTCATTAAGGTGTTACGAGAGTGTCAGTAACACAAAATAACTCATGTGATGCTTCTATTCACATTACGATGCTACGTAGACAAAGTGGTCTTGAGTGTAACGGAGATAAGGGGAGATAAGGCGATTCTGTGTAGTTATTCAGTTGATGTGATTCTGAGCACCATGAGATCGCAGTAGCCATTCACTAGGTTAGTTCCCTTGCCGTTCTCTGGCTTTGTGCCGCCGAGCCATTGTACGTAGAATCGGGAGATGGCGGGGTCAAACTTCTTGCAAGGGAGGTGCATGAGCCGGCCCAAAGGTGCAATGGATCCATGATGGAAGGCTTCTCATCATCCCTCTGGTAGACAAAGCGGTTCAACATCATCCGGTCTAGGGCAGATTGAACCATGGCCATTGATCAAGACGTGTTTAATTAGTTAACCACATAGTACGCATAATACTAGGCGCTGTGCTATTTTTCCTGACAGAAATTTGTGTTCGGAGGGGCTATGCCCAACAAATCTCAATGGTAGGACACGATAGACAATGTTTAAATAGGTTTGGGCCTCAGCAAACAATGTCCTATAAAACCCTACTTCCTGTTTGTGCTGGTTAATATATCTTGTGAAGTGCGGACGATCTCGTGCGATGCTCAATCTGCTGATGGTGGATTATGGTCACGATGAGCCGATACTTCTAGGATGGTCACAAATCGAGTCAGTCCACATGTAGGTTGAGATAAATGCTAAGCCTTACAAGATAATCTAGATCTCATTTAGATGTTGGTGCAGCTTGTTCTCTAAGATGGTTCATTCAGCCCCCGCCAAGGGTCTGTGGATTGGGCTACCCTGTGACGAGTGGGCCTCCTTTAGCCTTCGTGGGCCTTTTGAACGGCGTAGCGCTCAACCCTCGTGGAAAGTTTTCCCGATGAACTAGCCTCTTAGTACTAATTAGGGATCATTATCCCGCATCATAAGCTATTTGGTTGATGCTGAATCGACCATTGGAGCGAGTCCGCTGACCGCGCCCGAGGAAACAATAGGACGCTCTGCCCGCGCACGTCCTCTATAGCAGGGATGGGGTGCTGCTGGTTGCTCACGCTGCTTCAGTTCTCTCGCCATAGCCTTCATTTCATCCCTAATGTTGCCCTTGGATGGCTAACATAGGCCATCCCAATCGCCGTCACTACGTCGCCATCACCGGCTGCCTTTTGCAGGCACGGAATTCTTCGTCCCCCTCCATGCATGGTTCCTCTGGTGGCACCGATCCCTCTTATCCTCTGTCCGCGGCGGGCGTTCCAGCCACGTTGTTTCTGGCGAGGGCGGCCCGTCGGCGATGGAGACTCCGTGAATGAATCGGGGATGGGCACGCCATATGGAGCATGCCTTCTGCCGCCGACCTACGCAAAGGGCTGGACGGCCAATGTCGGTCCAGCTGGCCGGCCGGCTATCCCATTCGATCGGGACTGGGGCATGGCGCGGCTCATCTGCACATCACAGAGAACCTCATTCTCTTGGTTGGTCAGGACGTGACGGCACGCTCTGTGCAAAGAATGTACGATCTCCAACTTGCTGGAGAAAAAATAGGCGACCAGGAATGTCCCTCCAAGAATACTGTTGGTTGGAACTTTACTGAATGAGCTAGGCTGTCCGTATAATTGCCACCAACGCGCAATGAAATCATAAATTAGACTTTTAATATCTCAAACTGGAATAACAGGATCGACCGCTTGATTGTCAGCTCGTTGTTCTGCATGTATATATGCAGTTATGCACCCACCGGCCTATCCACTCCTACTGACAGGCCAATCTCATGAGAGATATGGAGTCATAAGCTAGCATAGTGATTTGCTCACTAGTGTAGCTCTTGTCAGCAGATTCGGTGGTCGACAAATTAACACAAGAGTCTGACCTTGTTATTAACTTCTAGCTAATTAAATTTTTGTAACTTTCTATTAGGTTTCTTTACACATCCAAGCTTCTTCTTTTGCAAAAGTTTAGAGGAAAAAAAGCACGGTGAAACATTAAGCAAGTTGCCGGCGCACAAAGTCTTCTTTTTGTTGCGGGGGGACTTGCAGTGGTGAACGTTGTTGAGAGACTGAATATGGTTTGAAGCCTATGAAGCAAAAACAAACTACTACGTACCATCGTGGACAGGACTGAGCTATTTCAGAGCTAACTCAGCAGCCTGCAAGAGTATCGACAGTAGAGAAGCCAATAACTTTTGAAGCGAGTGTTTTTTCATCGAGAGATGCTTAAGCGCTTCTTATCTGCAAAACATGATTCTGCTACTTTCTGAAGAAGCTGGTCGCACCCTCCGAACAGGCGATTGTACAGCTAATTCTTGCTCGATCTGGAACTCTCAAGTGGCAACATCAGTGCTGGACTGAGTTTGATCCTGTGTCCAACCATGTCGGTCGGGAACATTAATAAGCATATTATGCAGAGCATAGCACAACTAAAAGGAGTAAAGTATGACTGGGACAGAAGAAAAAAGGAGGCATGAGAAGCAACTTGGGAATTACAGTAAAAAAAGAAGCAACTTGGGAATAGCTAGCTTGTCACTTAAACGCGTAGATCGCTTTTATGTAGCTTTCTTATATACCCTGAAAGCCTCACTGAGTTCTTATCGACAATCAATTGGCATGGCCGTGTAAAGCTAACTGTTCAGAGACCACTAGAAAGTGTTGTACTGTCGCCATCATTTTGGTAAGCAGAAATTTCATTTTATTATTTGGAGCATCTATATATCTATGAGAGCATGTTGCCCACCTAAACGAGTTCTTTTCAAACTTTACAAGATAGCTTGTGACAACCCTTTTGGGAGCCATTTATCAGGATACATAAACAGTAAACCTTACGGTCTAAGCATTGGCCTGCTTAAGGGTCCGGCTATATTTCAGTCCTTGAGAAAATCTCAGTCGATTTAGAACAATGCACCTACAATTTTGTTGAGCAAAAGGTGAAAGGACCGCTACAACAAGGCAAAACTTTTGCCTCGTTTAAAAAAAAATACAACAAAGCAAAAACGGAGAAATTGGTGGGAACAAAAACAGCCCAGGGCCGGTGACCACATGAACAATCTCGAGAAATTCATGGAGAAATGTTGCTGATGTCTTTCTTATTCACGAACGCGGGATACTGCACTACGATTTCCACAAGGTGGAGAATGTAATAATCCAAAAGAAAGTTTGCCAAGCTAACCTAGAAATAACAAGCATAACTACTCACGCAAAAAACCCGCCGATTTCCATGTCTCATCCTCTGAAAGAATGGATGTCATGAGAAGGCTATAATCGTCTAAACGGCATTCCTAAACGTACATCAATGTGTCGCTCGATCTAGATGGAGTGGGAGTCAAAATCACGAGGCCATGCATTTCCTCCTTCACCTTTAGATCCAGGTAGCATTGAGTCGTGGCCACCTATAAGAGGCCAGGTGTCTTCAGCCGAAGGCAAAACGTGAATTTGCGAATAGTTGTTCAGCAAACTCGAACCAAACTTGCCTCGCCTCTGCACTGAAAGATGATGATCATTGAGGTTGTCACAACACTTAGATCATCCACACACATGACTGCGCGATTGAGCAATGCTGTCGGCACCGCCGCGCCGAAGGACACCACTCACTTCAAACACCATTTTCTTAGGGTCCATCTAATGTCTCATGGAGGGTGGGGATGAATAGGTATACGTGAATTGTAGTTGCATTTCTGAATCGATCCGAGACTTATGAAAATCATGAGTGACCTAGAGAGACTTTTAGCCAACCCTGGTTTTTAAGCCGTTAAGGGGAAGTTCCTAAACTAGGACCGTGTAGCAGAGTCACTGCGACTTGGCCTATCTGGTTTACTCTCGGACCAAGTTCCAACGGCAAGATTGACCCAAAATTTGAGCTCGAAACTGAAAATTGCCTTGAAAAATGAAAAAAAAAACGAGTAAATCACACTACTCCCTCTGGTCCGCTTTAAATGTCGCGAAGAGAGCGCATCGTTAGTACCAAGTTACTACACAACCACGACAGTTTGTATGGGTCAGACTTAGTATATCTTTTAACATGCATTCTGGAAAAGCCAGTCGATCGATCCCAGTCCTAAACTCAGTAGATCTTAATCCGAAATGTGTGGAATTGTTTTTGTGAGACACGTTGCGTTGAAAGTAACCATACAAGGAGCCACTACCTGCGTTGATAAATATAAGATGTTTAGCTATTGCACATTTTGTCTAGATACGGATTGAACTGAGTGAACATGCACACTACAATCTATTTAGATACATGTATAAACATGTGAATGCGGTAAAAAGCTAAGCATCAGAGGGAATAGCTGATATGATAGCAAGGATTGGCCATGACCAGTGAACAGTAGCGTACGAAAGGCATCTCCAGGAAAACGGGAGAGGACGCTCCGATTAGCTGCCAGCACTGATGGCATTGGCACCAGTTAACCTGATATTGACCCTGATGAACTGATCATCATGCTCTAATTTGTCCTAGTCTGAGTGTCCTAGCCGCTGATTGGTGATCCGTTAGGCCATAGATCAGGCTTGACACTGTAACACATTAAAAGTGCAGTTTCAACAAACTTGCAGCACCGGAGTCCGGAGAGTGGTACCTAACAGCACGGCCGACAACACGACTAGTCGATCTATCTACAGCAGCAGCAGCACTGTACCCATGTTGCTGCTGCATGGAGAAACGAAGAATGTTTCTTCCTCACCTCTATCTCCCGCCAGATCTCTTCTCGCCCGCGGCGTGGACGGACCACGCAGGCACCGGGCGACATGACAATAATCGAGTTTGAACGGGTCAAAAAGGTCACGGCATCAACCTCCCCCAAGATTATCGACCAACCATAAATTCGATCTCTTCGCTGCTCGTGACGGGCGGCTGTTGGCTGGACGACCAATCATGCATGGGTGACATCCATGGATTCCGGCGTCGTCGTCGGCCAGCCATCTCCATGCCCGCCGCGTCCACCGCCACGTACGGCTGGTCACATCCACATGGGCGTCAGGTGCGTGCACGCGCTGCGGGCCAAGCGGCGTGGCCACCACCACCACGTTGCGGAGACACAGCGCCGCGCGCTCGGCCGGACCACCGCGGCCACGGAATCGTTGAGCTACAGGAGCAGGTTCATGCGTGCCAGGGTGGGCGGAGGTCGACGTGAACCGAACCGGAGACTCAGCCATGCATCAATATACCCGGAGATGCATTCGTGCCCGGCGCCGGCGCGAGTCTTTTTCTACGAAACTTCGGGTGTTCGTGCCCGACGCCGGTGCGCACTCCGGCCTGTAACTTCAGGTGTGATATATGTTACGCGAGTCTTTTTCTGCGAGACACTGTACGAGATCGATCGCCAGGCAGTGGCGAAGCTTAGCTCATTCCTATAGCCTGGGCAAAGTCTAATTAAACATGCATTAGCCTGAGTGCTTGCCCCGTAAAAATTCTTGCTTAAAGCTCCACTTCCCAGAAGTAATTAAGGGAAAATCACCAGCTTAGCCCGGGCAGGTGCCCGGGCCTTGGCTCCGCCACTGTCGCCAGGCCGGGCCGGTCGAGCAAACTCTACATTTGCTGCATGTTACGGCTACGTGGTGCACTACCCCAATCGATCGAGTTGCTCTGTGATGACAGCTTGGAGGATCTTTGTCATCAGGTGATCATGGGCAACGCAGATCTTAAGCTATGGGCCAACAGGAATTAAAGGCTTGATGTTGCTTGCACATGCATATGTGCATTATTCCCCCTCTCCCATGATACTATGTCTATTAGTTTTTTTATCAAAGTCAAACCTGACCAGCTATATAGAAAATCCATAAAAATACTTTATTTTGCAATACTATCAAACGTGCCCGTGCGTTGCAACGGAGACGAAAAAGTTGTGCCCGTGCATTGCAACGGGATAGAAAAAACATAATTTAGATGAAAAATGTTAGCGTATCCGAATTTGTTTCCCAAAGTCGATTGACCCACGTCACCCTAGACTTAGTTCATTTTTTCTTATTTATTTTAAGATCAACAGGCAGGGACACTTGAATGGTTTGGTCGACGGCAATTTCGTGCGCATCATCCATGATCTGGTGATCTCGTATGCATCCTCTTTATAATTGACCATAAAACACGCATGTTGAGAAGGGAAATATAATTATTTTCATGTTGCATATTTGTAAATATTATAAATAGAAAGTGATGCTCTAGGATTATTATGATACACATGATAATGTCCTCCAGATGTAATTAGTTGTATATGAACCTTTTGTACATATAGTCTGACAAAGAACAAATAATACACGCACGGGCCCTTAAATAATACAAACACATTAAGCTAAACCCATTAAGCACAATACAAACACATTAAGCTAAACCCATGCCACATTTCTGACAAGCCGCATGCATCAACCGATGCAGAGGCTGGGCTGCCCTTTTCGAAAAAAAAGAAAAAAAATGCCACATTTCTGACTAAACAACTAACCCACGAATCCCTTGGGCAAGACCACCTTGGTTTTTTGAATAGTAATTACTGATAATTCGTATGTTAATACTTCTTCTTCTCGGATTTGATTAACCGGCAATCGACCAAGCAGTCCAAAAAAATTCTGACCGTTAGGTTATGCATGCATACATGTCGATTGCCGGAGTAGACCGCCGCCGGGCATTGCAGCAAACTGTTTGGCATGAAAAATAATAAATACGCGTATGCGTATTATTATTTCTCTACGCACCAGGGGAAAATAATTATGCGGGCGTGCCAGTGTACTAAGTACACAAGTAAAAATATAGGGAAACTTGCATTTTATTAATCTCTCAATGGAGAAACAAAAGTACATGATCCCTTTACAATATGCGCTCCGTGGCCTGCTAGCGCGGCCAGCCTGACTATGGCGATTGCAGTCTCCTGGTTCACGGGGCCTCGAAAGGCTCCCGCTTAATTACTCCCGCGGGTTACGCCGCGAGACACCTCCGATTAAGCCGTGTGGTCGTCGTCGTCGTCTTCGCTTCACGTTCTGCATGCATGATGGTGTGGTGTGTGTGGGCAGCGGCAGAGCCCGTGTCCTTGTCGGTACACGCGCCGCTAAAAGCGTGGCCTTGCATCGGCCTCGCCCGCCCTCGCCGTCGCGCCTCGTCGGTCTTGGACGGCGAAAGTTGTTGTTGTTGTTGAGGTAGCATGATGCAGTCCGTAGGCTAGGACTTCTAGATGACAAACAGCTTCGTCGGGGTGTGCAGAGGGTAAGCCTCGCGGGAGTATGTGATTAGAAGACCGACGTCGGTATAAACCAACGGTCGCTCAAGTCGGTGTGGCCGGTATGGTCGACGCCTTGTCTTGGACGGACGCCGAGTTCACGGCAGTCTCGTCTTAGTCGGGGACGCCGTCTCATGGGCCTGTGGAGAAGAGGTGTCGAAGGTGCCACTGGTTGGTGGACACTGTCGATGACGCGCCGCCGTGGGTGCAGTCCTGTACACCGGGGAGTGCCTCCGGAATGAGCTATCCCTGTACGTCGAGCTGCAGCCTGCCCGCTGCACCTGTACGCCAGGACCCAGAGCTGCACCTGTACGCCGTGTTGTGCCTTCGGAACGAGCTGCCCATGTAGGCGAAGCTACCGAGCTGATCATGTGGCTAATTTTTTTTTAATAATACATTTTTTTAATGAAATTTGAAAAATATTACGGAAAACCAGGAAATTCCAAAAATAATACGGCCTCGGCCAGATTTGGGCCGACAAGACCTCGTCGGCCAGAGTTGGGCCGAAAAGTGCCCGTCGGCTGAACTCTGGCCGACTGCTTTGCATGGCGGGCCACGCCTGCGGCCGACAGGCCTTTCGGCGTGACGTCGGCCCAAGCCTGGCCGACCGGCCCTTATCGGCCAAAGCCTGGCCGACAGGCCAATTAAACCAACAATTTTTCGCGCCAGCCCTTCCCGGCGACGCCCGTTCGCGCCTTATTTTTCCCGCCATATTTCTCCCGCCCTAATTCTCCCGCCATAGTTCTCGCGCCTTTTTTTTCCCGCCATTTACCTCCCGCCTTTTTTCTCCCGCTCTTCTTCTCCTGGGTGAGCCTATATATATACCCCAATAGATTTGGTGATGGAGGAGGGGTGTGGTGCGTGGTTATTTCCTCAGTCGGATAGGAACGATGTCTGGTAGTTCGGGTCCTAGTTCGGAGCATAGGTCGTGGTGTGTTTTGTATCACGCCGCAATATGGACTGAAGGTAGTATTAGGGAGGGTAGGCCCAAGAGCTGTTATAGGGAGCTAGTTAGTGAGTGGGGCAACATTCGTGAGGTGGGAGAAATTATAGCCAAAAAAGCCAAAATCCAGATGACCCCTGAAGAAATTAGGGATGAAATTGATGGGTGGCGGTGGAAGTGGCAGAGAATTAATGAGCTAAAAGCTATTGAGGCGGGGCTTAGGGACATGCCTATGACACCGAAGTCAAAGATAATCCATTTTTCGCCGGAGGCCTATGCATTTCACGTGAAGGTAACTGAGTACCGAATTTATATTATGTTAGAATCTAGTGTTATCGTACTAACTTTTTCCCCTGATTTTGTGAATGTCCAGCACTGGCCTGCCGATGGACAGTTTGTGAACAAAGAGATCCCTCATTTTGGTTGGATGGAAATGCTTTTTGGCGCATGTCGTGATGGGCCTGGAAATCTCCTTCACGCTGAAGCAGTGAAGAGGGTTATATCAAAGGCGAAGAGTGGTGGATCATCCAAGGCTGTCGTCGATGAAAATAGTGATGACGACTTCATGCCTCCAACACGAGCACGTGGCAGAGGGAAGTGAAGTCGTTGATTCGAATTACTTTCGTACTCAGTTACCTCCACGTGATTAGAATTAGTTATCGTTGAGTTATATGTGAGATATATATGTACGTAGAACTACTGAAGTTGTAACGGAGAGTTGTCTCACATAATAATATGTCTCGTAGAACTACTGAAGGATATGTCTCGTACATACATAATAATATGTCTCGTACATATATGTCTCACATACAAATCGAAATACATATATGTCTGACATACAAATCGAAATACGAATATGACCCAAAGATATCACTGACCACGGCGTCGACCACATATACCGGAAGTCTCATGGACGACGTCTGCGCATGCGCGGAGGTCTGGCAAGGTTTGGTTCTGGCGGAGTCCAACCCAGCCTGTTGGGTGGCACAACCGCACGTCCAGGAATCAGTGATCCAGCATCATCATCATCCTGCGTCTCCTGTGTGGGGTAGGGTGGAGGAGTATTGTACATACCCATCCAATTGTCCAGTTCTGTGCGTACTTCAGGTATGGTCCCACTGTCGTGCTCACTCTCCCATGCGGATCCAGATGACTGCTGAGCGGACGTAGACGGACGATTTCCTGGATGCAATACAACATTAAGAAAGAAGTACGTAGCATTTAGCGTGGTGAATACAAATTTACAAGGTACTTACCATGTGGCTGCGGAGGTGGTCGAAGCTGATAGCCTGTCGTGGGACTATACTGCTGCTGCCAATGCGAGCCTCCAGCCTGGTCAGGAGAGGGTGCTCTGGGCGACGGCTGCGACGTCGAGCCTCCAGCCTGGTCAGGAGAGGGTGCTCTGTGCGACGTCATACGAGGTCGTGGTTGATGTCGATCCTGAGGCGTCACCTGCGGCTGCGGCTGTGGCTGTGGCCGTTGCGGTGGATGACGTGGTGGACGTTGTGCTGCTTGGCGGTGATCGACGTCAGACGCACGTGTGCACGTGATAGCCTGGTAGATACCTCGCAGCCTCTGCTCGAAGCGCTGCAGGAAGGACTGATGGTGCGGCCGGTCCAATAGAGGGCCAGACGATAGGGAACGTCTGTAATCGGACACCTCCGTCTGTAACTGGTAAGTCAATTCAGCCTGTAATTTGCATCGTTATCAGTAAGTTGTACATAATTTTGCAAAATTTGTAAGAATTAACTAATCTCTTACCGCGTACTGTCTGGAGCCTGCAGTAGACTGGGTCGGATACATATCCCACGTAGTAGGAGCCGGTGTAAGCTCAGGATGCTCGACATACGTAATGCGTATCCGGGTTGAGGTCATGTAAATTTGAAGGTACGAATTGAATAGGTCAGGATCAAACACGAGGTCCTCCTGCCAGACTCGTGTCGTCGCAGTTTCCCACTCTGCAACGTAGCTGCCAACCCTCCGCATCCACGATAGTGCGCTCCTATTAGTTCCCTTTCTTGTGAGCCTACAGTAGCAGTAAGTGTTAGACAATTCCTCTGTGGATGCGTAATTGAATAATGCGTAAATAAACAATGCGTAATTAAACCTACCCGTGGATGTTAGGTGGGACATGTTCCTCTATCGACAGAGGGAGTGCCTCTTGTCGTAGACCAAATTGCCTCATAACCCGCTGCTGGGCCATCTCCTCCACGCAGATATCAAAGACAATTTTTGATTTTGTCATCCAGTACGCGCGATCTCTCGGGCAGTAGGGAGCTGCTGTGAGAAAGAAAGGAAGAAAGGAGGAAGAAGAAGAATGGGAGGAAGAAGAAGGCTCGGCCGAGCCTTATTCAGCACCCTGTCGGCCAGGCTTTGGCCGATAGGGGGCCGGTCGGCCAGGCTTGGGCCGACGGGAGGCCACGTCACACCGACAGGCCTGTCGGCCGCAGGCCTGCAAAGCAGTCGGCCAGAGTTCAGCCGACGGGCACTTTTCGGCCCAACTCTGGCCGACGAGGTCTTGTCGGCCCAGTACTAGCCGAGGCCGTATTATTTTTGGAATTTCCTGGTTTTCCGTAATATTTTTCGAATTTCATTAAAAAAATGTATTATTAAAAAAAAAATGGATCATGTGCACCTGTACGCCAGGCCGCCGAGTTGATGCTGTGGCCCGCCGCACCTGTATGCCAGGACCTGAGCTGCACATGTACGCCGTCGCCTGGAACGCCGGAGTGCACCCACCTCATAGGTATAACTGCACCTGTTTGAGCTGAACTGGAAACAAACCATACTTCAACGCATGCATGGGCATGCATGATCGTGTGGGCTTTGTGCTTTAGACATGCAGGCATGGTTTAGGCTACAATCAATGGTTATACTCTGTGCCATGCGAGCTTAGCTGGCTAGCTGCTCGCGTCCAGCCACCGTCATTGGGCGTCAGCAACGGCGACACGCCGCCGAGGGGATGCTGATGGTGACGACTTAATATGCTCCCGCCTATGCTGTTTGTTCCTGTACGTCCGCCGGCTACTGATTGAACCTGTACGCCGACCACCAAGCTGCTCTTGCATGTTGGACGTCCAGATGCACCGGCCGGGCGTCAGCAACAGCGAAGCGCCGCCGCGGGATGTCGAGCCGTGATCTACACTTGTTCCTGTACGCCGGACACCAAGCTGCGTCGGCACGCCGAGGTACGCCGAGCGAGCCATGAGACGCCGAGCGCCGAGCTATGGTCGATCTGCCCGCCTGTCCCTGTACGTCAAGTGAAGTTGCACCTCTGCGCCGAGCTGAGCTTGCCCTCCGGATTGTACGTCGAGCTGAACCTGTCCGCCGGGATCGCCTCGACCTGCCCCTGTTCGTCGGCGTCGTCATGGAGAAGATACTTCCCCAGTGCTGTCACGATGATGAAGTGGCGCCATGGCTGTATGTTGGCTGCCGTCGCGACCTCGTAGCGTCGTTTTCATGACTGACAGCACCCTTCTTGCTCCTGGCCGCCGTCCTTGATCAGCTTGGTTGGAGCGATGGACGTGCGTGACCAGCGGCATGTGTATCGCCGAACTCGAACGACGTCGGCGTCGATTCCATCCACCGTCCATGCTAGCTGTGAGAGAGAAAGACGAAGAGAGAGATCAAGATTAGTTCTCACCATTGGAGCAGATGCTTCTTGCGTCCATGATGGTGTCCGTCTCCTTCCTTCCGATGAAGGCCTTCAAGTGCTTGCTTTCTTTGGATCGTTGGTGCGTGGTCTTGTGGATTGTTAGCTACGAGTTCTTGGCCAGATGGAAATCTCCACCTCCGGCCTCTCGCCTCTGTTTCCTCTTTCCATACACGCCAAGCTCAGCCTGTCCGGCTCCGGCCTCGGGCAGTGGATGAGGAGGACGTCGCGCAGCCGAGGGATCTGATGGCGGTGACGACGGCCCAACACGCGTCGGCTTCTATACCTGCACCTGTACGCCAAGCGCCAACCTGCACTTGTACATCAAACATAGAGGCCGCCGGCTCGAAGACGATCTTGACGTTGGTCTTGCCATCTGTCTCGTCTTCTATGGCGCAGCGGCCGCACTGAAGGCGGGCTGCGTCTTGGCAAGCTCCGGCGGCGCCGGCGTTACTCGGCGCGTGAAGACTCCATCGTGGCAATTGGATGCGATCTACTCCGTCTTCAATCTTCTGGGCGCGTGTGCTCCACGGCCGCCGCCGCCGGTGCACGATGTTTTGGCCCTTCTCCTCCAGGTTCCGACTTCCGATCTCCTCCTCTCTCCCCCTTCCTCCTTCTGGCTCTCTCCTCCATGCTACTTCAATTACAACAACATCATCGCCGCCAAGACCGACGAGGCATGACGGCGAGGGGCGGGTGTGGCCGGAGCTAAGGCCACGCTTCTTGCGGCGCGTGTACCGACGAGGACACGGGCTCTGCCGCCGCCCACACACATACACCACCACACCATGCATGGAGGACGCGAAGCGAAGACGACGAAGACAACCACACGGCTTAATCGGAGGTGTCTCGCGGCGTAACCCGCGGGAGTAATTAACCGGGTGCCTTCCGAGGCCCCGGGAATCAGGAGATCACAATCGCCATAGTCAAGTTGGCCGCTCTATCAGGCCACGGAGCGCTTTGTATCAGGGATCTTGTACTTTGTTTCTCCAAGAGAGATTAATAAAATACATGTTTCCCTACTTGTTTCTGTTCCGAGAAGTCTGGACTCTATGCTTATATTTCTCTCCTCCGACTTCCGCTTCAGTTGCGCGTTGAGATGTTTATCTCGTCATCCGCACGCGTCTTTCTGTTCCGAGAAGTCTGGACTCTATGCTTATCTCTTTTCAGATATCGGGTTGAGTTGGTACGCCGCGGCCGTATGTATACGGCCGGCACATGGTACATGTACGAGTCAATCTAGCAGGCCAGTACATGCACGTACGGCTCTGGCAGCTCTGATCCGACCTGGCTCAAGCCATGCATACGGCATGCATCATCGGGTGCTAGCTCATGCATGTATGAACATTCGGTTCACTGAAGATACTAGCATGTACATATACACCTAAGATTGCGTCCCCTTTTTTTTTCTTCTTCTCATCATGCCATGCACCAATAATTTATTTTGTGGCACAAAATGACAAAATTGCGTCGAACACAAACATAAGGAAATTATTCTAACTTAATTTCTTCCTTGATCAAACCATGTGTACTACGCATAATCACCCTGTTTAACTGTTATTATTCTGTTAGCAACTTAGCATTGGCCGGCCAGGAGGTTAACTTAATGAATTGATGCGTACATTTCCCAGCGCCTGTCCTTTCGTTCAGGAGCTCCTTCCAATCAATTATCTGCTCATAAGGTTTCACGAGCATATCAGGCGAGGGATTGGGATTGAACATCCGGAACGAAGGAGCAGACAATACACAGGCTGAACAGAACAGTAGTACGTGCGACGAAGGAGAAGCAGAAGGAAGCAAGAGCTGACCCCCATCACCCGGCCTGTGCACTCACGCGGGCTAGCGGCCAATCGATCCGTGGCTGGGCTCCCCGGCGGAGGCAGCTTCGCCTGTCACTGCCACCGGACGCCGCGCGGCATGGCGACCACGCAGAGGCAGGGCAGCGGGCCTCACTGAAGACAGGATCCCGACCGGCAGCAGAGGACGTGCCGTGAGGCGGTGGCCGGTGAGAGAAGTTGTGGTTGAGTGAGGCCTGCACCGGCGGCGCTGCTCGTGGAGCTTGGGCGGCGCACAGGCTGGTCCAGGTCGGCGGTTAGGTATTGGGCGGGATACACGGCGGCGGAGATCCGGGATCCATGGAGAGCTTGTCCTCCTCGCGGCCATGCGGGAGTTGAGAGGAGAAGTCGAGGTGGCCGAAGTGGACTCCTGGAGCCCGCCGGACTCTCGCGTCAGTGGGAGGCATGGCGTCGAGGCCACGATTGGGGAGGCAGAGTGTCGCACGAGGTAGGCGGAAGCGCTTGGAGCTTCGAAAGTGAGACAGCAAAGAGGAAATTTTGAACCGTTTTTTCAACTTGGCGGTGGCAGTGGTCCGTAATTTACTGCAATTTCAGGGGCAATTTCAATGACGTACCACAAGAAGCTTTAATGCTTTTATTATTAGGTATAGATATAGATAATCGTAAAAGGAAATTACTATGAAAAGACTAATGCATTGACGTTTTCTTAAGCATATATCCTTAAAACATGGTACACATGTTACATTTTCTGCAATATTAGAGTCTGCAAATAACCAACTCACTTATTTCACATATGACCATGGGTTAGGTAATACAAATATTCTTCCACATAAGCCACAACTTATTTTTCTGTTTACTCATGCAGATCTGGATGATTGGCTCAGAGCATAACAAAACAGAACATCTCTTACAGTTAACTGAGCCAGTAATTTTGGAGGTTCATTTCCTTGTGGCTGGGTCAAAGACGTTCACACCCCACAGCCTCTCCAGCATCTTTGATTCATCAACTCCAGTTTGGAGAAATAAATCTTAGGCTTTGTTTGGATTCAGATATTCAGCTCAAGTCATTGAAATGTGCTCCAGTACGAAATCAGCCAAAATATTGAAATGTGCTCCAGCTCGAGGCAGATTTTGTTGTTTCGATTCGCTGTTCTGCAGTGTATTGGCAGTTGGAAACCAAAGAAAACAACCGATTCCAATTCCTCTTTTGGATAACTTGTTGAATCGCACATTGTGAAGAACCTGCATCCCTCGGTTGTCTACTGCGCGCGTCTAGCATTGTGTAAGTACCGATGTACTCCGTATGTGGCAGCTTCTTTTTCCATCCTGCGACCACCAGGTGTCCACCTCCACCACGTTCCGCATGAACGCCCAGCGACGCGGACGCACAGGCGCAGGCTCCCTTGCCGGCTTGCCGCTACCACATGCTACAGCTTTTTCCCGAGCTTTTTCCGCGCCCTTTCAGCTTGAAGAAGAACATGTTCGGGATGAGAGACTGAATCAGAAACAGAGGCGCCGTCGCGTGCAGCCGTGCAGGAGGAGTTGGCCACGCACCCTATTGCCGCTGCCACCGCGACATCAGATCCTGCACGCGGAGGATTGTGGTGCTGGGATCCGACACCAGCCACTAGCTCCCGTACTCGTCGTTGCCGTGGAGGGATCGATTCTGCGAGGGAGGACGCGCCGGCCGCGGGCAAGAAGAGATGGAACGGCCGGATCAATAATTCAGCAGGCAAAGGAGGCAGCGAAGAATCAATTGTGGAGGTTTGCAGTGAATCGGCGGAGGCGACGAAAGGGAACCATCATCGGATGCGGTGGCGGAGGTCGGCGGGAACTCCGGCTCTGGCGACCTGGGAGCGGATAGGCAGTGGTGCTCGTACGCACGACAAGCGGGCAGAGCTCTCTTCTTGTCCCCTCCGCTGGCTGCGCTTGTTCGAGGAAAGTTTGACGCGAGACAGCGAAAATTAAAATCGAAACGATAGGTGACTTATGGGTGGCAGTGGTGAGTAATTTTTGTCAACTTTGAGGACAATTTCAATGACGTACCACAAGAAGCCTTAATGCCTTTATTATTAGGTATAGATAGAGTTTGCTCGGCCGATATCTTGCAGCGTCTTGGTTGGCCTAATTGTGGTTTTTGCTAGCTTCGCAATCCTCTATTCAAGTGTAAGTTATCCAGGAGTGTTTGTAATTAAATTAAGCAGTGGCTTGTCTTCGTACATTTTGTTTTCGACCTATGGGCATGTCCACCTTGGTGGTGGGGGGGGGGGGGGGGGGGGGGGGGGGGGGTTTGGTTGCAAAGCATTTGGGCTCTATAATGCCGTGAGTGTAGGCTTTTCTTTGTAATGTTCAGCCGCTTGGCGAGTTTCATTTCTAAACTAGGTGGTCAATTTGGTAAACCAAGGCGAAACTTGTCCAAGTTGATGGAATAGCACATCAACTAGGTGATTTCTTGATCTTGTTTTGTATCTTGGAGCTCTACATTTGGAGTAGCTAGGGATCCTCGACGGCAAAAACACTGATAAATAGGTAAGGCGGGAGGGGTCACATTGGTGTAGTTATAAAAGAAAAAAGAACGCTTTGTCTTTCGGCTTTTTAAAGAAGATAGGTTGTTGTCGGTTCAAGAAGACGCTCTTCGAAGGTGTATTGCTAATTTCAAGGATATAGTAAATCCATGTACAATAGGCATGTTGGAAGCTCCTATGTGAGGAGAAGGTGAAGAGCGAGACCTAGGAGAGGTTACATCCTTATGGCTTGAGTTTTTTTTTAGTTTACTATTGCAAATGTGTGGCTCATCTCAAATCGCTAGGGTGCAAGTTTCAAGAAGTATCGGGTGCTCCTACCCCATGCTATAGAGTTTGTAATCCAAAATAAATCTAAAAAGGATAAATTCTATAGTAAATCCAAAACAAATCTAAAGTAGTAGCCAAATATTGCTATTCAGATCAAATTTTAAACATGTACTATTCACGATTAGATTTGTCCTTTTGCTTGATGCTGCCATTTTTAGTAGATCATGCATTCTAAATCTTATGTCATGGTTGATGTATATCATGTTGATGTTGTCATTTTGTTTGTTGATTCTTTTGAACTTCTGGAGTACTAGCACCGTAGCACTTTAGGAGGTGGGAGCACTAGATATTTCCTTAGAGAGCCCGATGATTGAATGCCAACAACGATATGCATGTGATTTGACATACCCCAAAACTACCGCACGGAATAGCAGGACGTCGTATGTGGGCCTCCGTACTTTTTTCGATAAAGAGAATATATTAATATTAAAAAAATACCAATTACACCAAAGAACTAGAGAAGACACTAAGGGTGCACACAACCAAAAGAAGGAAAAAAAGAGAAAAGCAAATGGAAAACATGGCCCGCCAAAGTGATCATCGCCCCGCAAAGGCAGTAAACAAGCTCCACCGTTAACAACACCTAGACTGTGAAAGTGTTTCTTCAACAACAACGCCCCATAAAAAAAACCAATGCATAAGCGCCGTCGTCACCTGATCTGATCATGAAAGTCAAATCATGGGTTTTTACCCTGAAGAAAGTCCGATCAATCTCGAAGTTCGTCATTGCCAGGTATAACTAGTGAAGGTGAGACCTAGTCTTTTCACCCCAGAAATCGAGACTTGCTATCCGAATAGCACCACAAAAGCCGAAGTCATCCTCTGGTGCCAATGCAAAGTGCCGATCACAAGGCTCACAATCATCACACACACGGTTTTGAACACGCACAGCGAGCTGTGATGCATTGTCTTCTCCTCTTACATTGCGAACACATCGGAGATATCCCCACGGTCCTCCCTGCTAAACTTACTGTCTCTTCCCTGAATCGAGCGGCACCGGCCGGGCGCCGGCGGCGGGTGGGATCTAGAGGAGGGCCCGACGGCGATACGGTGCGTCCAAATGATTATCCGAAACGTCGTCGCTGGATTATTGGCGAAATAATTCCGTGCTCGGCGACAGATCCACGATCCAGCACGCGCATACTATCCCACATGGCCTGGTCTCCGCCCGGTCAACCGCCGGAGTTAATCCCAAACATTGGTCCGCCGTTCAGGTTACAGTTACGGCCGGCCCGCATCAATACCAGTACACCACCATTCGATTGGCGTGCGCGAGTCTATAAATTCGACCCGACCCTGCTGCTTTTTCACTCACACTACTCACAAGCTCACACAGCAAGCGTCTGCATACAAGCCAAGCACCAGACGCCAGCAGCCCACACTACAAGTGGCTGGCCCGTAGAGTTCGAGAGCTAGCTGGAGATGGCACCGGCTTCGTCGTTCCCGATCATCGACATGGGGCTGCTCGGCGGGAAGGAGCGGCCAGCGGCCATGGACATGCTGCATGACGCGTGCGAGAACTGGGGATTCTTCCAGGTGAATATGTAACACAAGTCGCACGATATGCCGTGGATCAAGAACAAGCTGCATATAAATATTTCGTGCCGATGTTACTTAGTCCTGCTCCTATGTTGATTTTTGCTTTGTTATTGTGGTGCTTGCGTTCAGGTTCTGGACCACGGCATCTCGACGGAGCTGATGGACGAGGTGGAGAGGATGACCAAGGGGCACTACAAGAGGGTGCGCGAGCAGAGGTTCCTCGAGTTCGCGAGCAAGACGCTGCAGGAAAACGGCGGCAAGGCGGCGGAGAACCTGGACTGGGAGAGCACCTTCTTCGTGCGCCACCTCCCGGACCCCAACATCGCCGACATCCCGGACCTCGACGACGAGTACCGGCGAGTGATGAAGCGGTTCGCGGAGGAGCTGGAGAAGCTGGCGGAGAGGCTGCTGGACCTGCT
The DNA here is from genome assembly GCA_947311845.1 of Poa pratensis. Lineage (NCBI taxonomy): Eukaryota > Viridiplantae > Streptophyta > Magnoliopsida > Poales > Poaceae > Poa > Poa pratensis. The sequence goes on along the minus strand of CAMZMU010000097.1, from coordinate 17,228,659 downwards.
CTGCGAGAACCTCGGCCTGGAGAAAGGCTACCTCACGCGGGCGTTCCGCGGCGGCTCCAAGGGCGTGCCCACCTTCGGCACCAAGGTCAGCAGCTACCCGCCGTGCCCGCGCCCCGACCTCGTCAAGGGCCTCCGCGCGCACACCGACGCCGGCGGCATCATCCTGCTCTTCCAGGACGACCGCGTCGGGGGCCTCCAGCTGCTCAAGGACGGCGAGTGGGTGGACGTGCCGCCCACGCACCACTCCATCGTCGTCAACCTCGGCGACCAGCTCGAGGTCATCACCAACGGCAGGTACAAGAGCGTGCTCCACAGGGTGGTCGCCCAGACCGACGGGAACAGGATGTCCATCGCGTCCTTCTACAACCCGGCCAGCGACGCCGTCATCTTCCCGGCGCCGGCGCTGGTGGAGGAGATGGAGGCCGGCAGCAGGACGTACCCCAGGTTCGTGTTCGAGGACTACATGAAGCTCTACGTGCGCCACAAGTTCGAGGACAAGGAGCCCAGGTTCGAGGCGTTCAAGTCCATGGAGGCCGAGAGCTCCAAGCTCATCGCCATCGCTTAGCAACAACAGCAACCACCCGGCCTGCTCTGCTTCCGTTCCGTACGTGGCTTCAGTTAATGGTCGAGGACGACGAGACATAGGATGCCTCAGAGTTCGTACGTACTACAGTACGAGACTACTGGCTACTTGCAACTGTTTGGTGTTTGAATAATCGAGCCTGCTACATGCGCTCGGCGTAGCTAGGATTGTGTTCGTCATTTTTCGCTGTGTTGTGCTGCTTCCGACCAGCATGAGAGCTGTACTGTGCCGTATATGTTCTTATTTCCACAAACATCGTATCGAATGTCTATATTTAATATACGTCTTCTCTCGTTGTGTAGTGCCTTTTTTAGTGCGCTGCTGTTGACACTTGACAGGGTGTTGATGTGGGAACCGAATTCGTCCAATGCCGTCTCGATCACGTTACAGACGCCATCTTTTTTATGAAATCCACACCGGTACATTGTCAACATTTTCTGCATCGCTTTTGCCCGACAGCACACTACGTGCATTCCATATAACTCTTTGCTTGTCCAGCACCCCAAGTGATTTTATCTCTATGTTGTCATTATTCGGTGTGCAGAAACAATAGGCTATTGCATATCCACCTTTTACCGGTAAAGCGATGAGCATAATCGAAAATATAAATTGACAAGTAGAGCATAATATGTAGATAGAAAGACAGATGGCTTACGTAAAGAACTTAAAATTAAGAATATAGCACAGTGGCCCTAGCATTTTGCAAGAGCATCATCTTTAGTGTAACAACTAGGGAACTTAGCGCGGCAATGCCGCGCCGTGTAGTAAATGAAATTTAAATTTGGTAATGTGCACATTTAAAAATTGTGTAGTTTTGAAAATTAGTGTAATTCGAAGAAGTTTGCGTTTGAAAATTGTTTAGAGTTCGAAAATTGTTCAAGGTGGGGTGTTTTCATATTTGAATTATGTGTACGTTTGTAAAATGAGTAGATTTCGAAGATATTTGAAATTTTGAAATATGTAAATTTGAAATTTGATTATATGGCACAAATAATCAGCATATATTTTTGTGAGGGTATTTATAGAAATACTTTCATGTTCTAGAAATAGTTCTAAAGAGGAAGTGCATTAGGATTTTCTTCAAATATTCACCATTTCGAAATATTCAAACATATTTGCTTTTTGACATAAATAATTAGAATTTTTTTTGGGAGCATTTTGTTGTATTTTTCCATATTTTCCGGATGGAAATTTTCAGAGATACTTCCATTTGCTGGAAATTTAATAAATTTAAATGCATATAATTAGAGGAAGTCAATTTGGATTTTGTCTAGATATTCACCGCACCCCTTGTAATTGGAATTGTTGAAATCCGTTGGAATTTTGTGTGTAGAGTATGTCCAAATAGTTGGTGAATTGAAATGTTCAAATATATGGTTGTATGGTGCCATAAATTTTTAATTGAACTCCAAAGTTCACTTAGTTTGTATACAACTATTTACCAATTTGGAACATTCAAATATGTTTGTATTTCGCCATAAGTAGTTAGTATTTTTTTAAGCATGTTTATATATTCTAGAGTATCTCGAATTATGTAGGAAATTGAAGTGTTCAAATTTGACTTTATCTTTCATTAATGTTTACTGAATTAGAGTATCCCCAAATATTGACCAATTCAAGATATTCAAACATGTTTATTCTTTGTCGTAAATAGTTTGATTCTATTCTTCATTAATGTCTACTGAGTTAGAATATCTCCAAATATTGACCAATTCAAAACTTTCAAGCATGTTTGTGAGCATGTTTATGTATTGTGGAGTATCTCCAACTATTTAACAATTTTAAATGTTCAAATGTGATTTTGTTTTCCATTAATATTTACCGAATTTTAGTATTTCTGAATGTTGGCCAATTCAAAATATTCAAACATGTTTTGCATTAATGTTTACTGAATTAGAATATCTCCAAATATTGACCAATTCAAAATATTCGAACATGTTTGTGAGCATGTTTATGTATTGTGGAGTATCTGTAATTATGTAGTAATTTTAAATGTTCAAATGTGATTTTATTTTCCATTAATATTTACTGAATTGGACTGTCTCAAAATATTGACCAATTTAAAATATTCGAACATGTTTTGTTTTTTGTCGTAAATAGTTTGTTTTTTTTTAACTTTTTGATGTGTTTTTTATATTTTTTTGATGGATATTTATAGAAATGTCTCCATTTTATGTTTTTTTTAAAGAAAAAACTGACTGGTGGGCCCCATTGCTACGTCACAAGGACGTCAGCAATGGCCGCACATCGGGCACGGCGAGCACGCCGGCGACGCATCCACGCGTGCTGGGACGCGAGCGTGCGCGCGGCGGACGCGCGGCGGGCGTGGGGTCCCGAAAGCGGCGGCGCCTCCACGTTTAGGCTGCCGGAGCATGCCCGGCGGCATGCATACGCGGCGGAGGAAGCAGGCCGACGCCGGCGACGAATCCGGCGCTTCGCGGGCATCCCAGGACGCGAGAGTCGGCGAGGATGAAGAGGAAGCGACGGCGGAGCACACCGTGGCCTTCGATTTGAGCGGGGAGGAGCTGGACGCCGGCGGAGCGCGTCGGCGGTGGCGGCGATTTCGACGTCGCGCGGGACAGAGAGGGGGAGGGGGGATTTTGCGGACGGTTTTGCAGAAAAGTCGTGGATTTTTCTGGAATCACAAATAGGTCCCTCGCAGCGTTAAAATTTGGACTGCGGGGCAATTTCTCGCTTTGCGAGTTTGTTTTTGCAAAATGGCGCGGTGCGCGCGTTCTGATTGGTAGAAAGTCAAGTGCTACAGTGGTATGCGTTTTGGGGGCGACGTGGCTCAACCGTGGGCGTCCATTCGCAGATCGGACGGTCAGAAGAATTGGGGAACGTGGACAGCGAAATGGAGGCTGAATCGCACCTACTTTCATATATAGTACTATTCTGCTAGGGAAATACCAGGATGAACCTGGGTACATTTGCTCCTGCCCAGGACGAGGACCTTCCGAATGTTCAAAAATTCCGAAAAAAATGGAGACATGCATACACATGTATGCAGTAATAGTACAAAATTTTGTGGAGAAATGATCTTTCATTTGGCCCGTGTAAAAAAGACAAATCTATGACGTATATACACTGCTATACAGCAGTACTGTAGCATTTGCAAATTTGTCTTTTTTACGTAGCCAACGTAAATACAGATTCTTCACGAAACTCACTTGCCGGCGCATTGGATTTGCATTACCTATGCATCTGATTTTTTACAGATTTTTTTGACTTTTCAAAAGTGGTTTAAATCAAGATTAAAAAAAAAATAGGCAGGAGCAGGTGCCCGCCGGTTCACTTTATTCACTCAGGCTAACTATTTTTGTCGCGGTGCATCCGGAGAAGGATCAAGGATTTGGATGCATTGGTGGTCCATTTGTGTTTATAAAGCAAATCACACATGCCAAAATACTGGTACTCCGTATTAAATTAAACAATAGCATTTTTGGTCTTACAAACATATTACAAATAAGCGTGAATTTTGCCTAAAACCTTCAAAAGTTCAAGGAAGACAGTTTGTCGGGCTTAATCCTTATCATGGCCATGGAAGTATGGACTTTCACTTGCCCTTAATATGGCTTACAATCACATTGTGGTTAATTCTGATAATATGACCGTGATCGCAACAGTGAATCAAGGGGGATATCCTTTAAACCCAGCTGCATCCGTGCTCGCTGAATGTCCTCGCTTAGCACCTGAATTTGTGAAAGTAACCTTAAATCACTGCCGCAAAGAAGAAAATGGGGTTGCTAATGAATTAGCTAGGCAAGCCATTTTATTGTATCCGAATACTTGGCTTGATGATCATCCAGGTTTCTTATGCCTATGCTTGTAAAAATACTTTGACAATTATAGAGTAATAAAGGTTGACAAGTGAGAAACCCTCGCGTCGTCCGCCACGGGCGACTCGGGGGAGCCCTACCACCCCAGCCGCCGGCCACCCCCTCCTCTCCCTCACTCTCCCCGTCGTCGCGGAGGAGGTCGTCCCACGGCGGATGGCGACGGCGGGGTGGCTCTGCCCAATTTCTTTTCAATAAGCCCGGCAGTTTTCATCGAACCTAACATCTCTGATCTGATCTAAGACTGGATCCGGCCGGCCGCCGTCCACGGATCACGCGGATCATGCGCGCGCATTGGCATGCACATCCACGGATCATGCCAGCGTCGTGTGCATGGACATGATCCATCCAGCCGCCATGCAAGTCCACGGATCTTCCAGCGTCCGTATGTGTATGGGCACGATCCATCAGCCGCCATGCATGCAAGTTGCTGCCTCGGAGGCGCGTCCAGCTCCGTCAAGATTGGAAGGCCAGCTCCGTCCAGATCGGAAGGACGCGTCGCAGGAAGGCGGCGGCCTGATTGTGAGGTGAGGCAGGAGACACATGATGGCGGCGGTCAGACGATCAGAGTACCGGCAGCCGCTCACTGACGCTGGTCGGTCTACCCGACGTTGTGTTGCCACCAGATCGATGTTCCGGATCTTTTGTCAGAGATTTTCACGGATTGGCTCATGAAGCTCTGGAATTCTGGATAGGATTGTATACGGTCGTTGATACGTCTAAAACGTATCTATAATTTTTGATTGTTTCATGCCATTTTTATGCTTTTAGCACTTGTTTTATATTAAGTTTATTATTTATTTGGACTAACCTACTAATAGTTGCAAAAGTGCACAATGTTCTTGTTTTACTCTTTGATGTGTAGAAATTATCAAGAATACAAGAGGAAACCTTGTTGGAGTCGAATTGGGACTTTCCTGAAATCTGTCTGAGAACTTTTTACGAAGATTGCCAGTTTGACCCTCGAAGATGACGTTATATGGAGACCTGGCTGTTACGAAAGTTGTCACAATTTTCCATACGAAGATTTTAAGCCCGAGATCAGCCCAATCGGAGTTCGGACGCGGCCTGTAGGCCCGTTTTGGTGGAACCCTAAAAGGGGGTGACGGAAATCCGAGAAGATATATAAAGGGAGGAAACCTAATTCGTGGAGGACTCCTCCACCCACGAATTTCAGCCACCAAAAGCCACGTTTTTGCCTCCCCCATGGATCCCATCTCCATGGGGGAGGGCTCCCAAGAAGCCATGAAGGAGGGAGGCTAAGGGGCGGCGCTCCCCAAGCTTGCCGGCGGCGGGGAAAGGAGTTCCCCGCACCGCCGGCGCCGCCGCGCGCTGCCCCTCTCCGCCGTCTTCACCGCCATCTCCATCACCATCTCCTCCTTGTATTCAGTGGTTCATCCTCCCACAAACCTCTGTACCGTCCTATGTAAACATGGTGTTTGATGCTATAATATTTATCCTATGATTTACATCATGTTTCCGTAGTTTATTTGTCTTTTGATTGCTTAATTGAATGCATGAGGTTCATTAGAGTTGTATGTCTATATGGTGCTGTCCTTTGGTGTCCATTATATTTGTGCGCGCATGGATCAAACACCCTAGGGTTGGTAGTATTTGTAACGAAGCGGGGGAAGTTCTGCCGGAGTGACAGAAACCTGAGAACGCGAACCGATTAGTTGCACGTATGGGAGTAAGAGGACCTTGAACTTAAGGCTATGGTTGGGGAAACCTTAATGCATTGTTAGTATTTGCGGATGCTTGCTAACAATCCAATCATATAGTACTTGTAATCCCAAGTAGTGGAGTGCATGTATATTTAGCCTCTCCCACATAGAAAACTGCATCGAAGACAATGAACCAAGTACCTTCACTAATTAATCTTGGACAAAGCCACCACAATTACCACCACTTTTCCACACTCATGGTACTGTTAGTATATGGTTACTTAGTGTATTTTATTGCTGCAGCACTAACATTTACTTTCTTGTATTTATTATCTTGCAAAACTACCTCTCATACCCGTATTGCTACCGTAGTTTTTTTTCTAGATAATGCAAACGTTTAGTGTGCGTAGAGTTGTATCAGTGGTTGATAGAACTTGAGAGAATACTTATCCTACCTTTAGCTCCTCGTTGGGTTCGACACTCTTACTTATCGAAAAGGCTACACGCGATCCCCTATACTTGTGGGTTATCAAGACCTTTTCTGGCGCCGTTGCCGGGGAGCCATAGCGTAGGTTAATGTTCTTGTGTGCACTTGTTTGCTTTATCTCTAAGTAGTTTTTATTTTCAGTATTAAGTTGTTCTTTATCTTACTATGGATAGGGAATGCGAATTACAAAAAAAATTAGGTGTAGTTGTTATCTAAAAACGTTTTCAAAAAGAAAAGTGATTGGAAAGATGAGTAATGGTTAAATGGGGGTCGACCTTGAACACTTGTGTTCATGCCTATGAAACCAAAACAAATCTTTCCATGGAAGCTTTTCATTAAAAACATGTAAATATTGTAAATATTGTGTATATACCTCTGTACATAAAAATAAAATGCTAATTATAGTCTTTAGTTAATTGAAAGTTGATAGTTTTACTTTGCTGTCCAGAAACAGATTTTCTGTGCTCCACCGTATTAAATGTTTAAAATCACCAGAACGTGATCTTGATCTGAAATTTCTTGAGTGCAAAGTGATGCTTATTATTTCTTTCATTAGACTAACTTTTTCTGATTTAAGGTACGTAGATAGGTCGAAAAATTCGATCTTTACTGACTGTTCTGTTTAGACAGATTTTGTGCTTCTCTGTAAATAAAATCGTGATAAATCTCAGAATAGTATTTTGACTTGAAAATTTTTGTGCATAAACCTGAGATTATTATCTTTCTTTCATTAGACTAAAGTTTTTCGATTTGAGCTACTTAACTATCTCGTTGAATGCCATCTTTACGGACTGTTCAGTTTTGACAGATTTCTTTGTTTATTCAATATTGTACTTGGTGTTGTTAGTTTCATTAGTTTTTCGACGGACAACGGAAATCATGAACACCTTAGTATATACAGTGGCTAATGTTGAGTAAAAATTATAAAACTTGTCAATGCTTGAACATGAGTGGATTTTATTTAATGAGTACTAACCCTACTAATGAGTTTTGTGAAGTTTTATGTGGATGTAGCTTATAAGATCTAATCAATATGGTGATATGAGATGAATAAGAAGACGCAAGAGCTCAAGCTTGGGGATGTGTAGGTGCATCCCAAGAACATATTCAAGAAGATACAATCATCTAAGCTTGGGGATGCCCGAGTCATCCCCCTATTCATCAACTAACATGAGGTTGTCTCGTTCATACTCTATATTACCCGTCCACATGATATGTATTGTCTTAACTTGTATTATAATTGCTTTTATATGTCTTGGTTTTACCTTCTTTAGTTTTATTAGGCTCCTTATTTGGTTTCGATTGCTTCTTTACTTTCACTTATAAATTCAAAATAACAAAAATATTTTCTTTTGTTTTGCTTCTTTGTTTGGTTCTTTATTTTAATTTTATTTGGGTTTTACTTTTGATTTTTATTTAGAGTTTTCCTTGCTGTAGCTAGCATGTTTAGGTCTTGCTTAGCCTCTGGTTTCTTAGTTTATCAAAAATAAAGTACCAAGTTTTATCCATTTAGCTTAGTTGATACATATGTAAAAAGTGATTTTCTGTTTTCGGTATCTACTGCTTATTGCGCGATTTTTCATATTTTACTGGAAGCTCTAAAAATCACGAAAAAATTACTGATGTTGTAGCACCTAATCCTCTGCATGTACAAAAATTGGCTAAAATTTCGGGCATGTTTAAGTGCACCTAAAAATTGCGTTTTCCAGCTGCTGTTTTTCTGGACAGATTCTGACTTTTGTTGCAAGAGTGGCCTCTTTTCGTTTTCATTTGATTTTTAATGGTTCTTACCTTTCATTTATAAGTTGGCCATTTAAGCAACCTTTCTGTAACTTAAAAACAAAATTTTATTTGGTTTAATAGTAGCACTTGGGAAATATTATCTATTGTACTAATGTCTAACCGCAGAAAAGAATGGGAAAGTTTTTGTGTTGAAGTTTTTTCACAGAGAATGAAGGAACACCAAACTATGGAATATTGAAGAACCAAAGTCATAAGCTTGGGGATGTCCCCGCATCCCTCTTCATCAATAACCCCACGGTTTGCAAACCTTTAAACTTTGTTTTTTGAGCAACATAGGAACTTAACTAAACTTGAAGCGGCTGTATTTTATTATCTATTTATCTTAGCATCAAACACCAGTTACATTAATAAGTGGATCGTCACATATTTTATTTATCCTCTGTTTTCAATGTTTACTTGGTTAATGGATTACTTGTTGAAACTTAAAAATGATGTGTGAATAATACTGTTTAGTAGTTTATGTTTTCTTATGGTTAGTCTCAACTAGCTAATAGTGCATATTATGTTATTTTGATATCAACATGCATTGTCCTGTTCATAAGATGGTATGGTATTGTGGTATCCTCCTCTGAATAATTCACTTGAATCGACTTGGCACATGCTCACACATGTTATGACTGAAAAATAAAAGTCAATTAAGCCTTGATGATCTATTTTGCCTCAGAGTTTTAGTATCGTTTTTATGCCTCCGTTAATTTTATTTTGTCGCAAGCATGATTATGACCGTTATCGCTCTCGTGGTTGTCGCTTCCCAGTCTATTGCTAGCCTTCACTTGTACTGAGCGGGAATGCTGCTCGTGCATCCAAATCCTTAAAACCAAGTTATCCCAAAGAGTCCACCAAAAAATTCCTATGCATGGTATTTCAAGCCATTCCAAGTAAATTTGCATGTGCTACCTTTAAAACCTTCAAAATATTTCTCTTTTTGTGTCAATGTTTACTAGCTCATGAGGAATTAGTGTGGTTATTCTTTATTCTATTTGTCAAATGGACTTTTACACCTGGACTAGTGGCATATACATCCGCTTATCCAATAATTTGCAAAAAGAGCTGGCAACGGGGTGCCCAGCCCCAATTAATTACAACTTTCATTAATAATTCTCTTCACATGTTTTGCCCTGATTTATCAGTAAGCAACTTAATTTGCAAATAGACACTCCTCCATGGTATGTGAATGTTGGAAGGCACCCGAGGATTCGGTTAGCCATGGCTTGTGTAAGCAAAGGTTGGGAGGAGTGTCACTATAAAGAAACTAAAATACATGTGTAAACAAAAGAGAAGAGGGATGATCTACCTTGCTGGTAGAGATAACGTCCTTCATGGGAGCCGCTCTTGAAAGTCCGTTTGACAGGTAGAATAGTTCTACCCGCTACCATTCGTTGACAATTAACAAACACCTCTCAAAACATTTTTACCTCTGTTTTTAAAACAAAAAGCTCTAGCACGTGTTAATCCTGCTTCCCTCTGCGAAGGGCCAATCTTTTATTTTTTATGTTGAGTCACCATCCTTTCTTTGAGCACTTCTTCGAGAGCATAGCTGTCGTTCTTAGTGTAATGTGCTTGTCCCAGAATACGATTAATTGAGGTATAACCATGATGCTTTTATCTTTGATATCTCTATATCTAGTCTTCACTTGAACTTCAGAGGTGCCTTGGCATTTATGTTTTGCTCCACAATTAAGGGCAAGCGAGATACCACTCTATCATGCTTTATTATGGTCATTACAATCTTGTTGATGTTTATAAATTTCATGTTATAAGCTCTTAGTTCGTTGATACTTTTCATTAGGTAACATGGTTGCTAAGTTTTATTATCCATACATCATGCAATTGTTAAAGATCTGATCATAGCATTTACAATCAAAAATTATTTTGTTATCATTTACCTACTCGAGGACGAGCAGGAATTAAGCTTGGGGATGTTGATACGTCCAAAACGTATCTATAATTTTTGATTGTTTCATGCCATTTTTATGCTTTTAGCACTTGTTTTATATTAAGTTTATTATTTATTTGGACTAACCTACTAATAGTTGCAAAAGTGCACAATGTTCTTGTTTTACTCTTTGATGTGTAGAAATTATCAAGAATACCCCCAATCCTGCAGTGCCATCCACGTCGCGCGCTTGATTCCTTTCTGTTCAAAACCATATCCTTTCTTTGCCTATTAGACTACCAATTCTATCTGTGATTTCGCTCTGGTCACTAGTATTTGTATTATCGAATATCTCCTTTTTACTACTAGTGTACGATTCTATGTGAGTTGTATGATCAATGAAGTAATTGTATTCTGATTGCATTTCTCGGATTTCTCAAAGTCAAGAAGTTTCTAATATCATTCATATTATAGCTATCTTTAGTCCCTATGTAAAAATCTCTACTATATAATATTGTTAACTGTGATGGTTGGTGGTACGTTGGAGAAAAACCGATCGCTATAAAATTTGGAGTCCTCTCCGATCGAACCGATCGCTATAAAAACTGGAGTCCTCCAGCGATACGAGTCCACCAGATTGGTCCGATCGGAAAAAATCACCTGGGCTGGTGGGCTGTGACGCCTACAAGAAAAGAGCAGTAGCAGGTACAGGTTGCAGCCATCGAAACAAAAGTACAGGTTACACAGAATCCCTACAATCCTTATTTCTCCGTCTCCTTTTCTTTTTTCACCATACTCTTCCGTGTATGACCTGTACATTTTACTCAGGTAGCTTACCACACCGTGACTCAGTAAAGCAATCAATATAGGTCGTTTTGCTACCTTTTTTTACATGGCGTTTTCCGTGCTTGCAAGCACGACAATGAACCTGGCCCAACAAAAAATAGGTAAGTTGAAGCCATTTTTTGAAAGAAAAAAAAAATACTATTCTCAACTCCATTGCAAGTCATCGTCCAAATCGTAAATCTCACCGTACGTAAATTGATTTTGTTCCAAAAAGAATTCTAATTTTCAATTTATTTAAATGACCTATCAACATATTTTCTTTATTATTTAAGACTGGCGTGATAGCCTCCCAATCGGAAATTTTTTATTCTCAATGAAAATGAAAACCGACTGGACGTTGGATCCAAAATAGATAAATAAGATGATACCTTTTTATCCAACGTAGCGACATAACGTAATACATATCACTACACATGGTGATGCCAGAGTAAATACAGCCAATTGCAAATATGTTAGATGATAGAAATCAAATAAGACGTGAACTTGATAGAAGAGCTCTCGACGAAACAACTTAACATAAACATGTTTTAATTTGAAATTAAGTGTAAGAAATATATGTTCCTTTGCTAAATACATTATATAAATATTTGGTCTACCCGTAGCAACGCACGGGTATTGTGCTAGTAAGTATAATACCAAGAGGAAAACTTGTTGGAGTCGAATTGAGACTTTCCTGAAATCTGTCTGAGAACTTTTTGCGAAGATTGCCAGTTTGACCCTCGAAAATGACGTTATATGGAGACCTGGCTGTTACGAAAGTTGTCACAATTTTCCATACGAAGATTTTAAGCCCGAGATCAGCCCAATCGGAGTTCGGACGCGGCCTGGAGGCCCGTTTTGGTGGAACCCTAAAAGGGGGTGACGGAAATCCGAGAAGATATATAAAGGGAGGAAACCTAACTCGTGGAGGACTCCTCCACCCACGAATTTCAGCCACCAAAAGCCACGTTTTTGCCTCCCCCATGGATCCCATCTCCATGGGGGAGGGCTCCCAAAGAACCATGAAGGAAGGAGGCTAAGGGGCGGCGCTCCCCAAGCTTGCCGGCGGCGGGGAAAGGAGTTCCCCGCACCGCCGGCGCCGCCGCCGCCCTGCGCCGTCGCGCTGCCCCTCTCCGCCGTCTTCACCGCCATCTCCATCACCATCTCCTCCTTGTATTTAGTGGTTCATCCTCCCACAAACCTCTGTACCGTCCTATGTAAACATGGTGTTTGATGCTATAATATTTATCCTATGATTTACATCATGTTTCCGTAGTTTATTTGTCTTTTGATTGCTTAATTGAATGCATGAGGTTCATTAGAGTTGTATGTCTATATGGTGCTGTTCTTTGGTGTCCATTATATTTGTGCGCGCATGGATCAAACACCCTAGGGTTGGTAATATTTGTAGCGAAGCGGGGGAAGTTCTGCCGGAGTGACAGAAACCTGAGAACGCGAACCGATTAGTTGCACGTATGGGAGTAAGAGGACCTTGAACTTAAGTCTATGGTTGGGGAAATCTTAATGCATTGTTAGTATTTGCGGATGCTTGCTAAACAATCCAATCATATAGTACTTATAATCCCAAGTAGTGGAGTGCATGTATATTTAGCCTCTCCCACATAGAAAACTGCATCGAAGACAATGAACCAAATACCTTCACTAATTAATCTTGGACAAAGCCACCACAATTACCACCACTTTTCCACACTCATGGTACTGTTAGTATATGGTTACTTAGTGTATTTTATTGCTGCAACACTAACATTTACTTTCTTGTATTTATTATCTTGCAAAACTACCTCTCATACCGTATTGCTACCGTAGTTTTATTTTTTAGATAATGCAAACGTTTAGTGTGCGTAGAGTTGTATCAGTGGTTGATAGAACTTGAGAGAATACTTATCCTACCTTTAGCTCCTCGTTGGGTTCGACACTCTTACTTATCGAAAAGGCTACACGCGATCCCCTATACTTGTGGGTTATCAGTCGTGTGCATCTATATATGCCGAGTGGCGTTATGAAGGTGCGGAGCGAAGCTCCGCTGGTTGTGGGAACCATGGGACATGTCGGTATTCGATTTCTATGGTGTAAACGACGGTGGAGAAGGTCATGGTGGCTAAGATTAAAGGACCAGTATAGACGGAGGTGGTCTTCGAGGCGGTGAAGTTCTCACTTCACAGGTGCCGGTGCCATTTGGATTTGGTACCTGTGAGCCTGGTGGTAGATGACTAGCAGGAGCAGCCTTGGCTAGTGGGGGCGGCAGCATTGGCAGAATTCAAGTTTGGTGACGCTCTTCGAGTGCGGAGTCTTTTCTTTCAGGGTAAAAATCTAAGGTCTGACCTTCATTGGTTGTGCCTATCAATGACCTTGCTAAAGACATTGTTTTGAGAGCTCAGACTTTGTCCAGGGTGAAAACCTAAGATCTTGGATCGGGCGACGACAGCGCTTGTGCGTTGTTTCCTTTCTTGGAGGCGTCGCTTTTGGATAACCTTTTTGTATTCTAGTGTTGTCTTTGGTGGTGATTTGTGGGGCTGCTGCTGCGAGGATTTGATTACCGTGGCGGGCCTTTTTTTCCTTTTCTTTTTCTTTTTTTGCTTACAGGCTGTGTGCATCCTGAATGTCGTTTGTGACATTTTGTTGGTGCAGAGGCTGGGTGTAATTGGTATCTTCGTGATATTAATATATTCCCTTTATCAAAAAAGGTTGATTTATATAAAAAGTCCCTTAACTTTTTTACAATAAAACATAGGTCCCCGACTAGTTCCAACTTTATTAGGCGTTTTCCAACTGGACACTGGTCTGGTATAGGCCTGATGCAGATACATTAAACGAACCGGGTATCCAAGCCCACCATCACACTCTAGGCCCTCTGACCGGCGCTAGAAATCGCGCAGGCGGCATATAAGGGCATTTCCTATTTGTCAACCTGGTCGACGTTAACACAGCGTCGCACACCCCGTGTTGGAGAGGAGAGGCGCGAGTGGGCCGGCCCTACGGAGCGGAGGAAGAAGAGCGCGCGGAGCTGCACGAGCCCGAGGACCTCGCCGTCGACGGGGACGGCGCGACTGGCCGCGACGTCGCCGGCCAGGCGAGGGATGGACCTCACCGGAGACGGGGACGACGCGGCTGGCCGCGGCGTCGCCGGCGAAGGTGAGGAAGCAAACTGTCATCTGTGCGGGTGCTCGCGGTGGCCGAAGTTCGGTTTTGGTGCGGGGTGGGGGGGTTTCGAGGGATGGCCGGCCGAGCGGCGGCGGACCGGCGGAGGAGGCGGCTGGGGCAGGGCGGGGCGGCGAGGCGGCGCGGTAGCGACGCGGCCGCGGGTGGCGGCAGCAGGCGGCACGGCCGGCGGCGGCGGGCGGCTCGACGACATCGGGGAGGAAGAAGAGAGGCAGAAGGGGGGCAGTGCGACGGCGGGCGGCTCTCCGGGGACGGGGAGGAAGAAGAGAGGTGCTCGCGGTGCGGCGCGGCGGGGTGTGCGACCCGTGCTTATCGTCGCACGGGTCGACACACATGCGCACCCCATATAAGGGTAAACCCAGTGCGTGCGGACAACAGTGAACCTAGTCCACCAACTGTACGGGCGCCCACCAATCCCATCACGCCAAGGAGGCCAAGGCACTCCGACGTGGCAGAACGCCAGACGTGGAAGCTCTCCATTGGTCCGGACACGCGTCGGTCTCCTCCTCGCTTGCAAACTTAAATCCGCACCACCACGTCGGCCGCCGATCGTCACCATCTAGCACCCCGACGGCCGGCTACTAGAATCTTCTCGACTGCGCCATGCGTCCGGCCTTCCTCGCCGCCCTCCTCCTCGTCGCCGCCGCCGCGGCCTGCCCGGCCGCCGCGCTATACTCCGCCGGCTCCCCGGTCCTCCAGCTCAGCCCCAACAACTTCAAGAAGGTCTAGCCTCTCCTCAGTCTCCAGATCGACTCTCCTCCCATTTTAGGTTCGCTCCGAGCCTGAGGGGCGTGTCGCCATTCTCTTGTGCGCAGGTGTTGAATGCGAACGGGGTGGTGCTGGTGGAGTTCTACGCGCCGTGGTGCGGGCACTGCAAGCAGCTGACGCCGATTTGGGAGAAGGCCGCCGGCGTCCTCAAGGGCGTCGCCACAATCGCCGCGCTCGACGCAGACGCCCACAAGGAGCTCGCGCAGGTGAGCATGGCCCCCGTTCACTTTTGATCTGCTTAGACTCCAGATGTGTGTGCTGATCTGCTTGATTCCTGGTGTGGTCTCGGCATCGCTTGTAGCGATCTCACATCAATGTTATCGTTTATTAGAGGATAAGTTTCTTTTTACTAGTGCGTCGGCCGTACAAGTTTGTTGGATAGAAACAGGGAGTCATTAACAAGTTCAATACCAAAACTGTACACTATTAGTGGGATATGATAGTTTTCAGACAGTAAATTTCAGTAAGGTTTTTCGATGCTTTTCTCTATAGTGATGAGATTTTAATTCTTCTGAAGAAAGACACAATTTAGCAAGGGCTTATCAGGAATCAGGACTTATTCTTTTGCTAATACTGTCTGCGATACTCCGAAATGATTACAATTGATATGATGTTTGTTTTCAAAGTTGAATTGGACAATTGATCAAGCTAGAAGTGGATAAGTTGCACAATTCATTGGCTTTCAGCAAGCCAATGAATTGTGCAGCTTTAAGGCATATGATGGCATTATGGCGGCTAGTAGCTAGCTGATCTTCTGTTTCACTCCTTAAGCAGTTTATAGGCTTAATTATTGAAATCAACACAATGTAAGGGCTTCCATTCTGTACGTAATTTTCTGGAATGTTACTAACACAGTTATGATGCATGTGCCATTTGTGCAGCAATATGGGATACAAGGATTTCCAACTATTAAACTATTTCTCCCTGGTAAGCCACCAGTGGATTATAATGGAGGCAGAGATGTAAAGGCAATTGTAAATTTTGCTCTGTCGCAGGTTAGTTGCAGCAAACCCTACTTGTCTTTCAAATTCATTTTCTTCCATTAGCTTGCCTGATGTATTATCAATTGCATTTGCTCATGTTGCACAAATCAATTTTATTCGTTTAATGTGCTGTTTCCTATGCTACTCCACAAGTATGTGAATCCATTTTCTGTATGTATTATCTGATCTTAGAGGATGTAGTACTAGGAACAACAAGTGTCATCTTTCTATTGACTGAAAATGGTGTTTTGAGTAGCCACTCTATTTTGCTACTTACCGACTTCTCCTAATTGCTTTGAGGCAGCCACACTTTTTGCTACTTACCAACTTGTCCTAATGGCTTTGAGTCAGCCACACTGCATAGCTTGGAATGCAATGATGTTTCTTAGTTTTTAACGTGCTATGAAATATCGGTAATTACTCTTATACTAATGTAGCTGACTTGCATTTCTTGTAAAAGAGCTCTGACTTCAACATGCTTGAAATGGGTCATGTGTTAAAATTTAATTGTTCACCAGTCTCACTTTTGTCTTGGATTATTTTGTATGAATTCCTCTGTTATTTTGTGAAAGATGTGAGCTTCCACTTTAGTACAAGTGAGAATATCTCATTGTCTTGTGATATGCAGGTCAAGGCTCTTCTCAGAGATAGGTTGGATGGTAAGACTAGTTCTAGTGGCAAAACCTCCGGTGGTTCAAGTGAGAAGAAAACTGAAACAAATGAGTCAATAGAATTGAATTCGAGTAACTTTGATGAACTTGTCATCAAAAGCAAGGATCTTTGGATAGTGGAGTTCTTCGCACCATGGTATATAGCTCAATACCTGTATTCCTCATCATGTTACTTGATTCTTTACTCCTTAATGGATGTAGCTATTTCTCCAAATTAAGGGAGAATCATACACATACTTGTGCACGATTATTCATCTCTTATTTCTTATATTCTAGCACAGTCTTGATAAATTAGAGTGCTTTTCAGAAATTTGAATTATAACCAAACTATAAAAGATTGGATTCGTGATGTTGGTCGACATATTTGAGGCCTGCCTTTAACTAGACCACGTGGGCTCACATGATGTTACAAGTAAATGTGATGCATCCCCTTTTATCCTTTGCCAATCGAGATAAGATTTTTCCATGGATCTTTGTTGATTTGGTACCAATGTTGAAGCTCGGTCTGATACTTTCTCTCTTCCAGCTATAAGGCATAATAAGTTAAGTCAAAACTCAACATTTCTAAATAGATCCACCGTAAAATATATTTTCATAGTGTATTTATTCAATATTGTAAATGTTGATATTTTCTTGTGGATGTGTGGTCAAACTTAATAAGCTTTAACTTTTAACTAAATTTATACGCCTTATATTATTGAGCTGCGGTGGTGTCTTCTAGTATTCTTATATGTGTTATCAGAATTTCAAAGTTAATTCGTTTGTTTGGTGATGTATTAGGCTTTTGGTATCCCATATTCTGCTACTTGTTTATTGAGACGTAAATCCTGTTAACTGAATACACTTTTTGGCTCATCAACTGTATTGTTTTTCTACGTAGGTGTGGACATTGCAAGAAATTGGCTCCTGAATGGAAAAGGGCTGCTAAGAATTTAAAGGGCCAAGTGAAACTAGGCCATGTTGATTGTGACTCTGATAAGGTACGCCCATGGGTTTATATCCTCATTTAACATATTTATCTTCTATTATTACTTGGTGATCTGTATGCATCCCTTAGATTAGGCCTTTTAGGGAAAACAATTGGAGGTTAAAATTTCACAATGCATTGGCCACACTAATCAATCTGTACTCTGATTGTACTGAAATTGAAAATTATTTTACGAAATTGCTCACAATAGAAAATTATCGCTACTAGTAATTCTCCTTCAGCCATGTATACAAGGCATCTCTCATGAATCTCGGGCCCCAAAGCGAAGAGAAAACGAAGATTGTGTTCGAGTAGTTATAAACTTATAACAATCTTGGATACCAACGCATAGGGGGGGGGGGGGGGGGGGGGGGGGCAATTTTGGATACGGGCCTTTAAACATGGATGGCAGAAGTATTTAGCTTAAATTCCTGCAGCGTTCTTTATAATAAAAGTTAATTATGCATTATCACTCTGGGGTCACATCTGCAAATTTGCATACCACACAAATGCCGGAGTCTGCGCTAGCACATAAACTATGCTTCTATTGACAGTTCTATCGAGGAATGCTTCAATGGGCTAACTTATCCAGGAGCCATTTGATTGAGATATCGGCTACATTTTGTTTGCGGTGCCACTTTAACATGGCGATATGATAGACAATACTGTGAATTTTAATTGTTTAATCAGAAGATTAAAGTTAATTACCAACTTTGAATGAATTTTCAAAATGTTCCAGGCAGTGTAGTATCAGTATTGTTGGAGTTGAAACTTGACATTTTGAAAGCATGCATGCAAGTGCTACTAATAGATCGTTGGGCCAACAATACCGTTTTAAGCTTCTCCCAAGTACATATGCAAGTAAATTTATTGTTTGATTTCTGAATTTTTGCAGTCCCTGATGAGCAAGTACAAGGTAGAAGGCTTTCCAACTATTTTGGTATTTGGTGCTGACAAGGAGAGCCCGCTCCCCTACCAGGGGGCTAGAGTTGCATCTGCCATCGAGTCTTTCGCTTTGGAGCAGTTGGAAGCCAACTCAGCACCACCTGAAGTTCATGAGTTGACTAGCGCAGTAAGCCTTTATGACATTAACAAAATTTCTGCAGATCACACAAGGAATGATTGATGTTCTGATGTTGGGCTGGCTTTCTTTAGGATGTGATGGAAGAGAAGTGTGCTTCTGCTGCCATTTGCTTTGTGTCTTTCCTTCCAGACATCCTGGACTCAAAGGCAGAAGGAAGAAACAAGTATCTTGAGCTACTACTGGCTGTTGCCGAGAAATATAAGAAGAGTCCATACAGGCAAGTGTCCTTAACTAATTGCTTGAATTTTCCCTACTACTGTTTTCCCCAAGTCATAGTCAGAAAAGCACACGGTTTATAATCAATAGATCTCATTTTGGTGAAATTGATGGAAAAACTATGAATTGTGACATTTGGAAGCTGGAATCATCTTGTTTCTACTTCAGCATACTTTAAACGATGAGATAAAATGCCGTGGGCTTGAACAGAACTAGGGTCTGCATTTCTGATTCTAGCATCCTCAGGCAGTTATTCTAGTTCTAGCATTTTCTGGGTTTAGGGAGATCAAATAAAATTTTCAACTTTATTTGTTCTTGAGATGGACCGTTCTGAGCGAGGATAGCATTGCCTTGCAGTTTTGTCTGGGCAGGTGCCGGCAAGCAAGCTGATCTGGAGAAGCAGGTTGGCGTTGGCGGTTATGGCTATCCAGCCATGGTTGCTCTCACCGTGAAGAAAGGCAAATACGCTCCACTTCGTAGCGCCTTCCAGCTTGCGGAAATTACGTAAGCCCACTATCCATATGATCGTTGCATTCGGTTCTTTTAGGTAGACGATTGACAAAAACATTGTCAACCTGCAGCGCGTTTGTGAAGGAGGCAGGGGAAGGCGGAAGGGGGATTCTTCCTCTCAGTGGTGCCCCCACGGTTGTCCAGACCGAACCATGGGACGGCAAAGACGGTGAGATCATCGAAGAGGACGAGTTCTCACTCGACGAGCTCATGGGCGATGACATCTCTCCACCGAACGACGAGTTGTGATCCTGATAATGGTTCTGAGACGATCTTAGCGTCGAGTAGCCAGACTGTAAATCTGAGGAACACTAATGCTTCACTTGTTGTGATGTTACTACTATACAATTTGGACGGGACACGTTTTGGGATGTTTTCCTCCATGCTAGAATCATCATCATTTGAAGTTTGTAGAAAACTTTGATGTGCAAGACGTGGTGTTTTTGTCCCTGAAATAAAATCAATTCTGGGAAAAAAGTCTTGTCCGTTATTGTTGATGCGGCTGTTGATGATGCAGATGACAAAGGATTTACGGGGTACCGTGTAAATCATTGGCGCTTGTCCTGCTGCGGATATGATTGGCACTTAATAAATGGGCGTTCTGTCCTGCGTCAGCCTTGCATGCGTTTTTGTCCAAAGCAGCATCGCGCGGTCGTTCTTGTCTGGGTTCCACGTGCTTTTTACCGGTAGATCAGTGACGTGATCGTGCGAAATTTATTGAGAACTTTATGGAAGTCTCGGCCCGTTGTACCACTGTGCTTTAGCAGAATTATGTGGTGGGGAAATCATCTCGTGACTAGTTATTTAACCTGCGTTCCACGTGCTTTGGGGCTATTTAATGAACATGTTGCCATAGAAAAATCTAGTGAGTGGATCGCTTGAGAATACGCCGACCACTATCATCTATTCACGGAATTTAGATTTTCAGTGGCTGTATAAACGCAAAAATATTAACAGATCCGTATGCATACACACATAAAATCTGCTTAGGTGGTGTGTGTTTTCGACGTTTGGTCGACTTGCGTCGTGTGGACTGCGGGTCGCCACGTTTGTGCGGTTTTTGGCCATGTTTTCTTTATAAACAAGACATTGTACAGCTTGTATGGTTTTTGGATCCGGTTTCCCTTATAAACTGGGTCATCTATTTCTATCTATTCGGACGGTGGATATGACCACCTTATACCTCAAATAAATAAAAAATAAAAAAATCTGCTCACCCGCCTTACCGCGCGTTGGGTGACACGTGAACCAGTCCGTCCCATAAGCATGTCCGGATGGTGTGCAAGAACCTAGAGAACCTCTTGTGCCATAATGTCCCACAAGAGTATCTCCACCGGCATCTCAAAATACTACAAAGCCCATTTAAGGTCCGGACCGAAAAATCGGCTCTAGCGGCACACCACAAAGGTTCGTCCTTGACCAAATTATGTCTGGCGTCCGCAAGTTTGAAGACCCGCTCGGGTGCACTAGACAATGTCCGGTTAAGCTCTCGGACAGGTGGCTCCCTTGTTATAGACAAGGAGCCCGATTATTTGTCATAAGGGCGTCGTGCAGGAGGCTGTTCGTGTGCATTATAGCAGACACTTCGCTGGGCGGTTTCATAGGTGACGCAACGGGACAGGACGAAACTTGTCGGGCTTTGTGAAGACCACCGAGCTCACGGCGAGCATGCCTCCTCCTCCGGCGGCAGCGCTTCCACCTCACCGGCGCTCCTCGGGACGCCGCCTCCACCTCTCATGCTGCCTCCTCCTCCACCGTCGTCTATCTTGACGACGATAACAACTGGAGCATTGACTGTGACACCCTAAAGAATGAGGACGAGGAGGGTTATGGCTAGGGTTTAAATTTCATTCAAATTTCTTGTAAAATTTCACAAAATATTAAATGAAATGGAAATTTGCCCCTTTAGCTAAGAATAGCAGCCCATGGTGTCGGCACATGTGTCTGGAATCCTCCAAAGCGGACGTAAGTTGTGGGGTGCTGGATGGATTTTCGAGGGTGCCGGTGGAGATGCTCCAAGTTTGGGGTGGCTTGGGGTGCTGGACATTTTGTTTGTATCCGACCACATGTGGGTGTTCATGGCGACTGCGACCTTTTTCCCGGAGCTAGGTGTTTGGGCTTGCCGGGTGGAGATACTCTGAGTGCCACGCCAATTCCCTTTTCGTTAGAATTGGGACTCTGCTGCCGCCTGGCCTGTCTGTCCTGGCGCTGGCATTGGCATTGGCATTGGCACGGTTCGCACGGAACGCCTGCACGGGTCGGCATCGGCACCCACCCACCACGCCGCATTGCCAATCAAGCACGCACACCATACCTTCCCACGTACACGCACACGCACACGCACCCAACGCCAACGACTCGATCGCACGCACCGCGCCGCGCCCGCCCGCGCCGTGCCATAAAAAATATCGCCGAGACAGATAGCCAGCCAAGGAAGGGGCCGCCGCGTTAGCAGCACACCACAGCAGCAGCGCGTCCCAGACCAGACCTCGCCCCTCCCCCGCCGCTCCGCATGGCACCGAAGCGCCCGGCCGCGGCCGCGGCGTCGGGATCCGCCTCCGACGCCGAGGGGGACGCGGGCCACCAGCACCACCACCACCCCTCCGACACGGACCCCTCCAAGACGCCGCCGCCGCCCAACCCTAACCCTAAGTCCTCCTCCGCCGCCGCCGCCGCCGCGCCTTCCTCCACGCCCTCCGCGCCGGCCGACTCCGCCGCCGCCAGATCCGACTCCGGCGGCTCCTACTCCGACTCCGACGCCGACGCGCGCCGCCGCCCCGCCCCGTTGGCCACCGCCGCGGCGTCTCCACGCCCCGTCGCCAAACCCCGTGCCCGCTCCCCCGGCATCAACTCCGACTCCGACGACTCCCGCGACCCGGCGGCGGGCTTCGACGACACCGACCTCGACCCGGCCGCCGTCGACGACTCCGACTCCGGCAACAACGCCTCGCCTCCCCGCCACGCGCGCCACCCCCGCGCCGAGGCCTCCATCGTCAAGCCCATCAGCTCCCGCCCCATGGACCCGCCGCGCCGCCCGTCCGCCTCCGAGCCGCGCCCCAAGCGCCCTCGCACCGCCGCCGTGCACACAGCACCCTCCGCCGCGGAACAACTCAAGCGCCCGGCACGCCTCTGGAGCCCCGACGACGAGCTCGTCATCCTGCGCGGCCTCATCAGCTACCGCGCCAAGAGCGGCGTGCTCCCGGCTCCACCAACGACATCGGTAAGCTCCACCGCCACATCCGTGGCCAGCTCAGCGTCAAGGTGTCCACCACGCAGCTCAGCGACAAGGTCCGCCGCCTCAAGCAGAAGTACCAGCTGCTCGCCACCCGTGCCAAGAACGGGCGGGATCAGGAGTTGCACACTCCGCATGACCGCAGCATCCATGAGCACGCCAAGAAGGTCTGGGGGGCGTTGGGTGGTGGTGATGGAGGAGGCAGTGGGTATGACAATGCTGGTGATGGGGATAGTGAGGAGCTGCCGTATAGTGGAGATAGCGATGATGATTTCGAGAGTGGGCGGGATGACCGGTACCGCATCAAGAGCCGGAAGCTGAGGCCGGTTACCATGACGAACGGGAATGGGATTAGGCTTGGGGCTGTTAGTGCCAATGGCAGGGGGAAAAACTGAGTTTGAGAAGGGGAAGGATGCGTATCCCTACCTGTGGGAGACTGTTGAGGAGCTGTCCAAGGAGCATCCCAGCGGTGCGGCGTTCAAGAAGGCATTTGAGGTGCTTGAAGGATCGAAAGCACATGTGATGGAGGAAAAGCTGAGGAGGTTTAGGTTGACGGAGATCAAGCAGCAGCTGCGCCGGATGGACCTGATGAAGGATACAGTGAGGATGGTGCTCGATGCCCTTGAGAGTGCTGACTGAGCAATGGCTGATCCATGGTGAGCAGTACACCGTTGAAAGGGCCAAATCGGTCTCCTTTTGTTTCTAGATAGAGTTTATGTGGTTAATTACTTACTTCTGTGGACAAGGTATTAAAATTAGGCATAGAGCAAGGAGTAATGGTCTTCTTGTTATTTTCCGTGGATCATTGTATTTTGTGATTCTTAGATGCTAACTTGTGCTTTATATACTATATCGATCGTGTCTATTTTAAATCAGGGTTCATGCATCTTCATTTTAAATGATGTGTTCACATATTTTGTTTTCTTGCTTTGGATCTTTTCATCTTATCACCAAGCTGGTCAAGACCTGGTGCTACTGTCTTAGTGCACTGTTTGCAGTATAGAGTACACTTATAATTTTGTGAACATGCTAAGATCAGGTTATTTTGCTTAACTGGGGTTAATATGCATTTTGCTTTTTTTTTTAGTGTCTTGATTGGCATACTCCACTAACTGATATTGTAACAGAAGTTGAGGAATGAACTACTTAAAGAATGTGAAACTTACCCTCTTATTGCTAGTTATTGATTAGTTCAAGGGAACTTCAAATTAGAAGTTATGTAGTGAATAAATGTAGGAGTTATTAACTGAACTTCGGCTCTAATGTAGTGAATAAAGTTATGTAGTTATGTAGGGAACTAACACATACAGGAGCAAAGAAAAACTCTTGTTGTCGTTCAGGCGCCACTCTACTGGGTTCTTGAAACAAATTGTTTAGGCAGTTGTGTTTGTTGTAGCATGCCCCACAGTTTATGACATTTAGCTTTAGAACACACTTGCTTTTTCTCGATATTCAGGGTGCATGGTTCAGGACCTCCTAGGTTTGTGACAATGTTGCTCTTAGGTTTGTGACGATATCCAGGGACACGATGTGGTTTGTTATAGTTGATGTTTAAAAATAAGATTAGCTATAGCAGCTCTTTCTCACTGAGGGCACATTCTTGGAGCGCGATATACCGTATGCGAAAGTCTGAAATATACCTGGTGATAACTTTTGTTGATTGTGATATATGTACATGTTTCTGTTAGTGTGTTTATGTTATGCGTGCCTCTTTCCTGGGTGGATCCGGTTGGTGTCCTTCCGCAGTTCTCTCTTGATTCTTCTCTCTGGTGTCACATACTAGAACTGCGTGTGATAATGTTCTTCTGGATTTACCTGTATCGTTTTCTCAACTTATTTGCATTTCTGTCGTCATAGGGTGGTGATGTGGTCACTCAACAGGATTCGTGCTGCAACCCATGATATGTTTAGGGCAACCCTGAAAAAATAATCAGGTTGGGTACAGATTCCAGAGATGCTCCTGATCGTATTGGCCATAAACTATGTTACTGTTGCTGCTCGTTCGAATTTTTTTTCGCTGAGAGTTCGTTGTGCGTCTTTCGCTGCATTGCAAGCTGGGCGAAAGTTCAGTTAGAACTGAGCTGGAGAATCTGTGAGCAAACTGGAATCCAGTAGCTCCAGTAGCTTTCAGCGTGCGCTGTATGATTCTCCAGTCGGCATAGAACATGGTCCCGTGAAAAAAAGACCAATGGGATGATCAGGCCGTTCAGAGTTTACGGGGAACTGTGTGTTCGTCAGTGTATAATCAACATCGTCCATGGACCATGGGCTAAAACTAAGGTACGGCAATGGTGTACTCTCGAAAAAAAAAGAACACATCATCCATGGGTGCTCCCTGAATTCTCGAGAAGAATTGGTGCGCAACTAACTGAACTGGCAACGTCATATGCCGAAACTAATCGGACGAAAGGGGTTTACGATTTGTACTCGCACAGGGCGTTGATATTTTAGGTGTAGGAGTACAGAACGCTGATGGAAACTATCATATTTGCGAATAAAGACTAAGGTGAAGAACAAAGATAATCTCAATTTGCAAGGACCAGCACGTAGGTGCAAGTGCCGGAGCATGATGAAGTTCATCCTATACATTTCTTAACCTCATTATACATTGGTTAAATAGTTCAATGAATTTCCTTTTTCCCCAAACGATGGAAATGCCAGACCATTACCGAATAACCACGTTAAGCATCCATGTGCAACCAAAACGAAATAGGAAAAAAAGGCGTTCCAGGCCGCCAAGGGCTAACCACACCTTACGGCTACCCTACTTGTTCTAAGAGCGCCACAAACTGCAGTTTTGCGAATTACGGACAGTTCAAAAAGGACTGTCACAACTGGATCAATAGGAAGCATATTAATCCCCATTCCCATCCTGTTGATTAGATTCATTCGTCGGGCGTATAAGAGGCACCCCACAAAATTCAAAAAAATTAACTTATCTCATTACCTGTTCCTACATAAAAAAAATTCTCCCATAACTCCATATTTGCCCAAATGGCCCTATCAGCCGATAGATCTGCCAAAAGGACTGTCACAACTGGATCAACATATAAGCATATAAGTTGAGCCAGAATCATTAGGTGCCCACATGTCAATCAATCCTATCAAATGATATTTAGAAGCATGGTTCAAAGAGACATATCGAATTTGCTAGTAAGATAGTCCCAACCTTTTATTTTCAGTATTTATCAAGTAGCCCATTCTATGTCAAAGTGAAATATAGCTATAAAAGAGCGTGCGGATATTTTCTTCAGGAAAGTTGAAAATCTAGAGCAAGTTGAATCGCATATTTCAGAAGAAACGGTCATGTCATACAATGCAACTGGGATGCACAAGAGCAGTGCATAACACAATCCAAAATGAACTGATATGATCTTTCCAACAATCTTCAAGCCATTCCACACTTTGTCATGGACTGTTCAACCCCTCAAAACCTTTTATGTTTCTTCTTACTAATACTTCCTGAGAACAGGTCCAAGTCTTAACTTCTGTATCTGCAGGGGTCAAGCCATGGACTCCTGTAAGGGTTGCGCTAACAATAACAGCACAATCAATTCTCACGTTTCAGCAAGCGACTGAGAGACTACAGACCAGCAAAGTCCATATTGGCCATTTACACTGAACTTGCGTTGGTAGCACCAAGGTGATCATCATCTCCACGCCAACCAGATGACATGAGCTCCTCAATTCGCAACATGGCAGACAATATCCCTCTGAGGGTTGAAGAACTGGTCGCGCAGATCATATCTTGCATTGCAGTTCTGAATTCGAGTCGCCTCCATCTGTAAGTATGTAGAGGGTCCGCAGAACGAGGCTTTGCTGAAGGATGCTTCTTCCGTGCATGATTGCAGAGTTGCCTGTATGTACCGATGTATGAGCAGCCATCTTGCATGCAGCTCCTCTGTTTCGGTTCAGCTGCTCCCTGGCAGGCTCAACCAGTGTATATCCCTTAACCCCACCACGGCAAAGCGGGCATGTGAGCTCTACTGAGCCTGGATCATCACAGCTTCCTGGGCTTCTGCATGACTCCATAAGCTGCTCAAGACAATTTGAATGAAGGAAGTCGGTTCCACATACATATGGACGACATCCTTTGTCATGAGATGAACATAGTAGAAGGACAGCATCATGCGGGCATTCGATGCATACTGGGCAGATCGCATCTTTCCACGCGCATCTCTCTGTTGCTGCTAACGTTGGCACCTGGCTAGCAACTCGCTTGAAACTACAATGGCTGAAGGGCCTCAAATAACGTGCTGATCTGAGCTCACGGGATGAATATTTCGTGTTCCTCGAATTCTTTGCCATCTTGAAGACTGCAAGATAAAGATGCTCAGTGTATTTAAGTCTTGCAAAGTATAATACAAGAACTGTTCATTGCACAAATAAAAATTAAAGGGACCGACTGACTACGTTTTTTTAAAGGGTATTTCTAAGGGTTCGCATTTTCTTCACTCTTCTAAATAAATGAACTACAGACCGATGTAAAAAAGATCAACTGGAGATTTGCTTGATGGTTGCGGTATGAAAGGGTAAACATAAAATTCTGTGAAGAAATTAAATGGCTGATGCCACCCATTTTTGTTGTCATCCCTGATATTTTTCCTAGACGTATATAAGGAGCTATACAGTCTGTTTCTAGTCGATTCACCTATCAGACGTATGTTTGGCATACATTAATTCTGAACTTAACAAAACCTGAAACTTAACAACAACTCGAACAGCACATGTTGATCACAATTCAAGGGAACAAGCTGCTGCTGAACTTTGATCATTTGTTTTAGTCAGCCAAGTTCCACTGGACCTTGTATGCTAAGGATAAGATAGACCAGAAAACTAACATCTAGTACCAGATATGCTTGATCTCTTTATAACAGAGATTGTAACTGTTTTAACCACTATAGATTGTAAAATGGCAGCTTTGACGTTCCTACTAGGCTAGTAGTCCATAAAAAAAGATAACTATGGTACACTTGATTGTTATGGAAGATGTGACATTCTAACCAGACCAAATATGCCCTCACACCTTGGCTCAGTTGTGTGTGTCTAAACATTGGATGTCTACTCGAATGCGATGAAACTTGTACTGGTGATGCAAACCACAAAGAGTACGCTCAAAATCATTTTTTAAGCAAGATACTCTCCCTAAAAGACGAATTATACCATGAAATCTACATGACTAACAATATTAGGAACAGTGTCAAAAATCCTAAAGCCTGGTAATTTACAACTTGTAACACCCAGGAAGTTTACACGGTCAAATCTTAGCAGCTATTGGATAGTGGGGATAAAACAGCTACCAAAATCTAAACTTGAGGAAAGCTGACATACGCATCTGCAAGAAACACTGGACGCTTGTTTGAAAAAATAAACACTAAACGCAGGTTCCCTTAGTTCGGCCGAAGCACGTCGATTGGCGATGTCGTCAGGAGGACGGTCACCAGATCAAGGGATCTCATCTATAACCGGAGACGAAATTATCAAGAAAAGGGGCAACTTTGCCGGTACATGTAAAGGCGAAAGGCAGCAGGGGAGACAAAAGGGTGGATTCGAGCCGGAGAGATTCGAAAACTCACCACCCGCTCCTCGACTCCTCGAGGCAGAAAGCAAAGGCTCCTCGGCGGGGGCGGAAGCGAAAGCGGCGGCGAGGGGGCGAGGCCGCGGTGGCGTCGCCTCCGGAGAGGAGGCTGGAGATGGAGCGGCTGCGAATTTGGTTGGGTCTACGGCGCGCGGCGGTGGCGCTTTTGAGCCGGTTGCTGCGTAGAGGACGGCTGCGATGTGGTGGTTAGGGCCTTGGTGGTGGTGGTAGTGGCTTACTGGCTTTGACCGCTGGAGCGACGTGGGAGACGAGACGGGCTCGTCAGAAACTCACACGGCCCAAGGCCTAGTACCGTGGTGTGGGCCGAAAAGATCAAAGGTATCGATCGGTCCGACCTCAGTGGTCCAGTGGGCGGCTGTGATAGGGCAGGCCGCACCACTCTGCGAGGGTCCTATTCTGCTACCATAAAAAAGGGTCACATTCTCTCTCTTTTTTTTTTGAGGCAAACATTCTCTCTTTTTTGAGGAAAAAGTGGTCATATTCTACATCTTTTTTAAGGGTAAAGCAACAACTTTATTAGTCAACTAGATGAGCTAAATCACCCGAATACAAGACCAACAATGTTTGCTACTCCCTCCGTCCACAAAAGGATGTCTCAACCTAGCCCAAATTTGCATATATCTACACACTAAATTATGTCTAGATACATGTAAATTTGAGCTATGTTGAGACATCCTTTTGTGGATAGAGGGAGTAGAGTATTACAATCCAACCTCATGGGTTCATTCAAACACTGAGTCCAACACTGATTTGGCCAGTTAATGCACAAGTTGATTTGATGAACCACAAGTTCTAATTAACCAAAAAAAATATGAAAAACAGAACTATCCATATTATAGGTCTTAGAGGTACAACGAATCAGCCCATTGAAGAGCCATTGTATTTACTTCAGATTTTTTTTTTTGAAGTTGCTTCCCCTAAAAAGAACCTGGTTCTACTTCTATATAAAATAAATAACAGCTTTTGCCTCCATTATTTGGTGTTATATAAAAAATTCTGTCTTCATTATTTGGTGTTCTATAAAAAAACAGCTTATGTTCTCCAAGTTGTTTATTTTTGCTTTCCGTTGTGTTGTGCTGCCATGTTTCTAATTATTCATCATTGTACATTATTCTTGTAAGATATCCAATTTTATTATTTTAGGATGAATGTTCAACATATATGTGAGTAAATATGCTTTCTATGATGAGTAGTAGAACATTTGAAGAGAAATAGTGACTAGAATTCGGTAATAATTTATAAATAAAAAGGTTGTAAATTGTAAAAAATAAACTTGTATACACCAATGCACAAAACAAAACTAATCCTATAACACATTTTGTAATAAAGCTACGCACTATGGCATTGAAGAACCCAAGGCTCAGTTTTCACCCTCCTCGCGTTTAATTTTCATTGCTTCTCGTACTTATTAGGGCCCAGTTCTTTTGCCATCTTAAAAAATAAGCTACCCCTCCAGCTGTTTCCATAAGCCACCCAGCTTATTAATTGGGGCTTCTAAACTAGTCATCCCATAACTAATTAGAATCATCGAGTAATTAGCCATGCGGCTTGATGTAAAAGCTGGGGAGGGGCAGCTTATTTTTTAAGCTGGCAAAAGAACTAGGCCTAGGTATCCTAAATTTAGTATATCATGTTAATTTGGTTGTCCCTGTGAAATGGGTGCAGGATAACCATAAAACAAGTTACATAAAATTTCATAGAGGAATGTTGTTATGTAGAACTCATTATCATCTGCACACACACAAAATTGTTTTTGTATACAAGAACTTATTTTGGGTAGATGAAAAAAGGCATATTAATAAAACATGCTTTATAACAACATCAACGTGGATGTTTGATTGACAATTTCTTCGCGATACCGTGCAAAAAAACCACATATATGCCATGGTCAACCAAAACGAAGAGATAGCAAAAAAGGCTCGAAGTGTTGACTGTGAGAAGGAAGACGTACAAATATATAACATGAATCTGATCTCATGTTTCTCCTATTGAACCCCAATACTTTTTTGCTATCAGATTATTGTTCCCGAGCTCATGTTTCCTTTGATATCTGCCCGATATCCTCTTGAACCTTCGCTACCTTTGTTTTTGTCATGCCAAAAGTGTATAAAGCCTCCCCAGAATCCCATTGTCAATCTAACATGTGGTTAGCCTCAACTACGTCCCATCGGGCATTTTTTACGGAATTTATGTGTTGTACCAGTGGCTTCAAAGGTACTGGTTACATGGCACCCTTTTGCTTCGGAGTTCTTTCGAGAAGTTGACAAGTTATTTTTTCCGATGTCGCTCATTGATCGAGCTGTAGAATTACAGGGGGGTTTTTGTTATCGTCTCCACAGGGATCAGCAAGTTTTATGCTGGTTCTAAGTGTTGGCAGAAGCTAGACTAAATCAATTTTCAGGTTTTCAGGTTTTAAACAGAAAAGTAAAGGTTTTGCAAGAAAGTAAAACTAAAACTAATTCAGAATTTAACTTGTAGCCTCTTGGGTTGTCAATCCAGAGCCTAGCAAGGATCCAAGCAAGGTTTAGACAGGGAACAAGAATGATTCACTCAACACTTGCAGAGACTAGTCATGCAAGCAAGGGGTTTTAGCAGGTTTAGGCAGGGAAGGAAAAATCAACACAAAGATCACTCTTTTCTGGGTTGTCAGGCCAGATCCAAGTGAGTTAACAAGCAAAGGGAGGCTAGGGATGGAATCACAACACAAAGTATGCAGGAACTTGCCTTACACACACAGATCAAGACACACAGCAAGTAGATCATGCAAATATTCAGTAAAAGACAGAGAATTGTGTCACTCAAATCACTGCAATTGCCAAATATCACAAGCCCTACTTACAGATGGATGATCTACTCAGTTCAACACAAGATTACACAGAGGAATGGAGATAAATCTTTGGCTAAGCTCACTGAAACACTAGTCGAAGCAGGGGAAGCAGAGGAGTAGACAAGGGTGGATGCAGAGTTGCAGATCTTGTGCTTCAGGTCACCAAGGCCTTGTGCTTCTTCTCCTGATCTCCATGTTCATTTTGATCTTGCTCTTCTTGTTCTTCTTCTTCTTGTTGTTCTTGAGGTGTTCTTGGTGTTCTTGGGGTTTGGTGGAAAAGTGGCAGAAAAGGTGGTGTGGTGGTTGCTCGTCCTCGAGTAGGTAAATGATAACAAAATAATTTTTGATTGTAAATGCTATGATCAGGTCTTTAACAATTGCATGATGTATGGATAATAAAACTTAGCAATCATGTTTCCTAATGAAAAGTATCAACGAACTAAGAGCTTATAACATGAAATTTATAAACATCAACAAGATTGTAATGACCATAATAAAGCATGATAGAGTGGTATCTCGCTTGCCCTTAATTGTGGAGCAAAACATAAATGCCAAGGCACCTCTGAAGTTCAAGTGAAGACTAGATATAGAGATATCAAAGATAAAAGCATCATGGTTATACCTCAATTAATCGTATTCTGGGACAAGCACATTACACTAAGAACGACAGCTATGCTCTCGAAGAAGTGCTCAAAGAAAGGATGGTGACTCAACATAAAAATAAAAGATTGGCCCTTCGCAGAGGGAAGCAGGGATTAACACGTGCTAGAGCTTTTTTTTTAAAAACAGAGGTAAAAATGTTTTGAGAGGTGTTTGTTAATTGTCAACGAATGGTAGCGGGTGAGAACAGTATTCTACCTGTCAAACGGACTTTTAAGAGCGGCTCCCATGAAGGACGTTATTTCTACCAGCAAGGCAGATCATCCCTCTTTCTCTTTGGTTTACACACATTCAGGTATTTCACTGTTTGTCATTGCTTACTGATGAATCAGGGCAAAAGTGTGAAGAGAATTAATTGGTTAAAGTTGTAATTAATTGGGACTGGGCACCCCGTTGCCAGCTCTTTTTGCAAGTTATTGGATAAGCGGATGTATATGCCACTAGTCCAGGTGTAAAAGTCCATTTGACAAATAGAATAAAGAATAACCACACTAATTCCTCATGAGCTAGTAAACATTGACACAAAAAGAGAAATATTTTGAAGGTTTTAAAGGTAGCACATGCAAATTTACTTGGAATGGCTTGAAATACCATGCATAGGAATTTTTTGGTGGACTCTTTGGGATAACTTGGTTTTAAGGATTTGGATGCACGAGCAGCATTCCCGCTCAGTACAAGTGAAGGCTAGCAATAGACTGGGAAGCGACAACCACGAGAGCGATAACGGTCATAATCATGCTTGCGACAAAATAAAATTAACGGAGGCATAAAAACGATACTAAAACTCTGAGGCAAAATAGATCATCAAGGCTTAATTGACTTTTATTTTTCAGTCATAACATGTGTGAGCATGTGCCAAGTCGATTCAAGTGAATTATTCAGAGGAGGATACCACAATACCATACCATCTTATGAACAGGACAATGCATGTTGATATCAAAATAACATAATATGCACTATTAGCTAGTTGAGACTAACCATAAGAAAACATAAACTACTAAACAGTATTATTCACACATCATTTTTAAGTTTCAACAAGTAATCCATTAACCAAGTAAACATTGAAAACAGAGGATAAATAAAATATGTGACGATCCACTTATTAATGTAACTGGTGTTTGATGCTAAGATAAATAGATAATAAAATACAGCCGCTTCAAGTTTAGTTAAGTTCCTATGTTGCTCAAAAAACAAAGTTTAAAGGTTTGCAAACCGTGGGGTTATTGATGAAGAGGGATGCGGGGACATCCCCAAGCTTATGACTTTGGTAATTCTTCAATATTCCATAGTTTGGTGTTCCTTCATTCTCTGTGAAAAAACTTCAACACAAAAACTTTCCCATTCTTTTCTGCGGTTAGACATTAGTACAATAGATAATATTTCCCAAGTGCTACTATTAAACCAAATAAAATTTTGTTTTTAAGTTACAGAAAGGTTGCTTAAATGGCCAACTTATAAATGAAAGGTAAGAACCATTAAAAATCAAATGAAAACGAAAAGAGGCCACTCTTGCAACAAAAGTCAGAATCTGTCCAGAAAAACAGCAGCTGGAAAACGCAATTTTTAGGTGCACTTAAACATGCCCGAAATTTTAGCCAATTTTTGTACATGCAGAGGATTAGGTGCTACAACATCAGTAATTTTTTCGTGATTTTTAGAGCTTCCAGTAAAATATGAAAAATCGCGCAATAAGCAGTAGATACCGAAAACAGAAAATCACTTTTTACATATGTATCAACTAAGCTAAATGGATAAAACTTGGTACTTTATTTTTGATAAACTAAGAAACCAGAGGCTAAGCAAGACCTAAACATGCTAGCTACAGCAAGGAAAACTCTAAATAAAAATCAAAAGTAAAACCCAAATAAAATTAAAATAAAGAACCAAACAAAGAAGCAAAACAAAAGAAAATATTTTTGTTATTTTGAATTTATAAGTGAAAGTAAAGAAGCAATCGAAACCAAATAAGGAGCCTAATAAAACTAAAGAAGGTAAAACCAAGACATATAAAAGCAATTATAATACAAGTTAAGACAATACATATCATGTGGACGGGTAATATAGAGTATGAACGAGACAACCTCATGTTAGTTGATGAATAGGGGGATGACTCGGGCATCCCCAAGCTTAGATGATTGTATCTTCTTGAATATGTTCTTGGGATGCACCTACACATCCCCAAGCTTGAGCTCTTGCGTCTTCTTATTCATCTCATATCACCATATTGATTAGATCTTATAAGCTACATCCACATAAAACTTCACAAAACTCATTAGTAGGGTTAGTACTCATTAAATAAAATCCACTCATGTTCAAGCATTGACAAGTTTTATAATTTTACTCAACATTAGCCACTGTATATACTAAGGTGTTCATGATTTCCGTTGTCCGTCGAAAAACTAATGAAACTAACAACACCAAGTACAATATTGAATAAACAAAGAAATCTGTCAAAACTGAACAGTCCGTAAAGATGGCATTCAACGAGATAGTTAAGTAGCTCAAATCGAAAAACTTTAGTCTAATGAAAGAAAGATAATAATCTCAGGTTTATGCACAAAAATTTTCAAGTCAAAATACTATTCTGAGATTTATCACGATTTTATTTACAGAGAAGCACAAAATCTGTCTAAACAGAACAGTCAGTAAAGATCGAATTTTTCGACCTATCTACGTACCTTAAATCAGAAAAAGTTAGTCTAATGAAAGAAAGCTAATAAGCATCACTTTGCACTCAAGAAATTTCAGATCAAGATCACGTTCTGGTGATTTTAAACATTTAATACGGTGGAGCACAGAAAATCTGTTTCTGGACAGCAAAGTAAAACTATCAACTTTCAATTAACTAAAGACTATAATTAGCATTTTATTTTTATGTACAGAGGTATATACACAATATTTACAATATTTACATGTTTTTAATGAAAAGCTTCCATGGAAAGATTTGTTTTGGTTTCATAGGCATGAACACAAGTGTTCAAGGTCGACCCCCATTTAACCATTACTCATCTTTCCAATCACTTTTCTTTTTGAAAACGTTTTTAGATAACAACTACACCTAATTTTTTTTGTAATTCGCATTCCCTATCCATAGTAAGATAAAGAACAACTTAATACTGAAAATAAAAACTACTTAGAGATAAAGCAAACAAGTGCACACAAGAACATTAACCTACGCTATGGCTCCCCGGCAACGGCGCCAGAAAAGGTCTTGATAACCCACAAGTATAGGGGATCGCGTGTAGCCTTTTCGATAAGTAAGAGTGTCGAACCCAACGAGGAGCTAAAGGTAGGATAAGTATTCTCTCAAGTTCTATCAACCACTGATACAACTCTACGCACACTAAACGTTTGCATTATCTAAAATAAAACTACGGTAGCAATACGGGTATGAGAGGTAGTTTTGCAAGATAATAAATACAAGAAAGTAAATGTTAGTGCTGCAGCAATAAAATACACTAAGTAACCATATACTAACAGTACCATGAGTGTGGAAAAGTGGTGGTAATTGTGGTGGCTTTGTCCAAGATTAATTAGTGAAGGTACTTGGTTCATTGTCTTCGATGCAGTTTTCTATGTGGGAGAGGCTAAATATACATGCACTCCACTACTTGGGATTACAAGTACTATATGATTGGATTGTTAGAAAGCATCCGCAAATACTAACAATGCATTAAGGTTTCCCCAACCATAGCCTTAAGTTCAAGGTCCTCTTACTCCCATACGTGCAACTAATCGGTTCGCGTTCTCAGGTTTCTGTCACTCCGGCAGAACTTCCCCCGCTTCGTTACAAATACTACCAACCCTAGGGTGTTTGATCCATGCGCGCACAATATAATGGACACCAAAGGACAGCACCATATAGACATACAACTCTAATGAACCTCATGCATTCAATTAAGCAATCAAAAGACAAATAAACTACGGAAACATGATGTAAATCATAGGATAAATATTATAGCATCAAACACCATGTTTACATAGGACGGTACAGAGGTTTGTGGGAGGATGAACCACTGAATACAAGGAGGAGATGGTGATGGAGATGGCGGTGAAGACGGCGGAGAGGGGCAGGGCGGCGGCGGCGCCGGCGGTGCGGGGAACTCCTTTCCCCGCCGCCGGCAAGCTTGGGGAGCGCCGCCCCTTAGCCTCCCTCCTTCATGGCTTCTTGGGAGCCCTCCCCCATGGAGATGGGATCCATGGGGGAGGCAAAAACGTGGCTTTTGGTGGCTGAAATTCGTGGGTGGAGGAGTCCTCCACGAATTAGGTTTCCTCCCTTTATATATCTTCTCGGATTTCCGTCACCCCCTTTTAGGGTTCCACCAAAACGGGCCTACAGGCCGCGTCCGAACTCCGATTGGGCTGATCTCGGGCTTAAAATCTTCGTATGGAAAATTGTGACAACTTTCGTAACAGCCAGGTCTCCATATAACGTCATCTTCGAGGGTCAAACTGGCAATCTTCGTAAAAAGTTCTCAGACAGATTTCAGGAAAGTCCCAATTCGACTCCAACAAGGTTTCCTCTTGTATTCTTGATAATTTCTACACATCAAAGAGTAAAACAAGAACATTGTGCACTTTTGCAACTATTAGTAGGTTAGTCCAAATAAATAATAAACTTAATATAAAACAAGTGCTAAAAGCATAAAAATGGCATGAAACAATCAAAAATTATAGATACGTTTTGGACGTATCAGTGGTGGCTGTGGATGGGATGGAGTGAGGTGGATGGATGAGAATGGAATGTGAGATGATGATGGGTTGGCGGTTCTGTGGTGGTGTGCTGCCTTTTATGGACCTTTTCCAACTGTGGTGGAGGTGTGACCCGAGGTGGAGAAGTGGTGCAGCTTCCTCTACTTTCCTGCACATGGGGTGTGTCCCCACTTTTGCACTTTTTGCCTTTTTGGGTTTCTTGACCTCCAAGTTGATTCTTTCCCTCTCTTTTGGGTCAAACACATTTGAATTGCTTCTTATCTTCTCCTGGGACCGCGTGCTGCCACACATGTGCATTGCATCTTTGGAAATTGGAGAACTTGAGTTGTCAGTCCAGTGGCAGGTACAGGCTGAACTGCTCGGCACTTGAGGATTCTGCTAAGGACTGATGAACCTCGGGAGGCCTTTCCCTCGTGAGGCTTTTCCCTCGAGAGGATTTTTTCCCTCGAGAGGACTTTTCCCTCGTGAGGCCTCCATCATTAAGATTATCTCAGGTTTTGGCGCACGTCTGCAACTCCCTCGTGAGGCTCTGCACTTCCCTCGCGAGGCTCTGACTTCCCTCTTGAGGCTTCATAACGTCTGCGCCTGGCAGAGACATGTCTGTGCCTCCCTCGCGAGGTATCATCAGCCCTCGTGAGGCTCCTTCGAGAGGCAGAAAGCTCTGCCACACTTGTGTAATGGCCTGGGTCACTTCTTAGCATCTGAAATTGCATCTTCAGGAGAATTGTGTGCCTTTGCGCACTGAACTGCAAAATGGATGGAAAGCACTGTAAAATGCAGATAAATGCTTCACTGGATATTGATGCAGTGAGGTTTTTGAGGTTTTAGGGCTATGAATAATGCATAAAAATGATGATGATCACTCATCCCTAAGTACAACCGTACAAGGATAGCAATTGCAATGTCTATCGCTCAAAGATGTAAGCTTCGGTGAAATGACATAAAATGAGAAAAATATAATTTATAACTTTGTTTGCTTCACTTTGTGGTACCTGTCACCACTCATATATATTTATATATGGTATGCATAGAAATAAGGAAAAGTATACCCACATAAATAGGTGTGGCCTTAATTACACACAACATCAATTGATTTAATGTTCCAAGTACAACGGTGGTAAACATAAGTAGCTTCAATGTATAGATACTACCATGTGGATTGACATACACACCGAAATCTTATAATCTCATAACAATTTTCCTAGCATGAAAGAAATCCACTATGCATAACTCATTATTATTTTGAAAAATTTGCACAAAACAAAAATGCCACCATTAAGAACTTTTTATGGTGGATCATGTACATATCTTGATGAAAAATGAACAATATTTTTAAATGTGTTTACTAAAAAGATATTTTGAGAAGTCGAGGTCTTCAGGCCAATTACAGATTGCTACGGATATTGTGTTCACTATTTTTTTTGGATATATTTGTGTTTTTATATTTTTGGTGCTATAAATATCAATTTATGAAAAAATGTTTGTGTATTTCAAACACAACATTCGTCTAATATCTATAGATAGTCTCGACCGGATGTTGAAGTCTAATATCTAAAGATGTCACCAGGATGGTGGCTTCGGTTGATCATGTTTTTCTTTGTAAGGCTCCGTTGAATAATTTAAGAAAAAAGGTTGTGCATCATTTTGATGCAGAGCCGGGGTTTCAATCTCCTTTTCAAAAAAAAAAAAAAATCAGAATTCACCGAAAAGTCAAAGGTGCATCGGGAAGCACGTGATCCTCGATACAAAGGGTAAACTTCCAGATGTGAAAAAAAAAGATGCACATTTGCAAGTCATATGCACAGACAAGGGTACGTACTTATACATTTCTTTGGCCTTAATGACTTGAGTTTAGAAACAAAATGCTAGCCGCTCGAGATAAAACACATACTAATCCAAATTGAATTTGAAAGAGAAAACAACAGGGGGGCATGTAAGCCTCCAAACTCATAAGGCTCGCTGCTTTGCTTACTCCTAATGTCTGCAATTTTACTTTTTCTATTTCCTTTTATGTTAATTAGGAGTACATGCATGCAGTGATGGACTATCACTGTAACTGCTCCTACTGTCTGCAGTACGCTTGTGCTGCGTGGTTGTGTTTCTGTACGGCATTCACTCCGGCTCTCAGTTGATGTGTACCAGTAACTAGCATGGTACTGTTCGCCAGTGAAGACCACATACCTGACTCGAGACTTAAAATTGGTTTGAGGGTCATGTCAGTCCCAGCGGCGACATGATTTTATTTTGCTGTCAGGATTGTACTATAGATCGCCAAATGGGTAGGTAACTTGTATTCAACTCATCGATCGGGATATATATTTTTTGCGAGTGAATTCATGGATTTCGAAGTTTTCATTACTAATTCATCTTTGCAAAACAGGAAGAGTTCAGGTTTTGCTGGCTCGGTCACGCCGTAGCATAAATATCTTACGTCTTTTTTTTTTTTTGAACAAGGGGAGGGCACAAATGTGCCCAATTTTCATTAGCTCAGAAGCACAGTACAAAGTTGATTACAATGCCCTGAATGTTCATGTTCTGAAAATATTGCAAGACAGGACAACATATGTTGCTATGAGCTGGGTTCCTGCAAGAACTAGTAGGGCGCGAGTCCGAAGATCGCAACGCCTAATGAGCGCAGTTGTGAGCAATCATGTTAGTATTCCTGGAGATGTGATGCACCGTGGCTTGAATAGGCCGGAGCAAGTTCTTGATCTGCATTGCCAACGGTCTAATCTCCCAAAGAACCGAGGAATGATTAGACGTAGGCGCCGAAGCCGACGCAGCTACGCTGCTGTTATCCGTGAAGAAGCCTGCAGAAGTGATTTGAAGCTTTGCTGCCGTGTCTGCTGCCAATAAAAGAGCAAGTGCCTCTGCAACAGGAACAGAAGAAATGTTTTGTGCTGCTGCAAAGATGAAGACATCATTGTGTCCGTGTTGATCTAGCCATGTTGCAAAGACTCCTAATCCAGCTGTGTTTGATGTGGAGTCAGCTCGTTGCTTCCATGCTGCATCCACATAGAATCGAGGTCCTGCAAGAAAACTGAAATCATTGTCCAAATTGGATGATTCCCGCCATTGCCGAGCCGTGTGTGAGGCATTTGATTCGTTCTCCATTTCCTGGTCCTGCAAAAGAGCATTGGTGGCAATTGCAACTTGATATGGGTAAGATTATTTCCTTCCAAATAAATGATCATTTCGTGATTTCCATAAGCACCAAAGGAAGGTGAAAACAGAGACAAGAGTAATATGAGGATGATTGTTTTTTAGCAAGTTATTGATTATCTGAGAAATTGAGTTGCAATTCTATAAAAGAATAGTTGTCCTAATATACCATGGGTGCTGAAACCAAGCTGCTCTTGCATAAGGGCAATGAAAAAGGATATGTGCATCGTCCTCTTGAAGTCCACATCTACAACAAAGCGGGGATATATGTTTTGATTTGCTTGCTG
Organism: Poa pratensis; assembly: GCA_947311845.1. Taxonomy (NCBI): domain Eukaryota; kingdom Viridiplantae; phylum Streptophyta; class Magnoliopsida; order Poales; family Poaceae; genus Poa; species Poa pratensis. Next base: position 17,188,726 of record CAMZMU010000097.1, on the reverse strand, counting down.
CTCTTGAACCTGATGGTAAAGCTCTGCATAGTAATCTCCAAGCAAAAAATTTCACTCTTGGGATAATTTCCTTGCACTTCCAAATGGAGTTGAGTAACTGGAGAGTTAGGTCATCTGGTTTCCACGGTACTGGAGTTCCTGCATCCTGCAAAAATTTCAAACAAAGACGATAACCTGATTTTGAATTAAATTTGCCATTTGGTGTGAGCTTCCAGCAAAGAATGCCATCCTCCGACGAAGGAATGATGGGCGTGGATTTAATCGCTTCTGCTATGGATTCATTGAAGAGTTGGCTAATTAAGCTTTCATTCCATTTGTTTTGGTGAGGAATCATTAGCTGATTAAGTGTAGCTGGGTAAGAAAAGGGGGTAGGTTGAATTATAAGCTCGTCATAGATGTCTTTCCAAGCTGAACACCAAGGAGTATTCTAGATTGATATTTTGCCATTTGAGATTTGGTAGAAAGCATTGCTTTGCAGAAGAGGAATAACTTTAAGTATAGCCGACCAGAAAGCAGATTTAGGAACATTTGATTTGGGCCTCCAAATAGATGAGTCATGGAAATATTTAGATTGTAACACACAATGGAGCTGACTGTTGGGCTCAGAGGCAATTCTCCAAAGTCCTGAAAGGATGAGGCCGTAGTTGACGGCCTGTAAGTTTCTAACACCTAGCCCACCTTCTCTTTTGGCGCGCAAATGTCTTTCCAAGCTTTTAAACAAAGAGGTTTGGAGCTAGAGTTGGAAGTAACACCAGACCACCAAAAAGTTCTCATGATAGCAGTGATTTTAGCAATAAACTTTTTGGAGAAAATAATATTTGACATATAGTAAACAGGAATAGAAGCAAAGACAGAGTTTATTAATTCTAATCTCGCTGCATGTGAAAGAGAATTGGCTTTATAAGTACCAAGTTTAGCACTGAACTTGTCTAGCACAAAGTTATAAGCCTCAGATCTATTTTTTGGAGGAAGAACCAAAGGGTGGCCTAAATGTCTAAAGGAATCATCAATTAAAGGAACATGCAACACCCTTAAAATGTCTTCCATATCGGTGGAGGAAACAAATTTGTTAAAAAGTATACCTGATTTACTCCAGTTGGGTAGCTGACCTGAGGCTTGGCAGAAGGCATTTAGGATTTGTTTCATTGCTTGCGCCTCCTGTAGATTAGCTGCACCACAAATGATCAAATCATCCGCAAATAAAAGTGAGTGAATCGGAGGGCATCTAGGTCCGAGAATGATTCCATGAAGGTTATTAGCCGAGAGGGCCTCCTGTAGCACCAAAGACAGTTCATTGATAGCAAGGACAAAGAGATAAGGCGATAAAGGACATCCTTGTCGTATTCCTCTGTCTGAAACAAATCTCGCAAACGGTTGGCCATTAATAATAGCCGAAAAGGTGGGCGAGGAGATGCACGCGTGAACAAGTTTGATAAAATGACCATGTAGCCCTTTACGTGCTAGTGCTTGAAGAACAAAATCCCATTCCAATCTATCAAAGGCTTTAGCTAAGTCAATTTTTAAAATGAAAGCCTTTTCCTTCCAAGAAGAAAGTTGAAAAGAGTGGGTAATTTCCTGAGCAATTATTATGTTGTTACTTATTCTACGACCTTCAATGAAAGCTTGTTGGGAAGGATGAATATAATCAGGTAGATGGGGTTTGAGTCTATTAGCTAAGCATTTGGCAATGATTTTATAGACTACATTACAAAGACTTATTGGACGATAGTCAGTAGGAACAGTGGCTACTAGTTTTTTTTGGAATTAGCGCAATATGTGTGTCATTTATATGAGCAGGAAGTAAACCAGTAGCAAAAAAGTTGGAAATGAGAGCCGTAACATCATCCCCTATCCACTCCCAGGTTGCTAAGTAAAATTCCACATTAAAACCATCAGAACCAGGAGAGGCATTTCTCTTCATTTCCTTAAGAACTTCCCAAATTTCCTGCTTTGTAGGAGTAGAATAAGTTGGATCATCTGGTAAAGCATTATCATCTGCAAATATATGATTACTCTGATGCGGAGAGGAGGAGGAGAAAATTGATCTAAAATAGGAAACAAAAGTATTGGCAATTTGGTCCGGCATGAACTAGATGACATCATTTTCATCTTTAATCGAGAGAATAGTGTTTCTCCTCCTACGTTTTGCTATAGTCCCGTGGAAATAAGCAGTGTTTTTGTCTCCATACTTTACCCAATTTTTCTTAGCTCGTTGCATTTGATAGTCATTCAGTTTAGTGACAGTTTGTTCATACCTTTGGACCAGACGCTCTTCTTTATTGTGATCCTGCACAGCAAGAGGTTTGGTCTGAATTTCCTTGATTTGCTGCTCCAATTCCTGTAGCTCATCCTGCAAGGGTTTCTTTTTCCTGCACCAAATCTTAAGTTCTCTAGCAAGCTTATTAGTGCGGTTATGAAAAGTAGAATTGGTTGTATTTGTCCAGCAATTCTTAGCATAAGATTGGAAATCTTGTTCCTTTAGCCACCAATTTTCAAATTTGAAGTAGTTTTTGGTTTTTTGGGCATTACCATTAGTAGAGCATAAGATGGGCGCGTGGTCACTAAAGCAATAAAGAAGGGGCATGTTGTAAACATTTGTATTAGGATAAACAGCACACCATTCAGAATTAGCCAAGCATCTGTCTAGTCTTTGGAAAAGAGGTTTAGATGAAAAGCGCCTACTAGTCCAAGTGAAAGCCGGCCCACTGAAACCAAGATCAAACAGACCACAACTTTTTACAAAAGTGCGAAAAGCATACATACGGGTACGATTAATATTAGCAGTACTTTTATCTGTATCATACATCAGGTCATTCAAGTCTCCCATACATAAGATAGGTAAGTTGCTATTATCATACACAAAATTTACAACTTGATTCCATATCGAAGCTGTTTGGCGATGATAAGGATCACCATAAACACAAACTAACCCAAATTTTTGATCTCTAGATTTGTCAGTGGCTATAGCTAGAATAACATGGAAAGATGAGGTATAAACATCGAGGTGAGTGTCGGTAGACCACATTAACCAAAGCCCTCCCGAACTCTTCCGAGAAGGCACCACAAAAGCATTATTCATATTAAAGCGAGCAACTATATCGTCCGAACTAAATTTGGAAGTTTTTACTTCGGATAAGAAAACCACCTGAGCTTTTGTGGAGACAGTCATATTGGCAAGATGGCACATTTTTGGGCTGCCTAGGCTCTTGCCAATGCCTTGGCAGTTCCATCCCATTGCTTTCATGGTGCTTGTTGTGCTTCGAAGGTTGACACTGACCTTTGTCTCGCGCAGCCGCCGGTCATGCCTTGAAGTCTAGCGCCGCCGGTCGCGCCTTGAAGTCCAGCGCCACTGCCTCAGCAAGGTCCCCCCAAATAGGCTTGGAAGATTTAGATCTAATGCTCTGTGAAGGGGCGGATCAGGACAGGTTTTGAAGGAATCAAACGGATGGATCTAAGACAGGTTGTGTAACCGAGTTTCTCTCTAGATTTGGGGATTTTTGGGGCTGTGGAGGAAGCTAGATGAACAAGAAATTAATTGACTAGGAGGAATGGATCAGGGGGTAGAGAGATATGTAGGAAGTTGAATCAGAGAGGGGATCTAACTTAGGGAGAGATCGGAAGGGAAGCATCAAGAGGAGGAAGACGGCATTTCGCCATTCGCCACATGGGACAAAGTCAAAGATTCGAACTGTTCGATAATATCTTACGTCTTGTTTGAAGCAATATATAGTAGTAAGAACAAGATAACTGAGAGCTATTTTTCCTAAATTTCCGAGGGGTTATTTGTTTGAAAACAAGCCAAAGTTACCTCTACATCAGAGCATCTCCACCGGCACCCTCCAAATGACCCCCAAAGGCCCATTGGGGGTCCGGACGGCCAAAAACGCCTCCAGCGGCACCCCAAAGGGTCACCCCGAGCAAAAACATGTCCGGCACCCCCGAACAGGCCTCCAAGTTTGGAGGCCCTCTCGGGGGTGCCGGACATGCATGCGGACATCAAATGCATGGCACTAGCCCACCTGGCAGTCTCTCTTCTCATCTTCCTCTCATTCTTTCATTTCACACGTGCGGCACCGAGCGGCAAACCACCGACGGCACAGCTAACTCCGGCCATCTCCCGCTCGCCCTTCGAGCCAGGGGCACCGCACCGTTGACCTCCTTCGTCTCCTGCAAGCACGGCACCGGAGGAGTACGGAAGACGCCGCGACGACCTCGTCTTCAACTTACGGCCGGACGCACGTTATCGGCGTCCGTGCTTCTCCAAGCGAAATCGTCATGTCCCGGGGTGCGCCATCGTCGACTATGTCTGGAACCGGAATGATTCGAGCTAGAACACAAGGGATCATCACCGACAAGGTCGTCTTCGTTCTACGGCCGGACGCGCGGTGTCGTCGTTCCCGTTAGCCCGCGCTTATCTATGCCAATCTGTCATGTCCTGGAGGTTCGTCGTTGTTGACAATGTCTAGAATCAGAAGGATTCGAGCTGGAACGAATGAGAGGAGATACAAGACTGCTGCTCCCGTGCAGCTCCCGTGCTACGTCGGCCTCGCGCTGGTCTTGGTGCCGGTCAACTGCGCGCTCAACCAAGTGCTGGCATTGGAGCTGCTCCGGCCACGCACGTCGCCCGTGCCAACTCGAGGCGGCCATCGTCGGCCCCCGGCAGCTCGGTCAGCTCGAGGTGCATCTACGTCCCGGGATAGCGACGACGTGTGTGCGTGCAAGTGCGTGATGGCCTCGCGAGTACTAGCTAGCTGAATTTTTATGCGTACTGGCTAGCTGAGTTTGGGGCTCTTTGCTGTGACTTTACTCACACATGATGTCGGCTACCCCTGCGCGTGCCTCCTCTGCTCTGCCCGCCGCTTGTATGAAGAAAATCCATCCCTGCATCAAGATGCTCGTGTCGTTCGACGGCCGGCAGCAGGACGAGCCGGGGCGCCCGTGACCAGCCAGGCGTGGGGACGACGGTGAGTCCCAGCTCGTGCTCAGATGGACTCGACGAGCCATGTCGTGGTCAGCTCCCGCGCGTGCGGCGTGCCATCGAGATTATGCTGCTCTCTAGAGTGCTGGATTCAGGTTCATGATGCAGGCGTTCTGAACTTGCTGCTTTTCTTGGTATGTCTTTGTTCTTTTTCGTGGTTGTGTTCTGGACTTGAGCATCCATAGCTGAATCAAACCAATAACTTCGGTTGCATGTATAGCTGAATCAAACCAACATCTTCTTTGTTTTCGATTTGTTGCTAGCTGAATCAAACCAACGTTAGCTGAATCAAACCGGCGTGGCCTTTGTGTCGCGTCTCTACCGGCGCGTGTGTGCAGGTCGCGCGCTGCCGCCGCCTCGCGGCCGTGGTCTGCGGCTGCGCGAGCTGTGGCTGCTCGATTGAGTAGTCCATTTTGGGGCTGATGCCCACAAGGTGTTTGTCTAAATGCAAAAATTTTGGGGGTCAATTTTGGAGGGTGCCGCTGTGGGCGGCTGAAAGAGCATGCTAGGCTCTTACTCCTTTTTGGAGTTAATAACAACACACCCACTGAACTAATCGTGTTCTTAAGTTTGAACAGGTATGAAAACAACAACACGAGAAGTTCACTTATGGAAGAGAGAGGGGCTCAAAAATCTACCTAGGCTGAAATCGACTTAACGGTAGTACCGCTCCTTCTGGAGTAGTACTGCTGCAGCACGCAGGCAGTCTTCTCCAACGGTACTACCGCTGGAAGTACCGTTGGAGATACCGTTCAGAAGGTTTTAAGCCACTGTCTCCAACGGTACCTGTCCGGTACCCCCCACGTACTACCGATGGAATACCACGAATTTATTCGAGGCATGACAGCGGTAGTACCGGTGGGTTCTGGCGGTAGTACCGGTGCCTGGTAACTATGGTAGCATTCTGTGCTACCGCTGCAACTGTGCATCGGAACCACTAAGGTACCGCGTAGAGGTCAGTAGCGGTCACTAGTACAGAACGACACATCGGAAACGGGCCAAAAACCCCTTCGGCAACGGAGAAAGGGTCCGTGTCCCCGCTTCCGATACTGATGTGAGGGCCCTCATCGGCAACGGTGGCAGAACACCGTTTCCGATGTGAGAAAATTTCGGCATCGGAGCCTCCGGCCCTCCGTTACCAATGTGTGACCATTTCGGCAACGGAGGGTTTTGTCCTCCGTTACCAGTGTGGTATCATGTCAGCAACGGCTATTTCTGTTTGCCCGTTTCCGATGTCTAATTGCAAGCTAATAGTAATTAGCTGCGCTTGCACGCCCGTGCTACAGCAATTATTTAGCAGACATTCTGCAATACAAGTTTACAACAATCATATGAACACAAAGTTTATAGCAAATGTTGGAATACAAGTTCATAGCTATTGCTATTGCTACAAATACAAAGTTTTCAGCCATTGTTTGGGAAAAAGTGGACACGATTTAAAGAAGTTACATCACAATGGTGACAACAATTGTTTTGGAAAAATCTATAGTCTCACCAGCGAGAATGCCGGTATGGACAAGTGAACAAATGCCGAATAGGATCTCATGATCATGTATTAGGGTGGTGTAGTTTTCCCTCCTTGCTTAAGATGTGTTTAAGGACGAACGCAACAAACTTGCCTCTCAGCATCGTAAGAACATCCTTCTTCAAAGGTGCACGTCCCATTCCACCTATAAGCTGTAGGCAGATTCTTAGTTAGGTATCTTTCGTCATGTATGTCTGCAAATATTGTTAGGAAACATGAATTGTTGATGATGTCGTGGATTACTAACCGAATCGAGGCTTGGCAGACTTTTCGAGGTGGGAACGACTTTCAATATTGCATTGCACACATAATACCCACAAAGATTTGTACCAGGTGGTTGCTGAGGGCCTGTAATGTTGGTGAAAAAATCGCTCACTTAGTTTGGTTTGCTAGCAGGTATTTGTGAAAACTAGGAATAAAGTAGCAACTGTTACCGGGTCAACTGTTTCGTGACTCAATACGTCCTCCTGTTCTCCTCTCTTGGCCAACGGTCTCTTGATTATCGTCAGGTACTTTTCGAACACACTACAAAAGTAATGAGTTGGCGGATTGAGAAAACAACACGTGAAAGTTAAATCATAATGTAAACTAGGGAACGATGTAATACCTGTTCAAGAATTCCTTCAAGGGTGTATAATCTACACTTCCAAGTAGGGAATCTATATACAATACCTTGTTCTGTTTAGGAATGATGACAGCTAAGATCCAGTGAAAACTGCAAAGGAAAATAACAAACTTACGCCTGATGGTAAGGAAGCAGGATGTACAGATAATTTTTGATAACAAACTTACGACTGATGGTAAGGAAGCAGGATCAACTCTTTGTCTTGATAATGAGTCAACGCTTTCACAGCATAGCCGAATGTACTTTCGTATTGATTGCTGCAGATGTTCGTGTAAGCAATAAGAGCCGGGTCAAGGAAACCTACCGGTTCTTTCCTGTGGTTGCACTCGAATACCTGGCTCCTAAGTATAAGAAAGAGAATAGTTAGCATGTACTGAACAGAAGAAAGCTATTAAAATGTGAAAAGTATTTGTAAGGCACATACAATGTGAACAAACGCATGAACGTACCATCAACAGTATTCAGGTTGAAAACTTGGAACATCTCTGAAAACTCCCAGCTATAATGAACGCCATCTTCGACGCCGTAAAAATCCTCTTTCCTGATACTGAAGTTCATCTCCTTATTCTCTTCACAATATAGGAGGTACTTTTCATGAAGCTTCTGACAAGCCAAGCCTGATCTTTGTAATCCAACTTTAGTCAACAATGGCTGTCCACGCACGTATTTGGGGCAACTTTGCACCTCTGCATTGTATTTCTTATTCAATTCTTCGTCATCTAGGTATTGGTCGCTGCAAATCGGTGCAGTATTTTTTTATTTTTAGTGGTCTTGGGCTTGGGCTTGGGCTTGGACTTGGGCTTCATCGAGGTTCTATTTATCAGGGCCATCTTGGCATCGTCCTTCGCCCGGACGAGTGTGGTGCCTCTACGTGTCCGAAGAAGTTGGGGCGGAGGCGGCAGATGAGCCTGCTGTGGCTGAGGAGGCAGGGACGGCAGTTGAGCCTCCTGTGACTGAGGCGGAGGCGGCAGATAAGCCTGCTGTGGCTGAGGCGGAGGCGTAGGCGGTGTTGGTGTAGCTTCAACCAAGTTGGTGGTGTTGTTCACCACAAGGGTAGTAGGTGAGTTACCATCGACAGGCGGTGTTGGTGTGGCTTCACAATTCTGTGCAACCGTTGTATCTTCAACTGCTTGTTCTCTGGAAGGCTGTTTGGACGCAATATCAAGGAGGAGCTGTGCTGAACGGAGGCCTTCAGACGACGCCATCTGCCAAGAAGCTGTTGAGGTGGATGGCAGGGCACTGAGAAGAGAAATCTCCTTCTTGGGCCACTGTACGTATCTCAGCTTAGCCTGGCCCAAGCTTTGTACGTCTGCATCGACGCAGGTGTTAAATAGCAAGATGCCTTCGAAGCCAGGCATGACCTTGTCCACAAAGCACATTGCAAAACCTGGCTTTAAGGGCACACCATCCACTTGTGGTACCACATCGGCAGGTGGCTGAACCATACCTAGTGCTGCCACCAGGGGGTGATGCGTCATCACGGTTACAGGCACATGTAGTTTGCATCTCACCGGGCTCGTGATGTCGTCCACAGCATATTTGCCAGTGTCTACAAGACCATCAACCGACAATGATCCACAACTACTCCTGGCTGCAGGGCACTCCCCCCTACCGGGATCAAGGTGACCGTCTCGAATCTGCTTAACGATATTGGCCATAATATTTGTCTCTAGTGCTTTCATTTGAGCGTCATGTCTGGCCTTTTTCATTGCCTGCCTTTCAGCCTGGTCTATCGCGAAAGCCTTCTTGTGGCCAACATGGGTGCCGTACGTCCGAGACCGACCAGAGGGCTCAGGTGTAGCCAAAGCTTTTGAGAGAATGTCATCTTTCCCTCGTGCCAGAATCTCTCCGCTGTCCTTTTATTTTCAGCTCCAGCTGGAGATAAGACAAGTAGTACACTGAAATCAGTACACAAGGAAATATTGTGTCAGTTAAGGAGGAAACAACTAGGTTATATATGGTTATTACCATTGTTTTATGTAACTTTTGGGTCTCGGGGTGAGTTATAACAAGTTCACCAACTTCGTTTGTTTTAGACCTCGCCCTCAAGAAGTCTCGTGCCCGTTCACCTTCAAGATCAGAGTAAGGAACCGTGCCCCCCGAAGCAACTGCTTCTTCATCCTGTTTTCTCCATATGTGCTTCGAACCAGCATATCCAAGAACCCCCATATTGTGGGGATGCTTGTTTTTACTGATGAGGGCGCTGCCGGCTTTACTCTTTGTTAGGAACTCCTCCGTCCTCCTATACTTCTTGAACTCCTTCCAGTCGTCAGGTTTAATGAAGGGGTATACAAGTGTCGCATCACGATTTTTCTTCTGGAATTTGGAGTACAGACGGTGCCTGAAGTTACGGAACGAATCCTTTGCTTTAGAAAGAGCAGCAGCTTGAACTGCAGGCCTCCATTCCTCATTTGCGAACTGGAACTGGCTCATTATGGCGTTGACGATGAAAGTCTTTTCTTCTGGAGTGACTTGACTCCAGTCATCAACCGTAATGGGGACCTTTTCCCTGACTACACACCCACACAATGTCTTCAATTTCCTATGTGCCTTGACTGGTTTCAAGGGGCACCAGTTTTCTTGTCAATCATATCCACTGTAAATGTTCCTCTTGGCTTGAGGGTTGGTTTTCTAATTCCTCGACCCCTTTGTTTCATGATAAACTGATCCTACTGCGAGGATGAGCTCGAGGACCCTTCATCACCAGACGACAGCTCTGAATAACAGGTGAATAATAGAAGGTGGATCTCAGCACTAATTAAAACTAAAAGGTCCGACTTTACAGTGTGTAATACAGTTAATCAGCACAACTAACCTGTCCCAAGTGTGTCTCCGGCATGTATGAGGTCGCCGCTGTCTGCCCCTTCCTCTATTGCGGGCAAATCTGTGGCGGCAGCAGCTCTGGGAGCCAAATCAGTGGAGACGGCGGCCAGATCTGTGGCGGCAGCATCTCCGGGAGCCAAATCAGTGGAGACGGCGGCCGCGGTTGTCGCCTGAGGGGGGGGGGCATAGAGCCCACCCTCTGGGCGTCTTCGCTGACCACGGCGTCGGCGCGACGCTGTCGTAGCCTGGAGCTGCCCCACGGCGTGGGTTGGGGGACGGCCAGGGAAGCCGCCTGCGCCGCAAGGGCGGCCCGAGTAGTCCGCATAATTAACTCAGCTGAGAGCGTGGGTTGAGGGACGGCCAGGGAAGCCGTCTGGGCCGCAAAGGCGGCCCGAGTAGTCCGCATAATGAACTCAGCTGAGCGTAAGTACGCCGCCGGGGGTGGTGTTGAAGACGGTGAGCGGGGGTAAATGCGAGGGGTGGTAGGTTGGTCCCCATAGTCTAAGTCTGGAAGTAGGGTTTATGTCACATCGGCAACGGTGCATTCAAAAAAACCGTTGCCGATGTGGTATAAATAAATTATATTTCGGAATTTGAATAAACGTAGCGTTTACGTTTGAAAATTAAGAAATAACAACAACACATTACTTTGCCAATTAAGAAATACAATTATCACTTTAGGGTACAAATTAATTTGCTCATTCTTCGTCCTCCTCTAGTAAAACTGGATCAACCTGAATATTTCCTTTGTAAATTGCCCCATCGGAGTGATCATCTCTTGCGTAAAAGCCATCTCCAGGAGCCTGTCGGTCATTGATCTGTATGCGTTCTCCAGTTGCTGGCAAGTCTTCATACTGATTGTACTCTTCTTCATCAGTAACGTCATCCACCCCAACGATCTTCCTTTTCCCATTCATCACAACATGGCAATTTTTATGTAGTAGGTCTTTGACATAGAAGATCTGGGTGGCTTGGGTAGCTAAAACGAAAGGTTCATCTTTGTATCCCAATTCGTTGAGATTGACATATGTAGTGCCGTACTGGTCAACTTTCGCATGACCCAGTTTGACCCATTTGCATTTAAACAATGGAACCGTGAGTAATGTATCGTACTCAAGCTCCCAAATCTCCTCAATTACTCCATAGTACCAATCCTTCCTCCCATTCGGATCTACCCACTAGTACAGAACGACACATCGGAAACGGGCCAAAAACCCCTTCGGAAACGGAGAAAGGGTCCGTGTCCCCGACTCCGTGACTGATGTGAAGGCCTTCATCGATAACGGAGGCAAACAACCGTTTTCGATGAGGTCTCCATTTGGCAACGGTTGTGCGCAGACCTCCGTTTCCTTAGTTTTCCTTCATCAGATACGGAGTTTGTCATCCACCCGTTTGCACTGAGCATTTCTCATATTTCGGTTACAGGATGCCACGTTTACAAATGCCACTAGATACTTAAAATCTCATAGCACAATCTCAATACTAAAACGGTAACAGATTTCATTCATATCACAATGTAACTTTACATTTCCATCACAATTTCACCTTTACAATTGCATCACAAGATGTGACAAACATAAGAGGTAAAACGATAACAGATTTCATCTATACTAAGCCTATCATGTCACAGGACGGAAAGAATATATGATTTCTTCCCTACATCCTTTTCCACAATCCTCGCAGGTGTCACTCTAGCAACCTCTTCTTATCTCAACTTCTTGAGAGAAGGATGTTGACGCTTTGGACCCTATACATTAGTAAATAGAGTTACAATTGTTAAATACATATGATAAAACAAATACACTATGAATTTAAGCAAACTGAAACGATATCTTACCTATGTCTTGAGGTGGCTCTTATTGATGAACCGGAGCAGCCAACACACGGCTTGTCAACAAGATATTGCGATGTCAGCAGCTTCATAGGATGCCTGACAACGATCATCCTTTCCATGGAGGCCACCACCGGCTCTGGATTTTTTATGCAGTGTCACCGAAATCTAATCTAATACGTCACCGATGTGACATTTCGGCGACACTGTATAAAACACTCTTACTTAAAAAAGTATTTTATGCAGTGTACCAAAACGTCACAATAGCGACGGTGGATATGTATGGTGGAGTTTGAAAGGGAACATCTTGATATCCCTAAATGTAAATAAGGATTTATGTTAGTTCTGACACTACTAGATAGAACGAACAATTTAACACAATAATATGAAGTATACAGTAGTATATAGTGTGTACTGACATGTGTATATAATTGGAGGCCATTATGGGAAAGTCAACAAACACTACTGTCTTGAGTAATGTTCGTTGTTTTTTCCGTGTCTCCGACTTTTTTATGCAGTGTCACCGAAATAGACTCCTGTTTTCACATGGACTAGTTAGCTAAACTACAACTAGTTGCAAGTACACAATAGGCAAGTTAACTACATCAAGAAATGATCTAGATAGAACTACTGGATGTGAACTGAACTACTATCAACAAGTTAGCTAAACTACAACTAGTTGCTCTAGATCATGTGCACAATAGGCAAGTTAGCTACATCAAGAGTGGATCTGATACCTTCTTCACATCGCCGTTGGATCGATATAGCAGATCCGGAAGTGGTGGAGGCAGAGGAAGCGGACAGAGCGACGACCTCGCCGTGTCGGGCGAGATGGCGAAGACCTCGCCGTGTCGGGGGAGATGGCGAAGACCTCACCGTGATAGACGTCGTCTGGGCAGAGACGGCGCCGGCGATGGCCGCAACGCCAGGAGCCGCCGCCACGATTAGATCTAGCATACTGGACAGAGTGAGGAAACGAGTGAGTGTTAGGTTTTGCTCTGTACGCCCATATATATAGGTAAAACATAGGAAACAGTTCTTTAGAAGGACCGTTTCCTTTGTGTTTCTTCCACTGAGGTGTGGGACCTACGCGCCCACTCTGTGGAATTTCTTCTACTCTCTGGAATAATATTTTCCTAATCTCTACTATATGGAGAAAACCGCTTATAGGATACATTACAGATGGAGAACTTATAGAACTACTACTAGCTACTTCTTGTTTTTCTTGCGCCCTGCTTCCGCGCAATCCTCGTCCTTCTCACGGCCTCGCTTGTTGGGGCCCATTGGAGGTGGTGGCGGCGGCGGCAGCAGCATATCGGAGGCGGTGGCAGCGGCTTTCTTCTCCGTCGCCGGGGCTCCCTTCTTCGGGACCGGCGCCTCCGCCTCGTCCTCCTCGTCGTCCTCCTCCTCCTCCTTCTCCTCTTCGGTTGACTCCTCATCAGAATCAACCTTCGGCGGGCCCAGCATCAAGGTGGGATCATGGAAGTTGGCGTATTCGTCGTCGCTCGTCTCCGGCGTCGATCCTTCAACGGACTCGCCGCTGATGGGGGACTGTCCCGCGGCGACTCAGTGTGCTCCTGTGTGTCGTTGCTGCGAGGCATCTTCGCTAATCGGTAGGAGGGAGCGAGCGAGCGAGAGAGAGAGAGAGAGAGAGAGCAGATTCTGTGGCGTCTTGAGCTAGCAAGGATTGGGGTTTTTAAGGAGTAATGGGCGGTGCCACTACGCCATGGCATTTACTCGCCTCGCTTCGAATTCCAAGAAGCTTGAACGCGACCACATTGGAAACGGACACATCGAATGACCGTTGCCATAGAACCACATATCGGAAACGGAGGCACATTGGGAACCGTTGCCAATAATATGGGTAACGGAGATAATACATTCTCCGTTACCTATGTTGATGGGCCAGCCGCGGCCCAGGTCAGGTTTGTACGCATTCCGCGCGATTCTCCATCGCCTAACTCCTGCCGTTTCCATAGAGTGGTATCGGATGTGTCGTTCTGTACTAGTGACCACTTCCAATTTAATAGAGCTATTCTGATACATGGTCTTGTTGTCTCTATTCTTTGTATAAAAGGTGTAGCCATTCAGGTCATATGCTTCCCATTTATGAACCGTAAAGTTTGGCTTTCTTGCCAAACTTTTTAAAGTCTCGTCATCATCTCCGACACAATTCGTCATCAGCCAATCAGCGAATCTCTGGTTGTGCAGTTTCAAGACTTGTGCTTCCTTCTGATTCTCTGTCAAGACTCGGCCTCCTAGCTCAATTCTAAGTAGATCCTTGTGAGCATCCACATATGGTGTAACGACTGCAAGGTGCTGCATACGTACAAATGTGCTTTCTCAAATAATTCACACTCTGGCCAACATGATTTATCTTTCATTAACCCTTTCCATCTAGCCTCCCCTCATGCTGGACAGAGGCACCCGATAGGTCGGTGGCCATCCATGTAGCTGATGAAATACTCAACCACCTCCTCCGAAAGATATCCTTCAACGATACTTGCCTCTGGCCGATACCTGTTACGGATGTAGTGCTTGAGTATACCCATGAAGCGCTCGAACGGATACATAGTGCGCAGATACACTGGACCACATTGCTTTATCTCATAAACAATGTGTACAATTAGATGGACCATTACGTCGAAAAACGAAGGGGGAAGAACATCTCCAGCTGGCAGATAGTCTTCACAACATCTTCTTGCAATCTGTCTAATTTGAATGGATCTATTACCTTCTGGTATATAGCGTTGAAAAAAATCACATAACCTCATGAGAGCCTCTCGAACGGGTTAGGCAACATATTTCTAATTGCCACAGGAGCATCTGTGTCATCATCACATGGCAGTCATGTGACTTCATCCCCATCAGTTTCTTTTCTTCAAACAACACCAGAGTCCTGATGTTTGCGCAATATGCTGACGGAAATTTCATATCATACAAGAATTGCAAGAACTCCTTCAACTCTTCCTTCGATAACTGGCAGCAAGCAGGTGGGAGGTACCACTGCCCATTAGGCTTCTCTTGTGGCTTCAACTTTTTCCTTTTATATTTCAATGCAAGAATATCCAGCCGTGAATTCATACCATCCTTCGTTTTATCCTTGTTATTCATTACACATCCAAGAACGCTTTCAGTTATGTTTTTCTCGACATGCATGACATCGATGCAATGTTGAACGTCCAGATATGCCCAATACTTCAATGCCCAGAAAACCGATCTTTTCTTTCACACTGCCTTCTCACGAGACAGGGGTTTCTTCCTCTTACCAAAAATAGTGTGTACATCCTTCGTCTGGTCATCGACATCCGCTCCTGAAAATGGTTCTGGCGTGTCATCAGTCTCAATCGTATTATCGAATGGGGCCTTCAATTTACGATACGGGTGATTCTTTGCCAAAAACCTTCGGTGCCACATGTACACTGTCTTCCTTGAATTCGGCAGCCAAAGACTTTTTGTTCTCTCTTTGCAAGTGACACATGCAAAGGATCCCTTCAAACTCTGCCCTGACAAGTTTGCAAGTGCAGGATAATATTGAATGGTCAGAAACAACATTGCTCTGAGATCAAACTGTTCTCTCTTGAACGCATCATACATTCTTACCCCATCCCACAGTACTTGTAGTTCTTCAACAACTAAACTCAAGTAAACATCAATGTCATTCCCAGGTTGTTTTGGTCCTTGAATAAGCATCGACATCATGATGTACCTCTTCTTCATGCACAACCAAGGAGGAAGGTTATACATTGCTAAAAGAACTGGCCAAGTGCTATGTCTGCTGCTCATGCTGCCAATAGGATTCATTCCATCTGTACTTAGTGCAAACCTTACATTTCTGGGGTCCTTGCCAAAGACTGGGAACTCATAATCGATAAGCCTCCACTGTGGTCCATCAGCCGGGTGTCTGAGCAGTCCATCATTTTTCCTTTTATCGGCATGCCAACCCATCAGCTCTGACTGCTTTGGGTCTGCATACATACGCTTCAATCTGGGTATTATTGGCAAATACCACACAACCTTGTAAGGGACTCCCGTTGTGACCTCATCCTCGCCCTTGTCTCTGTCTTTTGCAAGGTTGCGTTTGTAACGAGGAAAGTTACATATGGGACAACGCCGCATATTTTCATTTTCCCCTCGGTAGAGAATACAATCATTCTTACAAGCGTGTATCTTCACGTACTCGGCTGGAATGGGGCAGATCACCCTCTTGGCATGGTAAGTGTTCGCTGGCAAGTCATTTCTAGGTGGAAGTAATAATGCGACAAGTTTTAACAGCTTTGTGAAGCTCACATTGGATGTACTACTCTCTGCCTTGTATTTCAACATTTCTAGTGTCGCATCCAACTTGCTGAGCTTGCATTCCGGATACAGAGGTTTCTTCGAGTCCGCCGACTGACAGAGGAAATTCTTTATCTCATCATTACCTTCCATATTATTCTCCAAATCATTGATCATCTGTTCTAGGTTTTTTTGTGGACCATCGGCTCTGGTTTCATCTGGATGCACATCATCATCAGCGTTGCCCAAACCATCTCTGGCATTGACTTCATGATTATCGTTGCTCAAATCATCACTGTTGTCGGCAAAGATTGTTGGTTGTTGTTCACGGTGTTTTGACCAACATGTGTACGATTCCATAAATCCCCTCAAAATTATGTGTTCTTCTATCGTTTGTCTTCTAGTCCAAAGACTTCATTCTTACAGATAACACAAGGACAAAACATCTTCGGTTCATTACTTTCTAGCATGTGTTGCGAAGCCCTGTCCAAGAATTCAACCACACCTTGTGAGAATTTAGGACTCGTGCGACCACCGTACATCCAAGCTCGATCAAGATCCATCTAGTAAAATGGCAAACTACATATGTAAGATTTATACTCCGCGCTCCTAAATCAAAATAATTAAAAAAATAAGTAGTAGGTTTTCGGGTTATACCACCGCCCCAGTAGCTGTGGACTCGGGCCCAAGCTTCCCTGCGCTGCCTCTCGACGCCAGCAACCAACGCGCTGCCTCTCGACGCCGGCAACCACCGCGCGCCTATCGACGCCCGCATCACAGATGTAAGATCTGGACTCCGCCTCCGCCCTCGCCTCGGCCTCCGCCCTCGCCGCCGCTCCTATCTTTCAGTCTTATGGAAATCTCCGCAGCTGGCTAACTCGACACCACTCATAGCGTTAGGACTGGATGGAATCATCGGATACGGTCATCCATATTAACCGTTTACAATAATGAAACTAATGCATACGGACACGAAAATATGTCCGTTGCTCATATAAAGCAAACGGTTGCGGAAAGCACAACCGTTGCCGATGTGTCGCGGGTCGCGGGAGGATAGCCCTCGCGGGCGGCTTTTTCTCGCGCGGAAGGCTCGATTCTCCGTCGCCTAACTCCTGTCATTTCCATAGAGGGGTATCCGATGTGTCGTTCTGTACTAGTGGGTAGTACCGCTGTTCGTCAGCGGTAGTACCGCTGTGCACATTTCTGTGCATAACGGTTGGATTTTCAGGGGCCCTATAAAAGGAGTGCTTCATTCCCAAGAAGAAGCCGCGATTTACATTCTCTCTCCTCCATTACTGCCGAGCTTTAAACTTCCGAGATCTCCCACTCCAACCACACAATCGCCGTGATACTTTGAGGAGTGATAGAGGAGATCTAGATCTACAATCTCACCGAAGGAATTTCGAATCCATTCATTCTCCTTTGTGATACTTGTTCTCTTGGGGTTGCTTGTAACCCTAGGAGACCTTTGTGCGTTTCGGAAGACTCAACTTGTTGCGAGGCGGTCCGGGAAATTGTTGGGAGGCTCCAACTCATTGTGGAGTTCCCCGACCTTTGTGTACCCGCTTGGTCAACGCCATCAAGGTGACCTCATAGTGGATGAGCCGAACCCCCACAGGTAACGCTCATGGAGAATAGAGTGAGCACATCCGTGCTATTGGAGCGCCTAGGTGGCTCCACACTCCTCCAACGTAGACGTACTTCCCTTGGGAAGGAACTACGGGAAACATCTCTGTGTCTCCACTTTGCGGTTATTTCTATCATTTACTTGTTGCTTCCGCTACGTTACGTACCTTGCTTGTATCACATAGGTTGCTATCACTAGTGCACATCAACCTTGTTATACTTTGCTCAAGCCTAATTAATCAAAAAAGAATTAAAATTTGGTAGTCGCCTAATCACCCTCCCTCTAGTCGACATATCGATCTTTCAATTGGTATCAGAGCCTCGTCTCTTATCTAAGGCTTCACCGCCTAAGAGTATATGTCGGACGTCGTGGACCCTCTCGCATCGGTTACTAATGAACGCTTTGGTGAGGTTGTTAGTGAACTCAAGAATGAGATATCGAATCTCAATACCGAGATCACTACCAACCTCAACATAAGCATGAAGGAATCGATGCGAGAAATGTTCAAGGAGTTCCTAGGGAAACCGGATCCTCCTAAGGTTGATTTACCCTCCTTGGAAAATGTCCCGGAAGTTAGATACTCTTCCTTCTACGGGTATTGTCAATGCGGACGGAAAGGCGCAAGCCAATCCCGAAACAAAGAACTCCGAGGATGGTAACTCAACCCCAAGGAAGCCGCCGGGGGTGTATGCTAATGTTCCACCGGAACAAGTGTATAACACAATCCACCAACACGTCTCTCCGCCACACATCGCCAATATGGGCGCACCTCCTAAGCTTGATCCAAAAGACTTTCCTAATTGGCAATTCTCTATGCGTTCACACATGTCTAGTTGTTGTGTTTTCTTGATTGACATTTTAGAGCAAGGCTTCCATCCTCAAGACCCACACAACATGACTCCAACGGAGAAGGCCAATCATCAACTCAACGCCACCGCCATGCACATGATACAAACGGCCGCCGCCCAACTTATCGCACGCATATCCGTATGTGCACGACGGCAAAGCAATGTTGGGAGAATCTTCATAACTTGTTCTTGGGGAACAAAAGCATTCAACTTTCCAAGTATGAAGCGGTTCAAGATGAAGCCGATGAGTTTGTGATGAATGAAGATGAGACCCCCGAAGATCTCTATCGAAGACTCTCCGCTCTTGCCATCACCTTGAATGATTTCGGTTTTGAGAAGATTAGTGATAATTGGATCAAGCGCAAGTTTCTCAAGGCCATCACTCCTCAAATCAAGGCTTAGCTCAAACCATTCGATCAAGACCGGACTTCTCAACACTTGACTCCAACACCGTGCTCAACGAGTTTGTATCCATTGGATGGTTGTCAAGAGCTCTATTCATGCTCAAGCTCGGCAAAGGGGACTTGCGGGACAATCTCCAAATGTTGCTTTGAAGTCCACCATCACTAGTGAAGAAGAGTTTGAACATGGAGTTGAAGAGGAGGATACGGAGGACACAAGCAAGACTATTATGAGCACATGGCCTTGCTTCAAGAGCCTTTTGGGGCAACCGTTCCAAGAGATCTTCATCAAGACCTTTTGCTAAGAAGAACTTCGTTGCAAGACCAAGAGGAGACCGTCCAAAGACTTGCTATAATTGTAGTAATCTCAATCACTACATTGCCGATTGTCCTTGGGAGAATCGAGAGGACCACAATGGCAAGCTTGTGAGAAAAGACAAGTCCAAGGGCAACGGCAACAAGAACTACGTGAAGAAGAGGGTTCCAATGCCTTGTGTGTTCAAGATAGAAAAGTTTTGGAAGAATACATGTCCGGTGATGAAGATGAAGTTGTAGCTACCGCTCGCATTGCCATAGCTACACCTTCCTCTACACCGTCATCCCTATTTGAATCCCCCAATGAAAATGAGTCCATTCCCTACACATGTCTCATGGCAAAAGCCACCTCGGTAACTCCTTCTCCTAAACCTATTGCCTCTACACCTCCTTCCTTATTGGATTGTGTAGAGAATGTTGTGAAGGAGCCCCAAAGTCCAAATGAGGTGGACTTGTGGCTAGCTAATCTTAAGGAGAAGACAAAGTGAATGTTGATGCTCTTTTGGAGCAACTTGAGGAAACTAACTCTCTTGTAGATCAAAAGGAGGAGATCATTTCGGGCATGGCAAACCGTGAGGTTGACTATGCTAATGAGATAGCGGATTTCTCTATCGCTCTTGAAAAGGAGCAAACTCGTAGAAGGTCCTTGAGGAGGCCCTATCTAATTCGAGGAATCCTATGCTATTGACATGTCTAGAGTTAAAAAGGATCATGAACATGCTCTTGCTACTTCTAAAGTCTATAAGAATGAGAAGCTTGAGCTAGGCATTGAACATGCTAGACTTGAGAAGGAAAACAAGAGACTTGATGAGGAACTCAAAACCCTCAAAGAGTCTTTTGCCAAACTTGAGAAGTCTCATGATCAATTCCTAGGTCAACAAGTGAAAGAAGTTATTGCATCCACATCAAATGAAATTGTTGCTAAATCTATTATTTGTTGTGAGCATGCTAACCTTGTTGAAGAGAATGCTAAGTTGAAATCTCAACTTGAGAAGGGCATTATGGCTTGTGCCCAAGGAGAAAAGAACCTCAATGACCTTTTGAGCAATCAAAAGGATCAAATTGGGAAAGAAGGACTTGGTTTCTCTACCAAGTCAAAGAAGAAGAACAACAAGAAGAAGCCTTCTCCCTCTTCAAAAGCTATTATCTTTGTGAAGGAGGGGGAGTTGGCTAAAGAGAAGGAGACCAACACCATTGTGGGTGGTGAGGTCACAAGGGACCTTCCTACCCATAATGACTTTGCCGGCAAATATAACCCATCTTATGTTCTTATGAAATCTAGAGATGGTCATGTTTATGCTAAATATGTTGGCACTTCTTATGGTGATGATTATCATTGGGCTATTTGGGTTCCAAAGACCCTTGTGACTAACAAGAAAGGACCCATCGAAAAATGGGTACCTAAATCAAAGACTTGATTCCTTGTAGGGTGTGGCGTCCGGTGCGGGTCGATGGACGGTGGATAGTGGCGCATCCCAACACATGACCGGACGCATTGACTTGGTGGATGATATTGAACCTCCTCTACCTCAATATTCACGAGTCAAAATTGGTGACAACCGCGAGCTTAAGGTATTGGGACGAGGCAAGGTCGTTGTTGCTAGAGAAGTCTCTATCAAGAATGTACTTGTCGTTGAGTCCCTTGGTTACAACTTACTCTCCGTCTATCAACTTACTAAAAGTGGTTATGGGTGTTACTTTGATGACGAGAGTGTGATCATCACCGTGAAGGGATCTCTTAAAGTAGTCTTTGTTGGACATGTCGAGTACGGCATGTATGTGCTTGATTTCTCGAAAGAGAGCATGTCGGCCGCGACTTGTCTAATGGCTAAAGTTGATGTGGGTTGGCTTTGGCACCGCCGACTAGCCCACACCAATATGAGAACACTCCATGATCTTCAAAGTGGTGATCACATTCTTGGACTAACCGATATTAAGTTTTCCAAAGATCGTGTGTGTAGATCATGCGTTCTAGGAAAGCAACATGGAGAAGCCCATCCACAAAGACGAAGATTACCACCAACAAGATTCTTGAGCTCATTCATTTGGACCTATTTGGTCCATTATCTTATGATAGTCTTGGTGGGAAGAAGTATTGCTTGGTGATTGTTGATGACTATTCAAGATACACATGGGTCTATTTCTTCAAGAAAAAGAGTGAGACTCAACAAAGAGTCATTGACTTCATCAACATGTCTCAACGCCAATATCAAGAGAAGATCATGACAATTCGAAGTGACAATGGGTCCGAATTCAAGAACTACACCGTGGAGGGGTTTCTTAGTGAAGAGGGATTGCTCATCAATATTCCACTCCATACACCCCTCAACAAAATGGTGTTGCGGAGAGGAAGAACCGGACTCTTATGGATGCGGCTAGGACCATGATTGCGGAGTATGCTTCTCCGTTAACTTTTGGGCCGAAGCCATCTCCACCGCTTGTCATGCAACAAATCGGTTATATCTCCGCAAGCTATTGAACAAGACCCCATATGAGATTCTTCTTGGGAAGAAACCGGATCTTTCTTATTTTCGTGTCTTTGGATGCAAGTGCTTCATTCGCAAGAAAGGTAACCGGTTATCTAAGTTTGAGACTAGATCTATAGAGGGTATCTTTGTTGGTTACTCCACAAACTCTCACGGCTATAGAGTCTACAACAAGACCACCGGTCAAGTTGAAGAATCTAGTGACGTGAAGTTTGATGAGGATAATGGCTCCCAAGTGGGGCAAGTTGATCCTAATGTTGTAGGTGATGTACCTATGGAGCTCGCTCTAAGAAGGATGGCAATTGGGGACATTCGTCCCATTGAAGAGGATCCTCCTCAAGTTCAAGATCCTCCTCGAGCTCCTCCTCAAGTCATACCATCACCAACTCAAGATCCTCCCCGTAACCAAGAACAAACTCCGAGCCCTCAAACAAGTGAGCAAGGTCAAGAACAAGATCAACCTAGTGGTTCCTCTCCACAACTTGATGTTCAAGACCAAGCTCTAGATGGTGCACACGACAATGATCAAGAACAAGATCAAGGTGGTCCACATCAAGATCAAGCTCAAGATCAAAACAATGCACATGACTCCGATGATGAAGGAAATGATCAAGTCATCTCTCAAGAAACTTCGGAGGAGACCAAGAAGAGAAGAGAATTGCGAAGAGAGCAAAATTAACTCGCTTAGAGCATACATTGGACAAAGTTCTTGGAGGTGTCCAAAGCAAGGTCGTCACAAGAAAACAATTGGCAAGCTTTAGCACCAACCATGCTTTTGTGTCCTTCATCGAGCCCAAGAAGGTGTATGAAGCTCTTGAAGATCATGATTGGATTGATGCCATGCATGAAGAACTCAATAACTTCAAGCGCAACAAGGTGTGGAAGTTGGTGCCAAGGCCAAATGGGTGCAAGAACGTCATCGGCACCAAGTGGGTCTTCAAGAACAAGCAAGATTCGAACGGCATTGTCATTCGAAACAAGGCAAGATTGGTGGCACAAGGCTACTCTCAAGTCGAAGGTGTTGACTTCGGTGAAACCTATGCCCCCGTTGCTCGTCTTGAATCTATTCGCATCTTGCTTGCATATGCATCTCATCATAACTTTAAATTGCAACAAATGGATGTTAAAAGTGCTTTCCTTAATGGTCCTATTAATGAGTTGGTATATGTTAAGCAACCTCCCGGGTTTGAGGATCCCAACCATCCGGACCATGTTTACAAGCTCGACAAGGCGCTCTATGGCCTTAAACAAGCCCCACGCGCGTGTGATACGTCTCAAACGTATCTATAATTTTTGATGTTCCATGCATGTTTTATATCAATTGTCACATGTTTTATATGCACTTTATATCATATTATGACATTTATTGGACTAACCTACTAATAGTTGTCAAAGTGCACAATGTTCTTGTTTTACACTTTAATGTGTAGGAATTATCAAAATTGGGGAAAGGAAACCTTGTTGGAGTCAAATTGGGACTTTCCAGAAATCTGTCTGAAAACTATTTTCAAAGATCGTCACGTTCGGGCCTGAAGACGATGTCAAATAGAAAAAGTCCAGTCGCGAAAGTTGCAGGGAATTTTCCGCCGCACGTTTTATACAAAAGGTTCATCTCCATCCGAGTTCGTATGCGGCCTGTGCAGGCCCGACAAGTCGGCTCGGCCAGGAAAACCCTGACCCGCGCCGAGGCCACGTGTGGCTGCCTCGGGGACCTTCTGAAGCTGCCCTTTGGACCATAAATTGCCCCCGCGGAGTAAACCCTAACACAATTGACGATTTCCCGAGAAAAGTTCCAGAGCTCCGCCGCCATCCGAAACCCTAATTCGGGGGAGAAAAGTCTCTGTTTCGGCACCTTGCCGTGACGGGGAATTGCCCCCGGAGCCATCTCCATCGACTCCACCGCCATCTTCATCGCCGTTGCTGCCTCCCATGATGAGGAGGGAGTAGTTCTCCCCGAGGCTGAGGGCTCTACCGGTAGCTATGTGGTTTATCTCTCTCTCCCATGGTGTGATCTTTATGTGATCATGAGCTTTGTAATCTAGTTGAATCCATAGATGTACTCTTCATTATCTTATATGCTACTCTAGTGGTTTTATTAATGTAATCTCCGGAGTCACCTTTGTCTCACGGTGCGAAGTTGACAGTGTGCGCCCCGTGTGTGGCTCTTAGGCTAAAGATAACAGGAATACTTATCATGAGTTATTATTTGCGTTGGATGTCTCTATGAAATTGCGGTGTTTGTCTCGTACCTTCTAGGGCGCTCAAGTTGACAGTGTGGGGTTAACTAGACATGGCAATGCGACTTTAAGGTGTGCTTTTATAGCCCTACGCGGTGGATTGGTGTTCGTTATCCAACGAGAGAATAACTCAGAGTAGCATAGTGAAGAGGAAATATCTATGTATTCAATTATATTATTATTGTTGAGAGTGACCACTAGTGAAAGTATGATCCCTAGGCCTTGTTTCTAAGCATTGAAACACCGTTTACAACCAGTTCTGCTACATGTTTGCTTTCTGCCATTTTTATTTCAGATTGCAATTACCACTTATAATCATCCATATCACTTGTATTTTAATATCTCTTCGCCGAACTAGTGCACCTATACATCTGACAAGTGTATTAGGTGTGTTGGGGACACAAGAGACTTCTTGTATCTTAATTGCAGGGCTGCTTGAGAGGGATATCTTTGACCTCTACCTCCCTGAGTTCGATAAACCTTGGGTGATTCACTTGAGGGAAACTTGCTGCTGTTCTACAAACCTCTGCACTTGGAGGCCCAACACTGTCTACAAGAATAGAAGCGTGCGTAGACATCAAGCTATTTTCTGGCGCCGTTGCCGGGGAGGTAAGGTAAAAGGTACTCACATCCTCCAGCTACTTAGCTATTTTCTAGCACTGTTGCTGACGTGTGAGTACTCGAAGGTATTTCCTTTAGATTCTGCAATTATTTCTTTTTGTTTCTTGTTTTTATTTCACTAGTTAGGCTTAATGGAAAACAACAAAAAAATTAGAGATCTTTATGAAATTTATCTTGAGTTAGGACATGATGCTTTTGAAGAGAAAATTAAAAAACCTATGGAAAATTATTTGCATGATGGTAGCAATGTTATTACTATAAATGCTTTGAACACCATTATTGCTAATGCTATGCAAAGCTCTAAGCTTAGGGAAGCTGGTTTTGATGAATATGATATTTTTAGTCCCCCAAGTTTTGAGAAGAAAATTTTCTTTGATGATACTTTGCTTCCAATTTATGATGATTATAATGATAGTGATATTTTGGTGTCACCTACTATGGAGGATAAAGTTTATTATGATTATACTATGCCTGCAATTTATGATGATTACAATGATGGTTGTGATAGTTTTACTCCCACTATTACTAATGAAATTGATTATGCTTATGTGGAGAGTAATGATAATTTTATGCATGTGGATCATGATAAGAATGATTTTCAGGGGCCCTATAAAAGGAGTGCTTCGTTCCCAAGAAGAAGCCGCGATTTACATTCTCTCTCGTCCATTACTGCCGAGCTTTAAACTTTCGAGATCTCCCACTCCAACCACACAATCGCCGTGATACTTTGAGGAGTGATAGAGGAGATCTAGATCTACAATCTCACCGAAGGAATTTCGAATCCATTCATTCTCCTTTGTGATACTTGTTCTCTTGGGGTTGCTTGTAACCCTAGGAGACCTTTGTGCGTTTCGGAAGCCTCAACTTGTTGCGAGGCGGTCCGGGACATTGTTGGGAGGCTCCAACTCATTGTGGAGTTCCCCGACCTTTGTGTACCGGCTTGGTCAACGCCATCAAGGTGACCTCATAGTGGATGAGCCGAACCCCCACGGGTAAAGCTCACGGAGAATAGAGTGAGCACATCCGTGCTATTGGAGCGCCTAGGTGGCTCCACACTCCTCCAACGCAGACGTACTTCCCTTGGGAAGGAACTACGGGAAACATCTCCGTGTCTCCACTTTGCGGTTATTTCTATGCTTCCGCTACGTTACTTACCTTGCTTGTATCACATAGGTTGCCATCATCTAGTGCACATCTAGTCAACCTTGTTATACTTTGCTCAAGACCTAATTAATCGAAAAAGAATTAAAATTTGGTAGTCGCCTAATTACCCCCTCTAGTCGACATATTGATCTTTCAGCGGCCTCCAAATCTGAGGCGGACACATATCCGGCACCCCAATTGGACCTCCATTGAGGGTGCCGCACACGAAATTGGAGGCCCCGGTGGAGATGCTCTCAAGTTGCTCGAGCGGGTAGCTGGTAGTAGATGCATCCTTGATAGGTGAAAAACAAACACGCGACCCATACCGGAGTTAACTCGTCTTGAATGGCTTGTCATGGGGAGTGGGGATCTTTTGCGTTGCCCGAGGAATCAGCTTTTTCCAGTTCCTCGCCTCTTCTCACAGCGGCCTCAATCACAGCGGCATCATGAGCTCATAATTGCTGCCAACCCGGGCACTGGCTAACCGACGAATGGGATCCTGCCACGTTGCCGAGTTAACGCTAGGCGTCTCGGTCTCTCCATCCGCCCGCACGCCGCGACTACACCGCCCCATGGTATCTTTGCTACAGTAGTACTACTCCAATCCGTTCAGTAAAAAAAGTTATAAATTTTGTCAAAAGTATATCTACAAATTTGCTTAAATTTTATATTGTTCGTAAAAAGCTTGTACGCCTTATTTTTATCAATGGAGGTAGTAGTACGTTGCAAGTAAACAAATTATGCTCTAAGAAAACCTACTACTCCAAGCTAATTTTCTTAGAAGAGTGTAAACAAGCTAATCATCTCTGGCTAAGATTTCACAGAAATTTCAGATAATTGTATCCTCATGAAATCTTCTATGAAAAAAACTCCCTGGTTAGATATTTGGGTTGCCAGATTTCTATGAATTCCATTTTGATGACCCCAGTTCCACAAAAATCAAATGGGCTTAAGGACTCATCATATTGTTTTCTGTCGAGTTCAATGCAGTTTCACTTTATCTCGTGATTGTTTCATCGTAATTTCTATGTTATTCAAGTTCGCCTTCCAAAAAGGTCCCTGCAAAAATTGTTTTGAAATATGATAGAAATCCATAGTACGTGATACCCTAATATTTTGTTTCATTACGATATTTTCTAGTTCTTCGGATCCATAGAGGCCTTTAAGGCATTAACCTAGAAAGAAAAGGTGGGGTGATGTAAAAAAAAAAGTGGGGTGGGAAAACAGAATTGTGACGTGTTGCCTTGATGGATGCTATTCTACTCTAAACCGTCTTGGATATGGGCGCAGATCAGTCTCTATAGGAGCAATATACCCACTTGATATCAAAAAAATATTAGGTTTCGACATTTTAAAGTCATCTTTTATAACTTTGAGTTAAAATTGTTTTAAATATTTGGATTGAGAACTTGTAAATCGTTTGTTTAGATTTTTTCCAAAAAAAAAACATAATTTCTAAATATCTTTGTTGTGTTGCTTACATGTATTTTGGTAAAGTTAGTTCTCAAAGGTAAATCTCGAAAAGTGTGTCCGTGTCCAAAGCATCATCTATTAGTAATATGGAGGAACGCTGGATTCTACTCCCTCCGTTTAGGTTTATAAGTCCTCTACGTATTCCTAGGTCATGAATTTAACTAATATAATACAAAAATTAAAATACAAAAATTATACCATTAGAAAATATAAAGTCTGAATTTTCTAATTATATATTTTTTACAATATATAAATCACATTATGTTGCTCAAATTTACGACCTAGGGATACGTAGAGGACTTATAAACCTAAACGGAGGGAGTATATATGGTTTGAGCATATATTTACATTCTTCTATCACATATACTATAATTGCTACCTAGGGTTTCACAATCCGTTTAAAACTACAATTTTTAATATCTTTCCGTCTAGATATATTTTGTTTATTGGGCATGTGGATTAGAACATTATGTCCAAGCCCATGTTTGATTTATGTTGCACTATGTGGGATTCCAAGAAAAAGTGAAATTTGTGCAGTGTGTACAAACTAATTAGCATATGCATTGTATATGGTATGTACATTCCAATTGTAGAACATGGGTCAAGTTTACAATTTTATAACAAAGAATAAACATGCACTAAGTTCGTTACTTGAGATGGTACTTTATTCTTCAAGAAAATTATTTTTAGAGAATTATAGTATTTTTTGATGTGCAACATGCGAACATGCAAAATTATAAGTTTATAAATTGTCTTTTAAATTGTTGTTTTTTGGTCACAACATGAACTATTTGAAATTCAATCTATTTACCCGGACAAAAGAATGAAACTTATATTTTAACGTAACTTAGTTGATGGAAGTTTCTAGACAAAAAAAAAACTATTCGGGATAAATAATGCATGAAATAAAATCTCATGTTATTTTAGGTGGGAATCTCGAGTATCTTTGAATATCCAACTCTTTCTAAACCATCTAGAGTGGACGACAAAGTAACATGACTAATCTATTGTATCTTGTGCTTACTCTACACCCAGAGTTATATTAAGAGCCATAAAAAAAGTTATATTGAGAGAGAATTCCACCTTTTACCCCTGCTTGTAACTTGGTGATTGCGTTTACCCTATTTAACAACTTTCTGATTCTGATAGGAACGGCCCACAACTATTTGGCTGAGTTGGAGATGAATGGGACGTCAACTATGAAGAGTGAACTATTTCAGTGTGTCCTTCCTACCGGTGTAGCCCGACCTGCAACCCCTTGTAGCTCGTTGTGCAAATCTGGCGATCATTGCCGCCTATCCACCGTAATGTTCCCCCGATGACGCTCTTTGTTCTTCTCCCCCCACCCCCACATGACTCATGGCTTCACGAGAACAAGGTAGCTGGTTTGGCTTGACCAAACCACTGAACGGGTGAAGTGAGCTGGGACAATTTGTGGGTGCTGACCTTAAGTGGCCACATTGACTTAATAAGTGGGCCCAACGACTCACAATAAAGGGAAATTGTTAAATAGGGTAAAATGTGCCACGATATAAAAAAATTGGACAAAAATGTGCCAATCAAATGAAATAAGGTAAAATTTGTCAGAAATTTACAAACATGTGGTAGAAAGTGAAATTCACTCTTAAAATTTAATTCAATAGTGGAAAACAATGAGGTTGACTCTCTAGACGTTTCATTCTTTTTAGAGTTTGACTACTTACGAGCAACCAGAGAGAGTTTAATTATCTTTTCGTATCCTCTCTCATCCATATGAGTAAATTAGCTTAGTGAGAGAGAAGCGTGAGTCAATCTATTATTTAATTGTATTGTAGTTGACTCCTCTTGTATTAACTCCTTACCAATTTTCTAGGCCTTTGATTAGGCCTTTGATTAGTTCACTCCTCTAGTATGTGGTTCTTAATTGGCCCAATGGTTCAAGATTTTGACTTGGTACTTAATAGCTAGTCAACTTAGACAAGTGACTGAGTAGAAAGCAAAAGTCATGTTCGAAGTAAAACATAGACGACTTCCCAAACCTCAACTAAAAACGAGGAAATGCTAGTCAACTAAACCAAAACAATGACCGGGAAAAGGTGTGAAACCTGAAAAACAACTCCAACTGAAGTAATACTACGGGGTAGCGCACTGAAAATGTCTTCAGCCCACAGACGCTGTAGGCTGTACCACAAGCAATGAAGTCTGTTTGCAGTGGCTATCAGTGCACAGCTCGTGTATGTCCAATGGCAGACCTCTCAATAAATGGCAATTCAGTGACCCATCATCCACAGCCAGTTAGCCATTGCCCCTTACCTCCCGGGCTCCCAGCCGCTCTCCTCTTCAAAACGCCCGGCCCTAGCTCCCCCTCTCCATCTCTTCATTAGTAGCCCGTTCATCTGTTCTCTCCTTTGCCTATATCTTGCCATCATCTTCTCCTAGCTTTCTTGCCTCCCCTGCTCCCATCTATGGCCTAGCAGATTCATCTTTTGTTGAGTCTGTTTGTACTGCAAGCTAGTTTGGAGTTGTACAGCCGGTTGAAGTTAGGTTAAGGGGGTTGTTGTCTGGTTCAAGGTCTCCACATACATCATACACATGGATGCATAATATGCTTCCATCTTGTGTGTCTATGGAATGTATCATTTGGTGATCTCGGACCAGGCTTCAATCCCTTTAACCAGCATCTGCGCACAGTAGGTACGCCTCATGCATATGAGAATTCCAGCGGCTGAGGTTTGGTTTCTAGAGTAGTATATGCATGGTATGTCATCTACAATCCCAGCTAGCTCCTCCTCGTATTCATCTGGAGTAAGATGTGCAAATTTGTTTCTTCCATCTAGTTTTTCCGTCGATTAACATGATGCATTTTGCTTATGGGAAATGCATAGATAGTAAGATAACATTAGATTTCCATCCTTATATGTCTTCCAAACATGAATGCATGGCTAGGTTCATGGAAGATGCATGAAACTGGCAGTACATAAGTCGGTTAATTCAGAACCGGTGAGATGTTTTTTTTTCTGAACCGGTGAGATGCTCTTCTACATCGTTTCCCACATCAACATGCGGCTGGCCTGCATCAGTAGCACAAGCAAATGACACACCTAGCTAGCCAGCTACAACAGGCACGCTTCATCCCAGCAGTGAAAATGTTCTTCCATAAAACTACTCCATCCATAATAATACATGCAAAATATCTTACACCAAGAAGCTAGTATAGGGAGTACTCCAATAGTTAGGGACAGGAACTGACCATGCATTTAAGCAGGAATGGCGCGACACTCATGTACTATGACAAAGGAATGGCTGGCCAGGCTAGCTCATTACTTGGCTCACGTGGCTGTTGTGAATGATGAGAGATGCCATTGCCATGCACATTACTGCTACACATGTTGCATCTGAACGGCGTGCGATCGATTGAACCCATTCACTGCCTGTTCTCTCTGGGAGTTTTGTTCCATCCGTCTGCAAATCACTGAAGAACGTACATGCTGGTGGCCTTTCTGCATTAATTTTCATATGGCTCAAAGCTGCAAGTTGAAGCTCCTGATCTCGTGACAGTTGTAACTTATAAGAGAGTAGATTTGTCATGTTAGTGCTTTTTCCATCATTTTTTCGTTTGACTTTCTAATATATGTGATTATCCAAAATATACTCTCAATGTTGCAAATACAATTAATAATGCACTTTGTATACCAAAATCATTTAACTTATAATATACTACATCCGATCCATAATACGTGTCGCGGTTTTGAACTAAGCCCAGTTCAAATTTGTGACACTTATTTTGGATCGGAGGGAGTACTTTGTACTTATTTTGTGTTGACAAATATATACCGAGTAAGAAATGCACGACCACACATCACTAGACGCACACATTGTCTTCTAAAGACTAGTGTGCCATGACCATGCATCTTCTGAAAGTATAATCCTTTTGGTAAGGCATATATGGTGTCAAACCTAGTTTGATCTATGGTGGGTTAGAGGCAGAATTAGAACCACGCAATCACGGGTTGGTCCTCCGTTGGGTGTAACTTTAATTAGCTCAGCATATGCTCAGTGTATGGAGTGTGAGTCGAGTTCTTTTCATACATTTGTTAGAACATAATAATCTTGTATATCTTGTATGTCTTGTATAGCATAACTAGCTAACTGAGTACTGTCTTTGATGGGGAGATACTGTATACTCCACTTGCGGAGCTAGCTAGCATCCAACATTCATGCCAATAATGAGGATTAATTGATGTATACAGTATACGGCTTGGAACAAGCGATGACAGTCCATGCTTGACACCGACAAGCACATGCGTTGACATAGATCGTTTGGAACTTGTCAAGGCCAAAAACTGATAGCCCCAAAATCAAGCAGAATCATGAAACTAACGTGCAAACAGATATGATATCATTGCTCCATTCAATTTCACATGCATGCCTAATTGCGTACTTCTACCACATACTCCACTCGTACACAATTATCTTGCGTTTTAGATTTCGCAAAATCAAATTGTATAAAATTTGACCAAATATATAGGAAAAAAATCATTGAGGAGTAGTCGGCAGCATGGGCGCCGGCCGTATATTTCTTGCCTAATTCAGATGTATAGGAGCTAGTTATACGCAGGTCCAATTGTTGGCGAGTCATTTCGAAAAAAAATTGTTGGCAAGTATAAGTTTGACAAGGTTGCTCTCTGTAGGAGTAGGTCGGCAGCATGGGCATGGAGGGGCTACTCCTTAAGAGATGCTTTTCGAAAGTGAAGCAGGGCCAAGACAAACACATACTGCAGCTACAGCCCTAGCTACGGACGTACTCGTCTACATGGCTCTCCTTCTCGTCCGTAGCTGGGAACCTGCCATTATCGACAACGCTCGTGTGCACGATGATGATGATGCCGAGCCACATTTGGCCATGGCACACAAAAGCGACGCAGAGCGGATCATGTGAACGGGCTGTTCAATAGTTCAATACTGGACATGGTAGTGGCGAACTGGCGATCCATGCGCCAGCTCCACCCATGCATCGCCAGTGGTGGAGGATTCAAAAAAAAACCTCGACAGAATGAGAATTGTACGTACGCATGGTTCGGTCGGATCGAGCTAGCTAGGACCAGCTGCTAGCACAACGATGTGCAGTTCAATGGCATCTACCGGAACT
Organism: Poa pratensis; assembly: GCA_947311845.1. Taxonomy (NCBI): domain Eukaryota; kingdom Viridiplantae; phylum Streptophyta; class Magnoliopsida; order Poales; family Poaceae; genus Poa; species Poa pratensis. The sequence goes on along the minus strand of CAMZMU010000097.1, from coordinate 17,156,387 downwards.
AGCTAGTTTTCGGGAGACCTTCAGATAGGAAAATGTAGGGAGGTCAGCCCGCACAAATAAAGAAGAAGAAGAAGAAGAAGAAGAAGAAGAAGAAGAAGAAGAAGAAGAAGAAGAAGAAGAAGAAGAAGAAGAAGAAGAAGAAGAAGAAGGAGGAAAATGAGTACGCAAGGATATTGTAGGCGGCCGCGATCTTCATAGGATAACGTAGGCCGACGTCGAAGTGGTCTTCAGGAAAGAGAAAATGAAAGAACCAGAAAAAGAAGAAACAATAGCAACAGAGATAAAGACGAAAAAAAAAACCCACCAGCCTCTTGCTGGGCTGGCCAACTCAAACGGAGCACCGGTACTAGCGTACTATCGTTGTGTCATGGGCCTGGGCTTTTCCTAGATTGGGATTCCAAAATCAATCCAGTTGCCTGGACTGAGTTTCCTAAAAAAAAAACAAAAAGTTACCTGTCCTGATGGTGATGCTGAACTTACATGAGCTTTTACATCCTTTCAAAAAAAGGTGGCATAGCTCGAAAAGTCACATGGGCTCCCGGATTCTAGTGACCCTTTATTTTCCAAAAATAAAAATATGTTATAAGTTCTAAAAAAATCTAAAAATAAATTGTGTACATAGTCAATGATATATCCTACAAGCATGTAAAATCACAATGCGAAATTCTTTATATCATGGGCTACACAAAAAATAATAAGATTTCGTGATTTGAAACTATGCATTGTTCAATATATCCAGATCTGTACATTATCATTTTTGCGTAGCTCAGAATGCAAAAGTATTTCAAACTGGATACAACACTTTCTTTTCTCCTTTTTAAAAGATTTTATTTTTCTAAAATAAAGGGACCACTGGAACTTGGGAGTCAGAAATGTCTACTAGGTCTAAATAGAAATATCTACTAGGCCTAGCTAGCCTACCATGCATTTAGAGCATCATTTTGACTCCCGAGCTCACCTATTCCTGCGTGTTTTAAATTCATAAAAAAATATATGAAAACAACTCATTTAAAAAAAAAAAGGGAAAACAAACGTATGCTAGTGCTACACATATGTGTATAGTTTTGTGACGTAATGACATTTGGAGTGCCCCATGCGAAAAAAAATCAGTGCTCATTTGTGGCACCAACATTTCGAAATGGGGAGCTTAGCTCGAGCCTCTGCGTCAAAGCGGTACACATAACTGTTTTATTGCAAAGTTCTAAGTATCAAGTTTATAAATCGGCAACATGAATGAGCCAACGGAAAAACAAACATAACATCTATATGCATCTTGTATTCTCTTATTGAGCCGACAGCCACCCTGATTGTAGTTAGATAGCCTAACAACCGACATCAATCGAGTACAACCGGTATCCATAGCGCCTCGCTGGTCTACGGGTAGAAGAAAGGACCACATGTACATATTAAAGATGGGTACTGATTTTGTTTTTTAGCACAGTGCATCACAAAACTGTGTGCATATGTGGAACATCAGCATATGTTTGCTGTCCATTTTTTTGATTTTTTGAAGTGTTTTCATATTTTTTTCGAATTTCAAAAATGGGCCGAAGTAGGTGAGCTCGGGAGTCAAATGAAATTTTCGCCATGCATTGGCCTATAACGGTATCCATTGCTTAAAAGTTTAATACAGTTTCATAAATTTGAGAGAGCCACGGAATGGACTTACTGTGCCGCTGTGCGCACCTTGAACTATCTAGACGCCTCGACGGGTATGTCAATGCATATTCTAGTTATAGGCTGGCATGCATGATCAAACTTCGTATTAAACGTAACCTATTTCATCTTCCAACTTTCCAAGTGCTCTTCCTAACAGCATCACAATTTTTCGCCAATCAATCCCTAAGCGAAATGGACAAACCAAAACAATACTCCATGAAAAGAGCACCATGCAAATACAGTAATCATCTTAAGAAAAGAAAAAAGGAAGTGCGAGGAATCTGATTGGATCAGAAATCAGACGACATTATCGTGTATGACTAGTCAGTAAAACGAACTAAACACAAAACCTCCACCATGCTGCAACGCGTTGCGCAGGTCTAGACTCGTGGCACTTGGCTGGAGAATCCGTGTCGGTCATTTTTTTTTTGCGAAATACAGTGCAACGTAGACGCTCACATGCACGCGTATATACTCACCCCTATGAACACATACACGTAGACGCTAACCATATGAGCACCTCCGAAAGACTGAGCCGGCGAATCAGGTCTTGAGATTGACAAAGTCACCACGGGCGTCTCGCTGTCGACTGAAATGTCGCCTCCCACTAAAAACAATTCCGCCTTTCATCAGAAACACGCATGGGTTTTGACAAGGGGACACGTGTTCTCTCCCACCTTTCAACATCGCCATTGACCCTCTTCAATGTGTCCTCCAAGTCGCCACTGACTCGGGGCTTCTTCGCCGCCTTCCCAGGAAGAGAGCAAGGTTCTGTACCTCTCTCTAGAGATGATGTCCGGGCCCTTGCTCAAATACTTATGGACTTCGGGAATGACACGGGCCTTATGCAGTGGCGTAGCATACGTAGTTAGGCCATCTTGAGCCATGGCCCACAGAACCAAAAAATATTCCTTTACAAAATGCCTAATATTTGACACTATTTGAGCCAGATTTAATGTAATACACTTCATTAGCCCCCTCAACTAGGTTGAATTCTTATTTAGCCCCTTCTTAAATTTAGTTGAATCTCCACCACTAGCCTCATGTCCAACTTTGACAAAATCTTAGTTGCCCCTTTCCGCTGCGATGGCATCGATCGTGCTCACGTTCTCTATGACCTAGCGGAAAATGCAAGATCAATTGTACGGCGTTGTGTAGGCCCACTTCTATGGGCAACATTCTTATCCTCAACATGGCCATATTTGCGAGGGTGTTACAGCTTCATTGGCCGTGGCTCGAGTGGAAGGCTCCGTAGAGGCCTTGGGTTGGAAAGGAGAACCCTTGCTCCAAGGAGGACTTGTAGGTCTTTTGTGCCTTGACTAAGGTCACCACTGGCGACGGTATTAAAGATTGCTTTTGGATTTCCCCATGGGCGGATGGGATTAGCCCCAAGTGCATTGCACCTTCCATCTACGCTATCTCCAAGCGGAAAGTTTTGTCCATTAGGAAAACTCTTACTGATGATGCTTGGATTCTTCAAATCGATGACTCTGTCGGTCTTTCAGTCCACCACTTTGAGGAATTCACAAGACTTTGACACTTTACCGCGCAACTCATTTTACTTGATGAAACGCCGGACTTGACTCACTGAAAGCATACTACCTCCAGTGCCTATTCCTTCTCTTTGACCTACAAGGCCCAATTCGCTGACTCTATTTGCTCGCCGATGGACTGCTTGGTGTGGAAAACTTGGGCTCCTCCAAAATGGAAATTCTTCTCGTGGCTCATCATTCAAAACCGGGTGTGGATGGTGGTCCGCCTTGAGCGTAGGGTTGGCCCAATGGTTGAATTTTCCCCTTTTGCCGTCAGGGAAATGAGACTACATGTCACCTTCTTTTCACTTTCCACTACTCTACCCACATTTGGTATATGATCAAAAATTGTCTAGGGATTGCCGACTTCAAACCCTCGGATTGGACCACTTTTATGATGCCATCTCGTGGTAGGATTCTATTATCCATGTTCTCCCTGGATATAGGAAGACTCTGGCCTTGCTCGTGATGCTCGTCTCTCTTGGTAGGTTTGGAACGAACGTAATGCGAGGATCTTCAAGAGCATTAGCACCATTCTTACCATCATTTTCACTCACATCAAGTGGGAGGCAAAAACTTGGGTCTTTGCGGGCGCGCGTGGGTCTTTTACTTCCGGGAGATTAGGCTCTTGGGGGTGTAGTGGTTTGATCTATTCGATGTAAGCCTTGTTTTTTAACTCCTTAGTTTTTGTTAATGAATTAAGGAAAGTCTTTTCCCTATGTTTTTTAAATGACGTAGCCTTGGCACACAAGAGCAATGTCTTTTGTAAAATTGCAGTTAGATGTAATATGATGAATATTAATCAATTTTTTGATGAGTTTAGGCAACATCACATATGCACTAGTAAATATAGTCACATACTACAGACTACACATATCTAACAGATCTTCATATGGACAAAATACTTGTTTAAATAGAGATATGTGTAGCACATATGTGTCGATCGGGAAGACGACAACCCCAGTGTTGTCATTGTCGGCCATTGTGGTGAAGGTGACGTAGTCCTGTGCCGGCATAGAGGAACTTTTGATGCGGATGTCGTTGAACGGAAGTGAGCAATCGCGCCAGGATGCTCCCTATAAACCTTATTGGCCATCTCAGTGCAAAATCTTAAGGGGCAGGTTTTCAGAGGTCTGGTCTTACGGATGACCGTTCACGCGGTCACCAGGATGGAAAAGTCTGAAAGCAACACATGAAAAGAAACTGGGACAAAGAGAGGCAGAGTGTGAATATGTTCTCTAATCGTCTGTTCTGTTCTCTTCTCTTTATAGCCTTGAAACGCGCAGATAGCACAACCGCTATATGGTAGAAAAGATAGACTATGTGTCAAGCATGCACATGCTTATTAACACATACTCACTATGTTGTTGCTCCAAGCAAAAAAATAATCTACTGTCAGAACACATTCTAACTCGATTCACGAAATGTGGCATTGCATGCGTGATACGTTACAAGATAGTGGCGGTGGAGGAGGAGTGCGCGTGAACTCCTCCTCTTCCTGCTCACTTAGTGGATAGTATAAGAGGTGCCCTTACAAAAAGAGCCAACTCTGTCCCTACTAGTTTAGTTCCATTGCTTTTACATGTTGTGCAAGTCACACATTGTTCTTGTGGGTTACACTAAATGGATTTTAGCCCATAAAACCGAACAATCTCCCACAAAATTTCAGAAGCACATGAAAATGCGTTGTAGTTTCAAATCACTGTTTAATATATCCGAGGTTAAATGAATATTGTTAAGTTGAACATCCATCTAGACAATGACCTACGCTTGTCTATAATTGAACTATATGTAAGCTTTGAATTGTCAGTTTTGTGGGCCTAGTTTAAATCCATTAATGGTATTAGGTTGCTAAGGCTACACAATGGGTAGAGCATATAAGTCACACTTCTCGTAGTAGTTTGTATATGCACATATTCCCTCGTTTATAAAATATAAGATGTTTTAGGTTTTGACTAGGTGCATACTGAAATGAGTGAACCTGTATACTAAATCATGTCTAGATATATGTAGATATATGTGAATCTAGAAAAGGGATAAAACATCTTATATTTAAAAATGGAGTAGTAGTATGTACTCCCTCCGTTCCAAATTAGATGTCTTCCATTTGTCCACATGCGGATGGAAGACATCTAATTTGGAACGGAGGGAGTAGCACTTTATCATTTAGCGCGTGATATTCATTGCTGTGATATTCAAGTGGATTAAATTATTTAGAAAATACAGTTATTGATTTCAACGAGTCAAAAGCTCAAATCTACCACAACCCACGTACGAAGAGTCGAAGACGAAAGCTAGCTCTAGCATAGCACAACTGAATTGAGAGCATCTCCAACAGACGCTCAACAACGCTGCACCCAAAAAAGTTTTACATCGCCATTTTAACAGTTTTAGCGCGTCGCGGTCGACAACGGTTTTTCAGATGCCCAAAAATATAGCGCGCTACAGGCAGCTCTTTATCAGACACTGTAAAACAGAGCACGCGCGAGAATAGAGTACATGAATTGAATTACGAATAGGTCCAAAGTGTTACAGAAAAGTTCTTAAACAAAAATATGAAAAAGCAATCAGGTCCTATCATCTTCTTCCTCCGCCACCTGGCCCCCCTCAGCCACCCAGCCGGCGATCTCGGGCCCCCGCACGCGCCCGCCCGCAGCGGACGGCATCGGCGCCGACAAGCGCGCTCGCCCTCGAGTTCGCCGCCACCATCCTCGTCGGCCGCAACCCCTACAAGCTCGCCGCGGTCGCCGCGGAGGTTGCGGCCAGGTGCCCTGGCGCCGAGACGCGCACCTTCGTCGTCGATTTCGTCGGAGATGGCGGCGGCCTTGCGGGAGACGCCCGAGACAGCGGCATGTGCAGATGATGCGGGAGACGCCCGCTCTCCCGCTCGCCGCCGGCCTCTCGCGCGTTGCTGACGCCTCCCTGCTTGGCGTAGCCCAGCTCCTCGTCAGACCTCGAATCGAAACATGGGAAGCAATCCTGGCGCAACCCATCACGGCTCATCAATCAAGAGCCAGCCGCATTCCTACAAGAAGCACAACTGAATTCGCGTCGGACAGGAGCTCCCGGGGCCAGCGGGCAGGGGCAGCGGTGGCGCGAGTCTTTGCGTGCTTGGAAAATTCCCGGCAGTTGGTCCTCTCACGCGTTCTCTTCGTTTTGCCGAGCGGGCTACAGCTCGCGCCCAGAATATCCCACGTGCAATGCAGCATTTGCCAGCGCGCTGGATGGTTTTTACAGCGCGCTGAATTGTACAGCGTCTGTTGATAAGTTTTTTTTTTTTTGCCTCCCGCGCGCTAAATAAGCGGGTTTTTCAGCGCGCACTACTACTTTTAGTGCCTTGGGAGATGCTCTGAGCGTAGGCATATACTAGTAGGGGTGTAAACGGATAGGATAATTTCCGTACCGAATCCGTCGCCGAATCCGTTTTAAAGAATCCATATCCGGTTCCGAAGAATCTGCCGGATAAGGATATCCGATTCCGAACTGAACATCCGGATACGGTATAGGATATGGTATGTAAAATAGTATCCGAATATGAATTATCCGAATATTAATTAGGATTATCCGATGGTTATAATCCGAATAATCCGATTTTCTACCGGAATGTCTAAACTAATAGAGCACAATTTGTAGTTAGTGAGTTGTGAAGTTCATTTGTGGAGCACAATTTGTAGTTAGTTCTATTTGTCTAAACTAATAGAGTACAACTTTGTTAGATTATTACGCTTGTTGAGCTATTGTTTTTGGTTATGTGGGTTGATGATGTACATTGCGCATACCGATCCGACTAATTTTTTTCCCGCCCCGAATCCGCTCCGTTTCCGTTCCGAATCCGTGATTATATCTATCCGCCCCCGAATCCGCAACCGTTCATTATCCGATCCGATCCGAATCCAAAAAAATTATGGTAAAGAATATGGTAGAGGCAAAATCCGATCATACTAGTACTGTTTGTGCGGCCAACAACGAACGCGGGATCCGAAGTGCAGCACGTTTTCCGGTGCGTGGCGATGCAGGCCGATGGACCCGCGCCGTAGCCTCGTCCGACTCCGTCTCCATTCCCTTCCAACTCACACCACCCTCGGGAACCGCGAGGCTCCAAGTCAACAGTCACACTCCCAGCTTTCCCGACCACCGTCATGCCACTCCCGTCAACCCCACTCCACCTTCTCCTACTCAGCCTCGCCGCCGTCGCCTGCACGCGGCTGCCCGGCGCCGCGTCCAAGTCCACGCTCGAGCCCTGCGCCTCCTCCACGGCCTGCCCCTCGCTGCTCTCCTACACCCTGTACGCCGACCTCAAGCTCGCCGAGCTGGCCGCGCTCTTTGCTGCCGACCCGCTCGCCATCCTCGCCGCCAACGCCATCGACTTCGCCGTCCACGACGCCCCCGACCGCATCCTCCCGGCCGGGCTCGCGCTGCGCGTGCCCGTCGCCTGCGCCTGCTCCAACGGCATCCGCAAGGCCACCTCCGTCAGCTACGTCGCCCGGCAGGGGGACACGCTCGCCTCCATCGCCTCGCAGGTCTACGGCGGGCTCACCGCCCCCGACTGGATCCGGGAGTCCACCGGCGTCCTCGAGGCCGGCGCCGACGACGCGGTGGACGCCGGGGCCACGCTGTCCGTGCCCCTGCACTGCGCGTGCTTCGGCGGGGTGGACAACGGGGTGCCCGCCGTGTACCTCACGTACGTGGTGGCGAGAGGGGACACCGTGCCCGACATCGCGAGGAGGTACCGGACCACGGCCACCGACGTGATGAGCGTCAACGACTTGGCCACATCCGACGTCGCCGCCGGGGACATCATCGTCGTCCCGCTGCCAGGTGAGCCGCGCGCTTATCATAACTCTTCATGGATCTCGTCAGCTTACTGTACGTGCTCGTGCCGTCGTGCGTAGCTGCGTGGTTCGTTTTGGTCAGACCCGATGGATGCCGACAAATTTGGTCGGTGAACATTTATCATTCACTCACGCGCTCTAGCTGACACAGATGCGATTCTGGCACAAACCTATGATTGAAATGCCGTCCATTTTGAGCAGTGGAGTAGTAGTAGAGTAACATTTCTGTGCGGGAAACTAAATCTTGGAACCAGTTGCGTCCGCACCCGATTGTGTCGGATGTCTGACTTCTTAGTTTTTTCAAAATGCGAAATAAATCATAGGCATAGGTTATGTCATATCTTGTGCATCTACAAATTTCAATCAAAAATATGTTAATATGTGTGGTCTACAAAAAACACAAATGACATGTGAATGGCACATGATACTATTCACTTGGGTTTTTTTTCTTCTTTTCACATGTCATATGCAGTCATACTGTATTTTGGAACAAATTTTTGTAGATGCATATGATAAAATATAATCCATGTTCATGATTTATTTTTATTTTATTTCAAAACGGGGGCAAAAGTTTTGCCCCATTCGATTTATTAAGATAGAAGTTTTTTACACATCTCGGACCGAGAAAGAGAAAAGTCTCGCTCGGTCCAAACACCAAAGATTACAAACCGGACTACTCTCCCGACATTATTTCACCCAACCGTTTCACGCCCGCGATGACCCCAAAGGCGAGCTTCGGTTTTGATCTTGTCGAGGAGTACCATGGGAGGCGCATGTTTGTTTCGGAACACACGTGTGTTCCTTTCATTCCAAATTACCGAAGACATAAGCAACGTAATGGACGCCATAGCTTTGCGGTTTGGGGTAATTGCCCCCGTCATCTTTAGCCACCAACTAGAGAGCGAGAGGTCCATCCATAGACTTGGATCCAAAGCATGTATGCCTAGCCAATCCTTGATGAAGCTCCCAAGACGAATGGTGTACCGACACCCAAAGAGAAGGTGAGGCATTGTCTCCGGTGCTCTTTTGCATAGAGGACAAAGTCCACAATTTTGCCACCCTCGGTAGCCAAACGGTCCGATGTCCAATGCCTATTTTGGAGAGCTAGCCAAGCAAAGAATTTGACTTTGGGGGGCAAACCTTCCAAACCATGCGCTTCATGTTTGTTGATTCGGCCCCACAGAATTGAGCCTTGTAAGCCGATGCCGCGGAGTACTCGCCATTAGGTGTGAGGTTCCCAATGATTTTGTCCTCCACGTTTTCCTCAAGGACAACCGCAATAAGTTGAATCCATAGGTCAACATATTGGGCAAGGTGGTCATGGGCGAAATCCTCATCCAAGGTGGTTATGATTTATTTCATATTGTTTGAAAACTTATATGTGCGATATCCGACAACGAGGTGCGGGTGCTACTAGTTGCAAAATATTCGCACTCATGCCTATATCAGGTGTTGAAAGATGATCCTAAGTCCCTAACCTTGCTCCTTGGAGGTTGAATGATCGCTGAGCCGCTTGAATTCCGGACGTTTGTCAAGGAAGGCAGGACCAAGCGAAATATAAAATTATACTCTAAGAAAATAATCCCAATTCATTCATACTGGTAGCAGCGCTCTAGACTGTCATTCTTCCAGTCATTTTGTTCATCACCCTGCCCCGGTGGCGACTGGTAAAATTACGCTTTGTCTTGCCTGAAGAAAACAAGGACAAAATCGCATTCATGATGAAATAGGCTTTCGCCCCGCTATATTAATATAGCAACCACCCGATACAAGCTTTGAGACCACCGCTGGGGCAAAACAGCACACTCATGCCCAAGAGAAAAGAAAGAGAACAAGAAAAGAAAACAAAGCCGACATAGGCGGATCAACGAAAACAAAGGTGACTCGCAACCGCTGCGCTCTCTCCGGCAAAGTCCCACCACTATCCTAGCACTCTGAAATGTCGCGTACCGAACAACACCTCCAAGAAGGAAAACAACGATGACGCTGCTGCTGTCCGGACTGGTCCTAGGGTTTCCCCCGGTACGCTACAGGTAGTGGGGAAGAGGTACACCCGACGCTCTTCAGGAAGGAACAGCGACACCCACAAGCATCACCGCGGCGGTGTCAAGATGACAAGGATTTCTCTCGACCTCGAAAAAACCACCTCCCTGGACACTCCGACATGCTCCACCCATCTTGCCACCCACCAACAAACGCCACCACGGAATTGAGGACACCAAAGTCGTATCACCAGGCAAGCACAACACGACCGGTCGAACCGAGAGGAACCCGCCGTAGACAGAGCGGCAGTACCACAGCCACGTGGGAGGGATCGACCTCCACCGCCGTAGACGGTAACCGACCGGACGCAGCACGCAGGAGCACACCAAGCCACATTGGAGCCGGAGGGTGGCCGCAGCACAGCCACCTGGAGGACTACCTCCACCGCCATCGGCGGGTGCCGACCGGACGCGGTAGCAGAGACACACCAGGCTGGTCAAGCCCAGCCGGCCCCTGACAGGGTCCATGAAGTCTCCGCCACCACGCTGCAGCACGTAGGCCGACGCCGCTGCTACCTCATCAGCACCACAGGCTCGGCCGGACCCGAACGGATCCGCGAAGCTCCCGGCGCCACGCTGCAGAAGACGTGACGTCGTCGCTGCCACTCCGTCACACGCAAAGTACCACAGTCAAACCGGGTAGCCGGGTCGAGCTTGGGCCCACACTGACCCAGATCGGGCCCAAAGGGCCCAGATCTGGCCTGCAGGGCCCTGGCCGAACCTAGCTACCCGCACCACCAAATGGCGGCGCCGCGCTCACCTTCGGCCTCAAGAGAGGAGCAAGGGGCTCCGCCGTGTAGCCGCGCCACCGTCGCCAGGGAGCACCACCCGGAGCCACACACCCCGCACGAGGAGGGCACCGGGGGGGGAGAAGCAGGGGGCCGGCGACCGCGGGGGGCGGCCGGTCGCGAGAGGAGGAGCGGGGGGGGGGGGGGGGGGGGGGGGGGGGGGGGGGGGGGGGGAAGGGGAGCGCGGCGTGGCCCGGCCGGACGACGGCCCAAGCGCGGCGGCGTCTAGGGTTACGGGGCGGGAGGATGCGGTCGCGAGAGGGTATCTGAATTATCTTCACAAAATCGCATTCATCGCCATCCCTAGACGCTCTGTCAGATCAGGATGTCGGCATCAATTATTAACGGTAATGACTAGTACGGTTCGCCGGCTATGTATAATGTATGCATGGTTTCTCCACTTGCTACTCGTCACTCATCTCCCTGTTACGATTTACTCTATCATTTGCTTCGCTTCATTATTTGATACTACAGCAGTGCTTATACAGCACTGCTACAGCACTTCACTGACATCGTGGTTTCCCTGTACAGCATGCGCCTCGTCGTTCCCAGCGTCGACTTCGGATTACGGGCTGGCCGTGCCAAACGGGACCTACGCGGTTACGGCCGACCGGTGTGTCCAGTGCAGCTGTGGTCCGAGCAACATGGAGTATGTAGACGCCCACCGCCGACCTGCCTTCAATCTTCCCCAGATTTCACTCATCAGTCGATTTCTCTGCTGCTTGGGCTTTCTGACGCCGCCGCTCCCGTTGCAGCCTGTTCTGCGTGCCGGCGCCATTGGCGGACGCGACGTGCTCCAGCATGCAGTGCAGCAACAGCAGCAGGGGCGGAGCCAGGATTTGACCATAGGGGGGCGAGGAAGACAACGACCACTTAACGACATCGCTTTTTTTACAGGAGAGAACATCGCATAAGATATTACTCCCTCTGTTTCTAAATATAGGACCTTTTGGTAGCTCAATATTTAGGTACAGAGGTAGTATAACACAATATATGATAACTAAGTATAGCATAAATATTAAAAAAAAGACAATGTGACAAATCATGTCTTTCTCTGCATTTTTTGAATCATATTTTTTAATAAACAACTGTAGTTTCAACTCTATGGTAGTAGGATACAAATCGATATGCATTTTTTGTTGATCTGACCAAAAGCTAACTAGCGCATGTATGAATTTAGTTGCAATACTAATACACAACGTACCTTAATTAGTTAAGACATTTTGTCTGGCTAACATTCAGCCTGAGGCAGTAATCACATGTTGCATACTGGTTGTGGTCGGCAGCGCGCTAGACGAAGCGCCGGAGTGGCTAAGCATCGAGGCGGCCAGGCCATATATATCTGGTCTGATCTGGGCGATGATTGGCGGGCGGCTGCGTATGTAGCAGACGAGGCGGCGTAAGTGACCAGCTGCTGGCGGCGGCAAGCGATGCCCTAGCACGTAACAAGACGCGATTAAAGTGGGACGTGCAGATAGATCAATCGACGATTGATGGGGACGAGAGACTTTTGATGCGGGAAAGAAGGCCACGATAGGGAGATGGGCCACTGGGCTTCAGTTAGCTGCTCCAGATCTGATTCAGCTAACCATGCGTTAAGTAATTATGTACTAACCTCCGGCCATTAGCGCGCATACACTAGTAAATTAGCACGAGTAGCTACTGTCAAAGATTGAGGGGGCGATCCATTAGGGGGGGTCTAGCCCCTGCTAGCACCCCCCTGTCTCCGCCCCTGAACAGCAGCATGATGCTCGGCAACCACACGCTGGTGATGACCGGCGCCGGCTGCAGCGTCACCTCCTGCAGCTACGGCGGCTACGCCAGCGGCACGATCATCACCACGTAATATTCAGCATCACACGTCACCAAAATCCATCTCATTTTACAGTTCATTGGCAGCTGTGTTTTACTATCATAGATCTTTGCATCTTTCAGGTTAACCACGGCCATCAAGCCCCAGTGCCCAGGTACCCGACTTCTCTTACCGTGGTTCTCAGTTTTCCGTAGTGGCAACTACAGTGGAACAAAACTTTTCATAGACAGGTGCTGATCAGTTTTCAAAAACTATGCCGTTCCTGCGTGCAGGCCAGCACCAGTTCCCACCGCTGATCCCGCCGCCGACGTCGTCCTTCTTCCAGACATACCTCGGCCCTTCACCGGCGCTAATGTCGTCGTTGCAAGGAGGAATCGATCCGACGAAGATGGCTGGGATGGCACCGACCGGCAGCCTGGACGCTGTCTCCGGTGCACCAACGCCGGGCCGGCAATTCAGCCACGGTGTCGGGGTACTGCTAGCGCTCTCCCTTATCACTAGAATGTTGTGGTAAGTAACTCAGAAGGAAATGGACGACGCTTGTTGGATGATGAAATTGGGTTTGTGAAGATAAATTCGAGTGATTATTTTTGTACAGGAGCACCGCCTGTTTTGCTGGGGCTGTGTGTTGTGCCAAAATTAGTTGTTCCCCTGTAAAATACGCGCTCGCTCAATTCTCTATGGCACGATCTGAAGCAAAGACTACATGCGAGTGTGAGCCTAGTTCGTCCGTCCCATCAGAGGCTTAGCCTCCGGCCTCTGCCCAGTTTTTATGATATCCGTGGGAAAACAGATTAGAGGTCGTTTGGTAGATATCATTTTCAGCCGGAATCATGCAATTCATTTGTGATCCATGCTCAATCTGTTTGGCGGGCATGGAATTGGACTTTTTTTTTAGATAAAGAGAGTTTTTATTACTTAAAAGGTTTAAGCATTACACCCAGCTTCTGCATAACTAAGATGCACACAGCCGACAGAAGTCTCAAGTACGAAAAAAATAACAAGGCGAATTACATATCAAAATGAGAAATTGTAGAAACGCCTATGGTGGTGGAGGGCCGATCCGCAAATTATGCTGCCATCCATGTAGGGATAAAAAGTCTCTCGCCGTATCCTCTAGTCTTGTACACACCTCCATAAACAGGTCTCGATGCCCCACACGTTGCAACTGAGACCACGAACGGAGTGTAGCGGTAGTCATGTAGATAACCTGCATAAGAGAACAATTTTTATCATTAAAAACCTTGTCATTTTCTACATAGCCAAAGCGACCATATTACGGCAAGCGCTGCCACCCTAATAAGTTGTTTGAACCTATTATCCACTCCATTCAGCCAATTGCCAAAAATATTAGCAATGCTTTTAGGTGGGTAAATAGTAGAACCTATCTGGATGATGGACCATATAGAACTAGCAAATTTGCACTCGAAAAAAAGTTGTTTGATTGTCTCGTCCTTATGACAGAAGACACACTGTTTACTCCCATGCCAATTGCGTTTTGCAAGGTTATCTTTTGTAAGAATTACTCCTCGACGAAGATACCACGCAAAAACTTTGTTTTTAAGTGGAATTTTCGTCTTCCAGATTTTCTTATTATTATCTACTGGCACATCCGGCTGAACGAGTGCTGTATACATGGAGTCCACTGAGAATTTACCGCAATTGCGTAAATTCCACCGAAACTCATCAGTCCCTTGAGTCAAGTTGACAGAACCGAGTCGCTGGAGCAACTCATGCCAAGATGCCAATCTGGGTCCAACAAGATCTCTTCGGAACGTCACATTTGGATGATTATCAACCAGTACTTGAGCAAGCGTATCACTCTTGTGACGTCCTTGGACTATACCATATAACGCAGGATATTGTTTTCGGAGTGAGGTATTACCCATCCATGTATCCTCCCAGAAACTTATCTCCGACCCATCCTTAATGGAGAAAGAGCCATATGGGAAGAAGAATTTCTTCGTCGCCATTAGGCCCGCCCAAAAATGGGAATCACCTGATTTCCAAGAAACCTGTGATAACGCACTTGAGCCTATGTATTTTCTCCTAAGGAGGGATTGCCACCCCCTCTTCCGTCAGTAGCTTAAACAACCACTTACCAAGAAGGGCTCGATTCTTGACCTGAAGATCATGAATCCGAGACCACCATGGTCCTTTGGGCGGCACACTACGTCCCATTTTGCCAGACGGTATTTCTTTTTTTCATTATCACCTTGCCAAAAGAATCTGGATCGAAAGTAGTCCAATCGATGCAAGACTCCCTTTGGTAGTTGAAAGAAAGATATCATATACATCACCATATTAGTTATGACTGAATTTATGAGCACCAATCTTTCCCCTAAGGATAATAATTTTCCTTTCCAGCTATTTAGTCTTTTGTAGTCTTTCCTCGACATGCTTCCATTGAGCTATCGTTAGCCTCCTAAAGTGAATTGGGATGCCTAGATAGTTAATTGGAAACTGGCCAAGCCCACAGCCGAATAAATCAGCATATTGGGTAGCCTCCTCTTGAGCGTCGCCAAAACAAAACACTTCACTTTTATGGAAATTGATTTTTAGACCGGAAAGTTGCTCGAACGCTGATAATATTAATTTCAGGTTTCTTGCCTTTTCCATATCGTGTTCCATAAAAAGAATTGTATCGTCGGCGTATTGTAGGATTGATAGTCCGCCATCCACTAGATGCGGTACCACCCCACAATTTGCCCATCGGATTTTGCCCGCTCAATGATTATGGCCAACATATCAGCAACTATATTAAACAATATAGGTGATAATGGGTCGCCTTGCCATAATCCCTTTTTCGTCTGAAAGTTTCGACCAACATCGTCATTGACTTTGATGGCGACACTTCCTCCGGAAACGAAATTATGAATCATTGCACGCCACTCAGCTGAAAAACCTTTCATTCTGAGTGTGTGTTGCAAGAAAGACCATTTTACTTTATCATAAGCCTTTTCAAAGTCAATTTTTAGTATGACTCCATTAAGTTTTTTCCGATGCATCTCATGAACTGTTTCATGTAAAATCACAACTCCATCAAGGATATTGCGACCTTGCATAAACGCCGTCTGAGTGGGTCTCACAACATGATCAGCCACCGAGTTAAGCCTAATGGTAGCGGATTTAGTGAAAATCTTGAAGCTAACATTAAGAAGACATATAGGTCTATATTGCTGAATCCTTTCTGCTCCATTAATCTTTGGCAACAAAATTATCTCACCGAAATTTAGGCCAAAAAGCTCAAGATGTCCAGCATGTAAATCCCGAAACATCTCAAGCAGGTCCGATTGGATTACGTCCCAAAAAGTTTGATAAAACTCTGCGGGAAAACCATCCGGACCTGGTGCTTTGTTGTGTTCCATTTGGAATACCGCCTTCTTCACCTCCTCCATAGAGAAAGGAGCAGTCAGATGGGCGTTTTCCTGATCGGAAACTTGCGGTATATCATCTGTTTGGTTTTCGTCCAGCGAGAAATTATCTGCATCCGGCTCACCAAACAAATTTTTATAGTACTTCGTGATGTAGGATTTCAATTGCTCATGGCCTTCAATCGTACCCTCTTCCTGGATTAGAGAATGAATGAGTTTCTTCATATGTCTTCCATTAGCAAGACTATGAAATTATCTCGTATTCGCATCTCCTTTCAGAATAAATTGGGCCTTTGATCGTTGGTACCATTTGATCTCCTCTTCACGAAGGAGACCCGCCATCTCGGCAGTAGAACGATTTTTTAAATCGATCTCTTGCGATGATAGGGGTCTAACTTCCGCAAAAGCCTCTAGTTCATCTATAATAGACGACAACCGGAGCTTCTCGTTTTTTAATTGCCCAACCATATGTCTCGTCCAACCTCTCAGGTGTTTACGCAATGTGCTTATTTTATTGTTCCACCTTTGGATTGGAGTTAGACCAGGCACCGGTCTTTCCCACACCTTCCTTACCATCTCAAGAAACCCATCCCTATGCAACCAACCCAATTCAAATTTGAATTGGCGTTGGCACAATGGGTTAGGTGTTCCCGTGGTTAGGAGTATAGGGGCATGATCTGACAATGCCTCAATACGTTCGAGTACCGTATGATACGTCCAAAACGTATCTATAATTTTTGATTGTTTCATGCCATTTTTATGCTTTTAGCACTTGTTTTATATTAAGTTTATTATTTATTTGGACTAACCTACTAATAGTTGCAAAAGTGCACAATGTTCTTGTTTTACTCTTTGATGTGTAGAAATTATCAAGAATACAAGAGGAAACCTTGTTGGAGTCGAATTGGGACTTTCCTGAAATCTGTCTGAGAACTTTTTACGAAGATTGCCAGTTTGACCCTCGAAGATGACGTTATATGGAGACCTGGCTGTTACGAAAGTTGTCACAATTTTCCATACGAAGATTTTAAGCCCGAGATCAGCCCAATCGGAGTTCGGACGCGGCCTGTAGGCCCGTTTTGGTGGAACCCTAAAAGGGGTGACGGAAATCCGAGAAGATATATAAAGGGAGGAAACCTAATTCGTGGAGGACTCCTCCACCCACGAATTTCAGCCACCAAAAGCCACGTTTTTGCCTCCCCCATGGATCCCATCTCCATGAAGGAGGGAGGCTAAGGGGCGGCGCTCCCCAAGCTTGCCGGCGGCGGGGAAAGGAGTTCCCCGCACCGCCGGCGCCGCCGCCGCCCTGCGCCGCCGCGTGCCCCTCTCCGCCGTCTTCACCGCCATCTCCATCACCATCTCCTCCTTGTATTCAGTGGTTCATCCTCCCACAAACCTCTGTACCGTCCTATGTAAACATGGTGTTTGATGCTATAATATTTATCCTATGATTTACATCATGTTTCCGTAGTTTATTTGTCTTTTGATTGCTTAATTGAATGCATGAGGTTCATTAGAGTTGTATGTCTATATGGTGCTGTCCTTTGGTGTCCATTATATTTGTGCGCGCATGGATCAAACACCCTAGGGTTGGTAGTATTTGTAACGAAGCGGGGGAAGTTCTGCCGGAGTGACAGAAACCTGAGAACGCGAACCGATTAGTTGCACGTATGGGAGTAAGAGGACCTTGAACTTAAGGCTATGGTTGGGGAAACCTTAATGCATTGTTAGTATTTGCGGATGCTTTCTAACAATCCAATCATATAGTACTTGTAATCCCAAGTAGTGGAGTGCATGTATATTTAGCCTCTCCCACATAGAAAACTGCATCGAAGACAATGAACCAAGTACCTTCACTAATTAATCTTGGACAAAGCCACCACAATTACCACCACTTTTCCACACTCATGGTACTGTTAGTATATGGTTACTTAGTGTATTTTATTGCTGCAGCACTAACATTTACTTTCTTGTATTTATTATCTTGCAAAACTACTCTCATACCCGTATTGCTACCGTAGTTTTATTTCTAGATAATGCAAACGTTTAGTGTGCGTAGAGTTGTATCAGTGGTTGATAGAACTTGAGAGAATACTTATCCTACCTTTAGCTCCTCGTTGGGTTCGACACTCTTACTTATCGAAAAGGCTACACGCGATCCCCTATACTTGTGGGTTATCAAGACCTTTTCTGGCGCCGTTGCCGGGGAGCCATAGCGTAGGTTAATGTTCTTGTGTGCACTTGTTTGCTTTATCTCTAAGTAGTTTTTATTTTCAGTATTAAGTTGTTCTTTATCTTACTATGGATAGGGAATGCGAATTACAAAAAAAATTAGGTGTAGTTGTTATCTAAAAACGTTTTCAAAAAGAAAAGTGATTGGAAAGATGAGTAATGGTTAAATGGGGGTCGACCTTGAACACTTGTGTTCATGCCTATGAAACCAAAACAAATCTTTCCATGGAAGCTTTTCATTAAAAACATGTAAATATTGTAAATATTGTGTATATACCTCTGTACATAAAAATAAAATGCTAATTATAGTCTTTAGTTAATTGAAAGTTGATAGTTTTACTTTGCTGTCCAGAAACAGATTTTCTGTGCTCCACCGTATTAAATGTTTAAAATCACCAGAACGTGATCTTGATCTGAAATTTCTTGAGTGCAAAGTGATGCTTATTAGCTTTCTTTCATTAGACTAACTTTTTTGATTTAAGGTACGTAGATAGGTCGAAAAATTCGATCTTTACTGACTGTTCTGTTTAGACAGATTTTGTGCTTCTCTGTAAATAAAATCGTGATAAATCTCAGAATAGTATTTTGACTTGAAAATTTTTGTGCATAAACCTGAGATTATTATCTTTCTTTCATTAGACTAAAGTTTTTCGATTTGAGCTACTTAACTATCTCGTTGAATGCCATCTTTACGGACTGTTCAGTTTTGACAGATTTCTTTGTTTATTCAATATTGTACTTGGTGTTGTTAGTTTCATTAGTTTTTCGACGGACAACGGAAATCATGAACACCTTAGTATATACAGTGGCTAATGTTGAGTAAAAATTATAAAACTTGTCAATGCTTGAACATGAGTGGATTTTATTTAATGAGTACTAACCCTACTAATGAGTTTTGTGAAGTTTTATGTGGATGTAGCTTATAAGATCTAATCAATATGGTGATATGAGATGAATAAGAAGACGCAAGAGCTCAAGCTTGGGGATGTGTAGGTGCATCCCAAGAACATATTCAAGAAGATACAATCATCTAAGCTTGGGGATGCCCGAGTCATCCCCCTATTCATCAACTAACATGAGGTTGTCTCGTTCATACTCTATATTACCCGTCCACATGATATGTATTGTCTTAACTTGTATTATAATTGCTTTTATATGTCTTGGTTTTACCTTCTTTAGTTTTATTAGGCTCCTTATTTGGTTTCGATTGCTTCTTTACTTTCACTTATAAATTCAAAATAACAAAAATATTTTCTTTTGTTTTGCTTCTTTGTTTGGTTCTTTATTTTAATTTTATTTGGGTTTTACTTTTGATTTTTATTTAGAGTTTTCCTTGCTGTAGCTAGCATGTTTAGGTCTTGCTTAGCCTCTGGTTTCTTAGTTTATCAAAAATAAAGTACCAAGTTTTATCCATTTAGCTTAGTTGATACATATGTAAAAAGTGATTTTCTGTTTTCGGTATCTACTGCTTATTGCGCGATTTTTCATATTTTACTGGAAGCTCTAAAAATCACGAAAAAATTACTGATGTTGTAGCACCTAATCCTCTGCATGTACAAAAATTGGCTAAAATTTCGGGCATGTTTAAGTGCACCTAAAAATTGCGTTTTCCAGCTGCTGTTTTTCTGGACAGATTCTGACTTTTGTTGCAAGAGTGGCCTCTTTTCGTTTTCATTTGATTTTTAATGGTTCTTACCTTTCATTTATAAGTTGGCCATTTAAGCAACCTTTCTGTAACTTAAAAACAAAATTTTATTTGGTTTAATAGTAGCACTTGGGAAATATTATCTATTGTACTAATGTCTAACCGCAGAAAAGAATGGGAAAGTTTTTGTGTTGAAGTTTTTTCACAGAGAATGAAGGAACACCAAACTATGGAATATTGAAGAATTACCAAAGTCATAAGCTTGGGGATGTCCCCGCATCCCTCTTCATCAATAACCCCACGGTTTGCAAACCTTTAAACTTTGTTTTTTGAGCAACATAGGAACTTAACTAAACTTGAAGCGGCTGTATTTTATTATCTATTTATCTTAGCATCAAACACCAGTTACATTAATAAGTGGATCGTCACATATTTTATTTATCCTCTGTTTTCAATGTTTACTTGGTTAATGGATTACTTGTTGAAACTTAAAAATGATGTGTGAATAATACTGTTTAGTAGTTTATGTTTTCTTATGGTTAGTCTCAACTAGCTAATAGTGCATATTATGTTATTTTGATATCAACATGCATTGTCCTGTTCATAAGATGGTATGGTATTGTGGTATCCTCCTCTGAATAATTCACTTGAATCGACTTGGCACATGCTCACACATGTTATGACTGAAAAATAAAAGTCAATTAAGCCTTGATGATCTATTTTGCCTCAGAGTTTTAGTATCGTTTTTATGCCTCCGTTAATTTTATTTTGTCGCAAGCATGATTATGACCGTTATCGCTCTCGTGGTTGTCGCTTCCCAGTCTATTGCTAGCCTTCACTTGTACTGAGCGGGAATGCTGCTCGTGCATCCAAATCCTTAAAACCAAGTTATCCCAAAGAGTCCACCAAAAAATTCCTATGCATGGTATTTCAAGCCATTCCAAGTAAATTTGCATGTGCTACCTTTAAAACCTTCAAAATATTTCTCTTTTTTTGTGCTCATGAGGAATTAGTGTGGTTATTCTTTATTCTATTTGTCAAATGGACTTTTACACCTGGACTAGTGGCATATACATCCGCTTATCCAATAACTTGCAAAAAGAGCTGGCAACGGGGTGCCCAGTCCCAATTAATTACAACTTTAACCAATTAATTCTCTTCACACTTTTGCCCTGATTCATCAGTAAGCAATGACAAACAGTGAAATACCTGAATGTGTGTAAACCAAAGAGAAAGAGGGATGATCTGCCTTGCTGGTAGAAATAACGTCCTTCATGGGAGCCGCTCTTAAAAGTCCGTTTGACAGGTAGAATACTGTTCTCACCCGCTACCATTCGTTGACAATTAACAAACACCTCTCAAAACATTTTTACCTCTGTTTTTAAAACAAAAAGCTCTAGCACGTGTTAATCCCTGCTTCCCTCTGCGAAGGGCCAATCTTTTATTTTTATGTTGAGTCACCATCCTTTCTTTGAGCACTTCTTCGAGAGCATAGCTGTCGTTCTTAGTGTAATGTGCTTGTCCCAGAATACGATTAATTGAGGTATAACCATGATGCTTTTATCTTTGATATCTCTATATCTAGTCTTCACTTGAACTTCAGAGGTGCCTTGGCATTTATGTTTTGCTCCACAATTAAGGGCAAGCGAGATACCACTCTATCATGCTTTATTATGGTCATTACAATCTTGTTGATGTTTATAAATTTCATGTTATAAGCTCTTAGTTCGTTGATACTTTTCATTAGGAAACATGATTGCTAAGTTTTATTATCCATACATCATGCAATTGTTAAAGACCTGATCATAGCATTTACAATCAAAAATTATTTTGTTATCATTTACCTACTCGAGGACGAGCAGGAATTAAGCTTGGGGATGTTGATACGTCCAAAACGTATCTATAATTTTTGATTGTTTCATGCCATTTTTATGCTTTTAGCACTTGTTTTATATTAAGTTTATTATTTATTTGGACTAACCTACTAATAGTTGCAAAAGTGCACAATGTTCTTGTTTTACTCTTTGATGTGTAGAAATTATCAAGAATACAAGAGGAAACCTTGTTGGAGTCGAATTGGGACTTTCCTGAAATCTGTCTGAGAACTTTTTACGAAGATTGCCAGTTTGACCCTCGAAGATGATATGGAGACCTGGCTGTTACGAAAGTTGTCACAATTTTCCATACGAAGATTTTAAGCCCGAGATCAGCCCAATCGGAGTTCGGACGCGGCCTGTAGGCCCGTTTTGGTGGAACCCTAAAAGGGGTGACGGAAATCCGAGAAGATATATAAAGGGAGGAAACCTAATTCGTGGAGGACTCCTCCACCCACGAATTTCAGCCACCAAAAGCCACGTTTTTGCCTCCCCCATGGATCCCATCTCCATGGGGGAGGGCTCCCAAGAAGCCATGAAGGAGGGAGGCTAAGGGGCGGCGCTCCCCAAGCTTGCCGGCGGCGGGGAAAGGAGTTCCCCGCACCGCCGGCGCCGCCGCCGCCCTGCGCCGCGCTGCCCCTCTCCGCCGTCTTCACCGCCATCTCCATCACCATCTCCTCCTTGTATTCAGTGGTTCATCCTCCCACAAACCTCTGTACCGTCCTATGTAAACATGGTGTTTGATGCTATAATATTTATCCTATGATTTACATCATGTTTCCGTAGTTTATTTGTCTTTTGATTGCTTAATTGAATGCATGAGGTTCATTAGAGTTGTATGTCTATATGGTGCTGTCCTTTGGTGTCCATTATATTTGTGCGCGCATGGATCAAACACCCTAGGGTTGGTAGTATTTGTAACGAAGCGGGGGAAGTTCTGCCGGAGTGACAGAAACCTGAGAACGCGAACCGATTAGTTGCACGTATGGGAGTAAGAGGACCTTGAACTTAAGGCTATGGTTGGGGAAACCTTAATGCATTGTTAGTATTTGCGGATGCTTTCTAACAATCCAATCATATAGTACTTGTAATCCCAAGTAGTGGAGTGCATGTATATTTAGCCTCTCCCACATAGAAAACTGCATCGAAGACAATGAACCAAGTACCTTCACTAATTAATCTTGGACAAAGCCACCACAATTACCACCACTTTTCCACACTCATGGTACTGTTAGTATATGGTTACTTAGTGTATTTTATTGCTGCAGCACTAACATTTACTTTCTTGTATTTATTATCTTGCAAAACTACTCTCATACCCGTATTGCTACCGTAGTTTTATTTCTAGATAATGCAAACGTTTAGTGTGCGTAGAGTTGTATCAGTGGTTGATAGAACTTGAGAGAATACTTATCCTACCTTTAGCTCCTCGTTGGGTTCGACACTCTTACTTATCGAAAAGGCTACACGCGATCTCCTATACTTGTGGGTTATCACCGTACTGAGGCCATTGGGTATTTTACTTCCCAATCCGAATCCATCAGTACACGGTCCAGCTTCTCGTATGTTGGCTCTGGGAGACTATTAGCCCAAGTAAATTATCTCCCAGTCATCGCGACCTCTCTTAGACTAAGGCTGTCAATAACAGCATTAAACAAGAGAGGCCATCTATTGTCAAATCTGCCTCTACTCTTCTCATGTGGAAACCTTAGCAAGTTAAAATCACCCCTATAATTATAGGATACGGGTTATCTTTCGCTAGGTTCACCAACTCTCTGAGAAAAGTAGGTTTATACTCTTCTTGGGCAGCACCATACACAGCGACAAGAGTCCATGTGAAGTTGTCGGCCTTGTTCCGGATGTGGACCTTAATATGAAAGTCACCTTCCGAACTAGCCAACACATCCATGGTCTCTGTTCTGACGCCTAGTAAAATGCCCCCAGACCTACCACGTGGCGGACGAGACCTCCAAGTGAACTCTACACCACTAGACAAGCGGTTTAGTAGGCTCGCTGAAAAGTCTCGTTTACCGGTTTCGGAAATTCCCACGAAGTCCAATTGATGATCCCGAATAAAATCTGCAATACGAGCATGTTTAGCCAAGTCACGAAGACCTCTGCTATTCTCAAATATGACATTCATTGGGAAACAATTGGGGATGTGGAGAACTTCGCCTTTTTCCGTGGCGTTTTATCTTTTTTCTTTTTATGAGAGTCTGCTTTGGACTTGCGGTCAGATGCTTTCAGATCATATAATGAACTCAACACCGCCTCGTATAAGCCACCCTCCGATACATCGCCCACTAGATGTGATAGGAGCTGGACATCAATTGTGTCATGTAGCTCCTCCTCATCCATGTGAGTAGTATCCGACTTGCACGAGACTTTTGGGGTGACTGTTAACCGGTCATATTCCAATCGTCTTAATGCATTAGTCGACATAGCAATTTTTGCAGAATTATTACCCGAAGAAAAACCTACCCTATTCAATTTATCAGAGATGCTTGAATTTGAAAAAGGAAGGAATGACTTTGGGGATTGGTACATACCGTTCTCTTCCAGGTTGTGTACCGCCTTGCGTCGCATAACCCTCGCCATGGAGTCCTCGTCCGTGGCGGACGACCCGTCCACGGCCACAGCATGCCTCGCACTCCTCCTCAACGGTGTCGGCACAGGAGAAGGCGTTGGTGACGTAGAGCCCTCCCCCCGTGTCGAGTAGCTCTCCGGCGCCTCCAAGTGCAGCTGCTCGTCCGGCGAGAGGACAGCAGCCGCAACATCGACAGGCCGTGGCTTGGGCGTGGCAGGATTCCCGCCAGCCCTAGCAAGCTCGCCTGCCTGCAGTTGATGCATGTAAAATGCATACATGAACTTTGCACTTTAATTGCTTATATTCCAATCATATTTGCATCATATAAGGGTTATACTAATGTTTTATAATGATTTTGGGAATACTTCATAGTTTTCCCATTTATTTGGAATTAACCCTGTTTTTCCAGAAAACGTCTTTTTTAGTGTTTCAGACTTTCCGGGAGCTTCGGGACTCCAAAAAGGGCAAGGTCAAAGAGCACGGTTCAGAATTTTCGAGACGAACGCAATGGGCTTAAATTGAAGACCAGAAGCCCAACAGGCTGGAAATGGGAGGGTCCCACGCGGCCTAAAGTACATGGCCGCGTGGGCCCAGCTCGTTTCCCCCTCGGAGCTCCGTTGCCATCGATTTTTCTTCCACCGACTCCGTCTTGACCTAAAAACGTCTATAAAAAAGGTCCCATGACGTTTCGCGAAAGGAGGCGGCGGAGAAACACAAAACCACGAAACAGAGAGAGACAGAAGGCTGCCGTCGGAGAAGATCGGAGGGGGGAAACGCCGCCGGAATCGCCTCCGGAGGGCTCCAACCCCCTCCGGCGTGTTCATCATCAACATCTACAGCAAGAACTTCTTCACCATCATAACCATGATGAAGGGGGAGTAGTCCACCCCCTGGACTAGGGTTTGTGGTGGTAACTTTTGTATCTCTCCTCTCTCTTGAGCTTCACTAATTAGTACCGTATGAGCTGCTGAACATGATTACGGTCATCTATGTAATACCTTTGTGGTGAATATTGTAGTGTGAGATGATTTGTTATGCATTTACCGTTGTGTTGGAGCTTTTGTGATTTGACATACTTTGAAGTATGATGTATGTGGGTACGGGATGGCCGATGTGACACGGCATAGGTATTGAGTGACACAGTACCGCCCAACATCCTTTATCTGGGGGTAAAAAGAAAGAGTATGATGTGGGAGTGAGAGAAACCACGCTAGCCTTACGAGGGGTGACCTAGCAACACAAATGAGTATTTCTTTCAACTATGTGTTTTAGGACATATAGCCGTCATAAAAAGCTACCATTAAAACATGACAATTGTGTGTACTTTATCTATAACATGATGATCACCGTCGATGAGAGAGAGAGAGGATTAAGTGAACCCATGAACCATGTCCATTGTTCCTATAAGAAACACACACTTGAGCTTGTCCTCTTGCTACATAGAGGATTGGGCTTTCTCTCTTTGAGAGCTTTCACTTGCTACTACCTTTGTCTTGTCCTCTTGCAAAGAAGAGGATTGGGACACTTTTACATCCATCAAACCAACCATCTTGTTCTCTAAACTTGTTTAGTGCATAATCAACTAAAACTTGTGACACTTTAGTTGTAGGGAATAGATAACTTTTCCTTCTTGCTCCTGCGGATCGATACCTTACTTCCACATTGAGAGGTGCTACAGTGATCCCTTGCTCTTGGGGGTTATCAAGTACTTTTCTGGCGCCGTTGCCGGGGAGCGTAGCGATTAAGTTTCTATTCTTGTGTGCACTAGACTAAGCTTGGGGAAGTCTCTTTAAACTTGTTTTATATCTTGCAATCATCTAAGTTTGGGGAGGTTCCTTTAAACTTGTCTGGGTGTAAGTTCTTCATTACTTTTGCTATGGGTTTTCTGTTTGATTATACACCTGAGGAACTTGCAACATTTACACTTGAGGAACTTGAAATATTACAAGAAGCTGATGATTTCTTTTCTCGAGCAGATGCTATTAAACGTAAAAAGTTAACTCTTGCTGCCATGGAAAGAACTAATATTTTGCAGGAAGAAGAGGACAAAAACCTAAGCTTGGGGATGCCCATGCAACCTCGAGAAGATGCTGAAAAAGAACCACTGGAGAATGAAGAGTTGGATCTCCCAACTTCACCATCAACATATGATAGTAACACTCAAACTCAAAAACCGTTTGCTAGTAAACTTATTGATAATAATGAGGAGTGTTGCTTAAATGTGCTATATGATAATGCTTTAGATGATGATTATAATCATTGTGATATTTTCAGTCCACCTACTATTGAGGATAAAATTTATGTTGATTATAATATGCCTCCTATATATGATGTTTACAATGATGATTATGATGTTTTCAGTCCATCTACTATTGAGGATAAAATTCACTATGATTATTCTATGCCTCCAATTTATGATGATTACAATGATGGATGTGCTAGTTTTACTCCCACTATTACTAATGAAATTGATTATGCTTGTGTGGAGAGTAATAGTACTGTTATGCTTATGGATCATGATAATAATGCTTTATGTGACAGCTATATTATTGATTTTATTCATGATGCCGCTGAAAATTATTTTGAGAGAGGAAGTATGGTTATAGAAATCTTCACGTTACTAAATTTATCCTCTTTATGATGAAGGTTTTGGCCTTTCTCTTGATTTGCTTTTATTTGTTGGGTACTTTAAAACCTACTGGTCCTTATGAGAGAGGGAGACACGGTTTCATATATCTCAATAATATTAAGTCTCCTCTCTTTTTGTTGAAAATTTTGAAGTTGCACTTGCTTTGCCTTCCTATGCTTGTCACTTTGTGCTTTATTGATTTATTTTCTTACAAGACCCCAATGCATAGGAAGTGGGTTAGACTTAAATGTGTTTGATATTTGCTTCTTGATGCTCTTTTATATTCAACTCTTATTCCTATGGGAGCATCATTAAAACTATCAAGCCTAGCTATATGGCTATAAAGAAAGCGCTTTGCGGGAGGCAACCCGGTTATTTTTATGTGTGATTTTCTTTGTGTCCTCTTGCTGTAACAAGAGAATTTGTGTCTAGTTTAGTTTCTGGAGTTTTCAATAAATTGCCAAGTTTTACCCTTTTTGGTTTGAAAAAGTTGCTTATAGCGTTCGGAGATTTTATTCCTGCACAAGTCAGTACACGGTATGATTTTTAATTCTTATTCTGTAACTACGAATGAGCTCATATTTGAACTGTAGTTGCAACTTTTCATCCTCTGTATGCATGAATTGTTTCGGAATTTTTCGAGAAAGTTTGGTAGGGTAGAAAAATACGTTTTACTGCTGCTGTTTTTCTGGACAGATTCTGTCCCATTTTGTTTGATGCATGCTTTGAGCTTTTAAGTTGAATCTTTTTGATCCAATTGAGTTTATGAGTAGGCATACAACATTATATACTTTCTGGAAATTCATATGAATTTTTTTTCAAGGATTATATGCAGCAAGGAACATATTTGTTTATCACTATTAATGCACCCCACTGAAAAGAGATGGGAGAAACGGTGTTTTGAAGTTTTTTCACAGGAATTGGAGGAGATGCACCAAGAGCTATCCAAGGATGGTGAAGACCATAAGCTTGGGGATGTGAAGACAACCCCACTGGACCTACACACTCTCGGTTTGCACACGTCCAACTTCTGTTTTTCGATCGAAACACTTTATCGCATAAACTTGGAGCGTCTTTTGTTTTGTTTTGGTTTGATTCGTTTGAGAGACCACCACACTATCATTTATATATGAGAGAGCTACTGGAAATATGGGTTGAAATATGTTGGATGCTTTTATAAGATTGGGAAAAGGGATGTTTGACTTGATTTTTAATGATACATATAGTTGCATGATTCATGAGCTTGTATATGAGTAATAGTTTGCAAATTCTTTTTGTAGAGCTATCACTTATTCATGTTTTGGTGCTGATTGTTATTTCACTTGGTTTAACATGGATTAGTTAGTTCTATGGACATTCATGCATGCATCTAGATGGTCAACTTTCTCCCTTTTGCTAGCCCAAAAATTCCAACAAATAAAAACTTGTTTCCAACGCCTTCAACCAAAGTTTTTCCAGTGAGTCCACCATATCTACCTATTAGTTTTATGCTATTCCGAGGTTGTTTATCATGTTATTTTGTATTATCTATACCTCTGAATTAAAATGCTTATGTTGTTGATTGTTATGGGAAAAGTTGGTTATATAGCTCTCACGAACTTGATGCACACTTTACTTTTATTGCATAAATAAAACATGACCCATTGTGATTAAAATTATGATGTTATGAGCTTGACAAATGTCTTTGGTTGAGAGTTGGCAGAAATGTGCTGTCACATTGAATGCTTTCAACATTGCACTCATTTATATTTAGTTGATGTCATGTACTTTTGTTTATGGATGCTTACCATGGGTGAAATAAATGAGGAAATGGAGTAGGTTTAAATGAGTTTGTATAAATGGTTAGAGAGACGCCTGGGCCGCTGATAACCCACAAGTATAGAGGGTGTATCGTAGTACTTTCGATAAATAAGAGTGTCGAACCCAACGAGGAGCAGAAGGTGTTGACAAGCGGTTTTGATGAAGGATTCACTGTAAATGCTCACAGACAAGTTTTTAGGAGTTTTTGATATGACAGATAAATAACGTACAAGTAAATAAAATGCAGTAGTAATAGTTGCAGCGAGTGGCCCAATCCTTTCTACAGCAAAGGACAAGCCGGTTGTTGTACTTATAATGACCAAACGTTCTTGAGGACACACGGGAGTATTGTCAAGTGCTTTCGCTTCATATAGTTGATTAATCTTCATTGTTTTGATAAGTGTTGTGTGGGTGAATCTATGCTAATGCACCGCCCTTCCTAGGACTAATACATACTTGTGATTATACCGCTTGCAAGCATCCGCAAATACAAGAAAGTCATTAAGTTAAACTAACCACAGCCTTAAACTTTGAGATCCTGCTATCCCTCATGCATCGATATACCAATGGGTGTTCAGGTTTCTGTCACTCCGGCAACCCCACAATTGGCAAACGAATACACAATGCATTCCCCTAGGCCCATAAAGGTGAAGTATCATGTAGTCGACGTTCACATGACACCACTAGAAGAATAACACCACAACTTAAGCATCAAACCATTAAATATTACTCAACATAGTTCACTACTAACATCAAGACTTCTCCCATGTCCTCAAGAACTAAACGAACTACTCACAAGACATCATACGGAACATGATCAGAGGTGATATGATGATGAATAACAATCTGAACATAAACCTTAGTCCAATGGTTTCACCCAATAGCATCAATAACAAGAGTAATCAACACCGGGAGAGTTTCCCCTATGAAATAGACAAGATTCTGTCCTAGATGTTACAACGGAGACGGGGTGCAGCGGCGGTGATGATGGTGTTGGCGGTGGAGATGATGATGATGATGATCCCGATGAAGTCCAGCTCGATGACGGTGATGATGGCGATGATTTCCCCCTCCGGGAGGGAATTTCCCCCGGCAGATTTCTTCCTGCAGGGGAGCTTTTCGCTCTCTGGTGTTTTCCGCCTCGTGGAGGCGGCGGAATATCTCGATGGCTCCCCTCCCTGTGTTAGGGTTCCGAGGGGGTCAAGTACGCGAAGGGGGGACGGCTGGGATGGCCCTGGGCCCCCAAACCACCAGGTGGCGCGGCAGGGGGGCCCACCGCGCCAGCCTGTGGGTTGGGCTCCCCAGGTGCCGTCTCAGCCTCCCCTTTTGGCCTCCTCCATCTTCTGGTAAAATAGGGACTTCCATATGTCTCCTTCGATTTATTGATCTTCAGAAATAGTGCATCTCGATGGTGCATTTTCCAGCAGAATCCTGACTCCGGTGTCCAATTCTCCATTATTAATCAAACATGCAAAATAGGTAAAATAACATAAGTAACACTTCTAAATATGAAATATATCAATGAATAGCAGTAAATTATGATATAAATAGTGATGCAAAATGGACGTATCAGCCGCTAATCTAAGCCATGCATCATTCATGGTGGAAATTTACTTACATGCTATGGTGAACCGTCTGTGATACACCTTACAATAAAAAGCTATCCAATGGTAAATAAAAAGGGTGTTGAGATTGTTCATTATGTTTGTTTGTCTTGTCATTTTGATATGGGCTTGTTCCATATCCTAGGACAAGAGGTACCCCAGTTGACGCTCTTGATGATACTATTTTACTTACAATGATATTTAAATTGAACTTGCTTTGTTTCCCGAGTTGAGTAACACATGGAGTAGGTACTCGTATTCAAGGGGCATGAGACTTTCAACCTTTACTTTGTCAAGCACATTACTCATATTTGCTTTCACTTTAAACTTAATCATTCAAGATGCTATGATAGGGGCAATGAGAGCTTGACACCAAGGATTACCATATTACAATCATTAACTTAAGTAGAGAAGTTCAGAAGTTAGATGAAACTTATTCATGTTTAACTCTACTCATATATACATCTTTCCAAAGTGTCCACCTATCATATTCAGATTTTCATCATCACTCTATGACCAATGTAGGATGTCCATACTTATCATTATGCATACATGTGGTCCATACTACTATCTGTTATGTTACACTTTGTGAACTATCATTGAACATCCTTGCATTGAATACTTGATATCACTTCATAAACTATCTTGCATATTGCTACTCCTTTTTAAGAATGAATCATTTGACTATATGTAGCAATAGTAATCATCTTTGATATTCATTGTTAAGTATTAAATTGCAAAGTCCATGTTAGTTTCATCATCTTCATACTCGAGGACGAGCATGGATTAAGCTTGGGGATGTTGATGCATGTAAAATGCATACATGAACTTTGCACTTTAATTGATTATATTCCAATCATATTTGCATCATATAAGGGTTATACTAATGTTTTATAATGATTTTGGGAATACTTCATAGTTTTCCCATTTATTTGGAATTAACCCTGTTTTTCCAGAAAACGTCTTTTTTAGTGTTTCAGACTTTCCGGGAGCTTCGGGACTCCAAAAAGGGCAAGGTCAAAGAGCACGGTTCAGAATTTTCGAGACGAACGCAATGGGCTTAAATTGAAGACCAGAAGCCCAACAGGCTGGAAATGGGAGGGTCCCACGCGGCCTAAAGTACATGGCCGCGTGGGCCCAGCTCGTTTCCCCCTCGGAGCTCCGTTGCCGTCGATTTTTCTTCCACCGACTCCGTCTTGACCTAAAAACGTCTATAAAAAAGGTCCCATGACGTTTCGCGAAAGGAGGCGGCGGAGAAACACAAAACCACGAAACAGAGAGACAGAAGGCTGCCGCCGGAGAAGATCGGAGGGGGGAAACGCCGCCGGAATCGCCTCCGGAGGGCTCCACCCCCCTCCGGCGTGTTCATCATCAACATCTACAGCAAGAACTTCTTCACCATCATCACCATGATGAAGGGGGAGTAGTCCACCCCCTGGACTAGGGTTTGTGGTGGTAACTTTTGTATCTCTCCTCTCTCTTGAGCTTCACTAATTAGTACCGTATGAGCTGCTGAACATGATTACGGTCATCTATGTAATACCTTTGTGGTGAATATTGTGTTGTGAGATGATTTGTTATGCATTTACCGTTGTGTTGGAGCTTTTGTGATTTGTCATACTTTGAAGTATGATGTATGTGGGTACGGGATGGCCGATGTGACACGGCATAGGTATTGAGTGACACAGTACCGCCCAACATCCTTTATCTGGGGGTAAAAAGAAAGAGTATGATGTGGGAGTGAGAGAAACCACGCTAGCCTTACGAGGGGTGACCTAGCAACACAAATGAGTATTTCTTTCAACTATGTGTTTTAGGACATATAGCCGTCATAAAAAGCTACCATTAAAACATGACAATTGTGTGTACTTTATCTATAACATGATGATCACCGTCGATGAGAGAGAGAGAGTATTAAGTGAACCCATGAACCATGTCCATTGTTCCTATAAGAAACACACACTTGAGCTTGTCCTCTTGCTACATAGAGGATTGGGCTTTCTCTCTTTGAGAGCTTTCACTTGCTACTACCTTGGTCTTGTCCTCTTGCAAAGAAGAGGATTGGGACACTTTTACATCCATCAAATCAACCATCTTGTTCTCTAAACTTGTTTAGTGCATAATCAACTAAAACTTGTGGCACTTTAGTTGTAGGGAATAGATAACTTTTCCTTCTTGCTCCTGCGGATCGATACCTTACTTCCACATTGAGAGGTGCTACAGTGATCCCTTGCTCTTGGGGGTTATCAGCAGTCCACCTCCAGCATGCGGTGTGCTCCTCGCCGTGGGCGACAGGGCGCCGTCCGCCGCGCACGGCCCACCAGCTGCACCCAGCTGGCTCGGCAGCCTGGCCAGTGTCCGCCCACCCGCCGTGGGCGACGTCGTGCTGAAGACCGCTCGCGGCCCAGCACTGGGTGACCGCGCCACCTCGCCATAGTCCGTCAAGCAGAGCCCAACCGCAGCGGCTGCAGCTCCACCCAGGCCGGCCTGGCTGTCCGACGCACCGGGCGACGAAGAACGGCCCAAGAGGGTGGACCTAGGGACCATGAGCTCGCTGCAGTTTACTGGAGCCCGCATGTCCTCCTGTAGCTTCATCCATGTATCTTCCTCCTCAGCATGGAATTGGACATGTCATTTCATTTGGAATTTCAGTAAATGCCTATTGTGTGTTATGCCAATTCCTATCCCTAGTCCTGTCATTTCACTTTCCAAATGAAATGAAATGATGCGAGCATTTCATTTCTGTCAAATGAAATAAAATGATGCGTGCCAAACGAACTCTTAGAGAAAATCTATTTCTTGCCCGGGCACTTTCTGGTCTTACAGCGTGCCCACGTCTCCCTCGCGTCCGATCTGTATCGTGCGGTTCATTCGGAGTAGCTGCGGAGACCAAGCGTCGTCGCGACCATGTGCATCTAGAACACCAGTCAAGCCGCATGCGTCGTGTGGATATGAACACCACGATCGCCTTCCAAAAGAGGTAATTATTCCTCGTGAGTTTCTCCCGCAGAGCATGATCGAATTCGGGTGAGATTTCCGTTGACCCTCAAGTTAGCTATACATGGAAGGGAATAAGGGGAAATCTCAGCCGATCTGATTACACACGTCCTATACAACACTGTTCCACATGACGCGGTTCCTAGCCGCAGAAACGCTGAAATCCCGATGCACGAAATCGCGGCTCCAGCTGTTGAAATCCACAGCGAATATTGATCTGTTTAGGTCGTGCCATCACATGCATGGTGATGTGTTGTTTATCGAAAAAAGATCTCATCGGAGTCCGGTCTACCTATATATGAAATGGTTAGCTTCTACCAATTGAGTACGTACGTCTTTGTGCTAGCTTCATCTCTAACCCAGTATAACCTCTCGCCCCAGCAGCACATTCAGTCAATCATGGACCTCCCCGCAGACTCCCAGGAGAAGGGTGACAGCAGCACCGGAACGTGGAGCGTCCCCGTCATCGACTTCCTCGTCCTCGTCAATGGCGACGGTGAACAACGGTCGCAGGCGATCCGGCACCTCGGTCGGGCATGTGAAGAGTGGGGCTTATTTATGGTATGTATACACGAGTAGGACTCGAATTCACATTTCAAGTAAGCGTTGTACTACCTATTGCTCAAAGCTTATATACGTGTGTGTGTGACAAGGTCATCAACCATGGTGTTCCCGAGTCTCTCCAAGGAGCAACCATGGATGCATTCCACGAGATGTTCAATTTACCGACGGAGGAAAACGCCGAGTACATCGACGCCGCCACGATGGCCCCTGTTAGCCTTGGGACGGCCCTCAGTCCTCCTTTTTATAGGGACTACGTTAAGATTTTCACGCATCCCGATTTCCACTGCCCGGAGAAGCCCGCAAACCTAAGGCACGAAAACGATATATTCAGTTGTTACTCAACACTGTTTTGACAATCTTTAAGCGATTGAATGTACTTATTTGCTTGGACCATCACTCACAAGCAGATTGTTTTGCCAGAGAAAATGTTACCGACTACGCGACCCGCACGAGGCGTCTCTAATGCTGGACCTCACGGCTGCCATCTCCGAGAGCTTGGGGCTTGATGATGGTCGCATCGCTGAAGCGCTAAACCTCCAGGACTGCTTCTAGTTCCTAGTCTGGAACCAATACCCGCCGGTTGCCCGTACAATCGGGTTGCCTCCTCACACTGACTACGGCCTCTTCGTTCTGCTCTTCCAGAATGGTGTCGACGGCCTCCACGTCCAGAAAGACGGCCGGTGGATCCTCGCGAAGCCCATTCCCAACTCGCTCTTCATCATCGCCGGCGATCAGCTTGAGGTGACGGACCAGCTGAACTGATTAATTTCCTGGTTTGAAATGTTTCATCAATTCGGTGTAACTCCTGAAACTTGCTTATTGCAGATTGTTAGCAACGGAAGGTACAAGGCTGCACTCCACCGCACAATGGTCCATGACGAGCAGACAAGGATGTCATTCGTGAGCAAGATCGGGCCGTGCCTGGACACCGTCGTCAAGCCGATACCAGAGCTAGCACGGGAGGCACCGCGGTTCAGGGGAATCAAGTACAGGGAGTACATGGTCCAGCATCGTACCCAAAAGCTCAATGAGAATGAGGCGTTGGTCATCATTCGGGGTGCAGCCAAATAGTCCCCAAATTAATGCCTAAGACTCTGCTAGCTTATCCAGGTCGAAATCATGAATAAGAACTTAGGATGTTGTCTGCGTTGTTGCACTTCCATATAATTTTGTTTTTTTCGTTTCATTATTCTTATAAGTGTATTCTTCAACTTGTAGTAGTTTGTTAGTCTTGGTGCTAATAGGTTTTTGTCCCGTAGTAGATGTTTCGATGCCGAGTTTTTGTCATCGGGTTTCCTATTGGTGCGAGGGCACTTCTCTTTTCCGTTTTCTTTTATATTGTTTTATAGATGCGAGGGCATCTTTGTGCAAAGTTGCATGAAAGATGGTGTATACCATTCAATCTATCATCAAATGATGTACCTTCATTTTTTAACTTGCCATGTCATGCCTGACCATCGGTACGTTTTTACTACCGAGTACGCGACTCGCACGAGAAGCCTTATGCTGGACCTCATGAGTCACGACGGCCATCTCCGAGAGCCCGGGCCTTGATGACGGTCATATCGGTGAAGCCTAAACCTCCAGGCCTGCTTCTAGTTCCTCGTCGTTTACCAATACCTTTCGGTTGCCCGTGCAATCGGGTTCCTCCGGTGGCGGACCAAGCAACTTTTTATAGCCCGGGCACACCGCAAGTTAAAATACTTTACCTTAGTATACCAAGAACCATCAGAAATTTAGATAATAATCATCATACAAATACAAACACTAATGTCCCACAGATCACTAATGTAAAAAAACATGAAATACGATAACATAAGGACAAACAGGCAGAAAGGCCGATCGATTCATCGATCAGTACCACTTCCATCACTGGTGGCTGGACATGATTACGTGAGGCAAGCTAGCCTGTGATCCAAAGTTTGAAACAACAAATATGTAGAGAAATGGGCCCGTGGCCGAGCTATGCAGCTAGGTAAGGGGCCCAAGCTGGCCCAGCTACGGAACTACACGTATTTTGCAGATTTGTATGTCGATTCTTAGGCCGCATTTGGTAGTCTGCTGCTCGCCTGCTCCTCTCGCGCCCCGCCAGACTAGGCCCCGAAGGGACAGATCTGGTGAGACCAACCTCTGGATCATGTTCTGCACTTCGTTTGGCAGCCTGCATTGCACCGCTGGCATAGACTTGTGCATATCGTTTGGTAGGCTGCATCGTCGCAGAATATGAAGCAGGGCCATGATAAGCTCCATACAAGGGGGTGGCAAAATTGTGGGATTTGTACATTTCACAAAAGAACCACGGAGTCAGCGGCTCACCTTTTCATCCATTGTTGATTCACCATTCAGATTTGGGGTCTCGTGAAGGATTGGCTTGGGCTTTTCACCATAGATCCCCATCTTTGGAAACACATTCTTTCAAAAGTTGGTGGCTTCTCAACCCCAACCGGAAAGCTATTGCCTCTGTCACATTGCTCACATCGCGGGAGATTCCGAGCAAAAATAATGCACATTGCATCTAGTGGTATTTGATAAAATTAAGAAGGAGGCGAAACTTGGGGTCACCGCTGGTGCAAACCGTTGGATCGGAACCATTTTGGAAGATTAATTAGTTGTAATATTTATACTATTTAATTTTTTGTAAACTTCTTAATTACTCTCTCCGTTTTTATTTATTTTGTGTTCTTGGTTTTTTCAAAGTCAATTTTTAAAACTTTGACCAAGTATATACGAAAAAATATCAACATATATAATATCAGATGTGTAATATGATAATATATTTATAATGATTCTAATAATATTAAGTTTATATATTGTAGGTGTTGACATGTTTAATATATATTTGATTAAAATTTATGAAGTTTGACTTTGACTAAATCTAGAACGCAAGATAATTGTAAACGTATGGAGTAATAGATTTGGGCAAATTTTTTGCATCCATTTCAAAAATAAAAACGCATATGTTCATATCTATTCGAAAAAGCATATATAGATCGAGGGTTTCTACGATATGAAGAAGGAGAATACATGTGTCGTTGCTTCAAATACAATCACTATCAAGGAGTCGACACTCGTCCTTGTCAGATCCATCCGGCCAAGATCATACTGAGAGTTTACACCCTGAAGCTCAAATGTTCCACCTCCGCACTAGGGTCGCCGACTTGCCTTATATTCTTGGCCCTTGGGTCAAATCCGCAATTCGATCATTGTGAATCTTTAGGATCGTTGCTTGGAAGGCTGTGTCGCGCCAAGGGTTAAATATGAATTGTGGATGGACTTGGCGCCCACCGGAGCTACAGCAGAGACGCTTGGATCTTGATCAGTGTACTCACTCATGTGATATTACCGTGGTCCAAACATTACACACCCTTCAAACTCTATACATATGCATATATGTTTCGGATCCAAACGCCTGTATAACTTGGTCTGTACTTCTCCGGCCAAATTCTAAAGTCCAAACTGCTCCTCCATCCACAGGCCACAGCACGAATGTGCCATCTCCAAATAAGCCAAGTTGGGAGCTGCCGTGCCCATCACTCTAGCTAGGGCTCCAGGATCCGAGGAGCAGAAATCGAATTCCGCGCAGCAAGCCAGCAATCGGTGACGTAAACGCGACTCGATGTTCAAATTGCTGCGTCCCACCCGTGCACCGTTGGTGACTCCGATGGTAAACAGATCCCGGAGGCAGCCGTTTCGTTTGCTGCTGCACATGGCATGGGCCTCCCGCTCTCCGTTAGATCGACGCACCTCAGTTTCGAATTCTGTATTGCAGCTTGGCATTGGCCTGGGCCAGAAAGAGGTACGGGTTCTCCCGGCTGGGCAGGCTGTATGTGGAGAAACTGTACTGTCCTCGCTCGATCGCAGTGCAAACTGCGATGAAAAACCTAGTCTGAGAAGTCATGAAAATTTCTATAAACTTTTTGGTGAAATAGACACAACAAATATTTATCATGTAACAAAATTTTGCGAAATTGGAAACACAGACGTAGAAAAAGTGCAAAATAAATAGAAGGCTACTACCTTTGTTTCTTAATATGAAACGTGAACTGCCAAAACGTCTTATATTAAGAAACAGAGAGAGTGGTTTTGAATATTGCTAATTAAATTTTGGTTGTGAATTCGCCCATTTAGTCGTTATATTGTTATTTTTGTCTCTTGAGCTATAGATTGAGCTATGTTTAAAACTATGTGGCATGCCAGATGCATGTAATAATAGTGTTATAAACTATGTGCATTATTTCTTGTAAAAGGCCAAAATATATGGGTGACCTTGAATACGCAAGGATGGGAATACCGCATATGTTCTCGATGTATCTGACATCGACGTATAGAATTTGGGGATTAACGGAAGTACTCAAGGTATACTACTGTTATGGATTCTTTTTATAATTTTACTAACTTTTAAATAGGCCAAACTGTCTGGGTGTTTGGTGACTTACAAGGTGGGGGAATATTGGGTACGTTTTCTAGGTAATTTGGTGATGTGTGTGTGTAGATTTTGATTGTCAAGGAAAAGATTCATGGTTCTCAAATCATCTACACCTAACTACCTAAGTCAGTTGAGAAAAAGCTTATGACTGAGTAAGTGTTAGTTGTCTCATCTAATCTTTCACTCATGCATAGATCTTAATATAGATACATCTGAATACTCAAAGTGTCATAAACAAAATTTTCATACGAATAGATTTAGAAAAGCCGTGCAAGATTTGGTTTTGATGAGATTTTGAATAACATGAAAATATGCCAGACCAATTATTTTTTATTTTGTTACAAGCCAAAATTTATGGTTAGATTGACCAAAGTTCAACTGAATTTTACCTACTTAGTGATCCTTTGTTTCAAGGGATTTACATTAATTTTTGTAGGATTGAGATCCTGTCAAAAAATTCTGCAAAAGCTATTTCATTCATAGGATCATATTCATAGGAATTAATGTCGTATAAATCCTTGCAGTGTAAATTTCATAGGAAAAAAACGCTAGGCCAGACCACATGGAAATTTCCTTCACTACAATCAACGAGAATCCTTCTTCCTATATGATTCAAATAGACAACACATCCCAATCCTACATGTTTCGTATTCTATACTTTTCCTATCATATGCATCAACAATTTAATTTGATTTAAATTTAAACTCATTCTCTATAAAAATGGGAAATATCAACAAACTATTTTGCAATAAAAATATTGCGAATAGGATTTAAAACTAAGAACTATGGGTACTTCAGCATTCCATCAATACTACGCCGTGAAAGTGGTATAAGAACATGAACTTGTGATAGACGTTCAATGGAAAGTTGTTGGGTCTTTACCCTTTGTCGTACGTACTTCTTTGAAAGGGAGCTATTATTCCGGACCTCTAAATCGAATGATGCACAATGCAAGGTTAAATTATGAGTAGAAGTCATTGCCAATGTCTGTCATCCCAAAAGAAACAAAAAAACAATAACTCAAATGATCCAAGGCCCAACAACCATTTCAATGTCTGATACCCTTAGTTGCTAGCATTATGAGTACAATGATTACTATCCAAAATAGTAGCTAATTCTCAATCTTTTTATGATTATTTATGTCTCCTTTGCTCGAACTGCACATAACATAGTCTACTATTGCATCATTAATTATGTACAACTACCTACACATGTTTCTGTTTTTTTACAGAAGGCGCTAAACCTCTTGGCCTCGGCATCCTTGGCTGCATACAATCATAATTCTATTAAAAGGGATGTCATACATTAGGAATAAAGATATCAAATTACAAGAACATAAGGAAATCCATAAGATCTCTTCTTTAGCGTAGCTTCGCAACAACCAAATTCTACATCATCAACCAGTATTCTATTGTCGGGGATCACTGGCGGAAAAGGAGGGATCACCGTCCTTGCACCGATGTTCGCGAGTCCAAGACATGTCAAGCATTCTATTATCACCTCTTAATCGGAGCTTTGAGACAACAGTTTCAATGGGAATACATCCATCGATGCCACCTGATATAGACAAGAGTCGGGATCATAGGTTTTCACACTAGATCGAGTGAGCACACTTCTTACGGAATCTGCGGATACCGCCATCCACCGACTTTGCAGGGTGGAACCTACACTCGTGTTGGTCAGCGTCCAATAAGAGGAACGTACTAGGTCAACCCGTCCTGTAGGAGAATACACCAAAAGGAAAAAAATCATGCATGTTGCAAATCGCAACCGGATCTGAAGCATTACTAGCCGAATACATGATGAAAGTGTGTGTGTGTGGGGGGGGGGGGCATCATGCGCCACCACCTTCCCTATGACTGCCATGAAGGGGTTCGCAGCAGAAAACAATAATTGTCTAACTAGCGTACGCCAAAACTAAGACAAGGATCTATCTATTAGTAATGCGGTAACGGAGAAGATTCGGTAACATACCTCTTGTAGACCGAAAAGCGTTACGTTCGAGAGAACGTTGACGATGTAGTCGAACATGTAGCCGACCTCAAGGTCGCGAAGCCCGGCGCGACGAAGATGAAGACGGCGTGACGATGACGCCCCCGGCGCCGCAAGTGCAGCACCTCCGAGTACTCGCACACGTGCGGAGCTTGACGACGACTCCCGGTCTCTCCGATCCAGCCGAGATAGCGGAATTAGACCTTTTGGGTGGAATCCCGCCGCACGACGGCGTACTGTGGTATATAGGTCTCACGTGTACGCGGTCCTTACAAGGGACTGCGCTCTACGGGAGATGAAGAAGGAGGTAGTGGGCGGAGGGGAACGCCTCGACCAAAGGAATTAATTGTCTATTAAAATAATTAATACACCTCCCTTTATATATGGAGAAGGGGGTGTGCCCTTCTCCTTAGCTCCCCCATGTGGGACTAAACAAAGGAGGAGGAGGGGGGGTGGTGTGGCTGGCAATGGGCCCCATGTGGCCCAGCCGCACCATCCCCTTTGGGTGGTTCGGCCCCCACATGGGCCAACCCTCCAGGGTTTGGCCCATTTAGATGGGATGCCCCATTTTTTCTCTTTTATTTAATATTAAATTAATAAATAAATATATTTAATGCATTAATTAATATATTTACATATTATTTAATTCCCGTGGCTTCGGGACTTCTTTCGGACCATTCCGAACTTCCTTCGGACTCCCCAGAACCCTTCCGGCTTCTCTTCTATTCACTTCTGTGATTTTGATGTTTCCAAAACGATCTCCAAGCGTCGTCAAGACCTTAAGTGTGTTACCCTACGGTTCGAGAATACTCCAGACATGGCCGAGACCCCTCGCTCGCCAATGACCATCAGGGAGACCTGGATGCCTATGACGGTCCATGTGCATTCCACGAATAATCGTCGTTGAACCATTAATATGGATATCCATTCCTTTTGTTTCTTTCGATACTACTCTTGTCTGAGATACGATCGTTAACATCATATGCTTTGTTTTATCTCGTTACCGACAAGAGCTACTTAACTCGTTCCGTGATATTACATCCCCATGACCTAGTCATACGCTGCGCAACTTTATAGATGTAATCTCACCGAGTGGGCTCAGAGTATCTTTCCGTCACGCGGATGAACAAATATTCCCGCTCTCGATCCATATGCCTCAACCTACCCTTTTGGAATACCTGAGGTACACCTTTATGGCCACCCATTTATGGACTGATGATTGATGCACTCAAAATACCCTCCGGTGGTAGTGATTAAATATGATCTCACGGTCTAAGGAATAGGCTACCATATTACCTACCTATTGCAACAATGAACTTTGTGACACGATCCTATTGCAATACTTTGTTGGGTATGTCCATCATCTCATTCCACTAATAAAATGACATTATTGTCAACTGACATAAATATCCATGATCGGGAATTCTCGATCATCTGTTGACCAATGAACTAGTTTGTATAGAGGCTTACTAGAGACCCTAGTTTGTTCACATACCACACGTGTATTAAAAATTCCGATTAATACAGTTATAGCATGGTATAAAACTTATTATAAACTTAATGAGATAATAATGCAATAAATACTTAATATTTATTTGCCTCTAGGGCATATATCCTTCATGTCATGCACCAACCGTGCATTCTGGATAGGAAACTGCCTGACTCCCACCTTTGTCGTTCGTCCAAGTCACCTGCCGCTAATCGCGTCACGCTTGAGGGTGCCTCGGCCCAGATTCCCCATCGGGGCCTCTTGTCGCCAGCTGTAATTTTAAGATAACTAAGTGAGCCTCGAGTACATAGAAAAACAAGAGGACCGTTTTAAGATTTGAATCATACGAAAGCTATTGCAATAAGATCACTGAAGTAATGAGTAAATTCTCAATAGTTATTTGAATTGACTTAAGCCATTGATTATTTTGGTGAAACCTAATAGCGCTACAAATGCTAGGCCTCATGGAAGATTATCCTAGTGAAGCATCCAAATGACATGCTAGGACATATTTGTTTTGTTATAGGATTATGATAATCAAACTTGACATTTCACCACTTGTGTTATTTGCTATGTAAGACATTTTTTTGTGCTTGAATATCTAATCAACATAGTAGTATGATCCAGGTCCAAAGTTCAATCAAATTTTTGTCGAACTGAAGTTTCTGTAATTTCAACCTTAACAACCGATCCTAATAAATTACGGTGTCAAATAAAAATATTTTAAAAGAATATCAAACTAGGTCGATTTGATGCCCAAATTAGTCTAAATATTCAAGTGTCTACAACTGAAAAAATGCTCAGCGGGATTTTAGTCAAGTTATTTTGGGTGGTCTCGAAAGTGCAAGTAGGAATTACGGTATTACACACCTTCAAATAGTGATTTATAAACTTTCTTGTGTGCTACTATAGGTGATTAATATTTTTTAAATGGCAAACAAAAATTAGCAAAAGTTAGTCTGAATCAATTGGTTGGAGGTTCTAAGAATCACTGCACCCGGAGCCCACTAGGGACTAAGCCCCATGTTTGATGCCAACTGACTCTCATCAGAAGTGGATTATTCTTTCGTGGAGTGGTGATCCCGACGTAGCAACTCATAGGGGTCGATCACTTCGTCGAAATCTTACGGCTTTGTGACTCCAGTCTTAAGGTATGGATGTTTCAACGTTTAAGTGTGTGTGCAAGTATAAGGTGTGTAAAAGGATGCGACTAATTATCAGTCGAATGGAAATTAATTTAGCTCTCGGTCACATGACACCAGTCTCAGTTGTGACACATGTTGCAACTCATGATCTCAGTTGCAACACGTGTTGCAACTTATGACTAGAAGGAATTACGAAGCAAATCCAACGGTTCAAGTCATTTTTCTCACTTACAACCCCATTTACAGTTGAAAAACATTTGCAACCCAACTTGCACTCATAAGTGCACGAATCGCGATGCAAAATCAACCTTGCAGGACTTAACTGAGAGCTATTCTTAGATAGCGAGCTGCCTGCACGATCTGCTTCTCGTCACCCCACACCTGCTGAAGAAGCTACCTGGTAATTAGCAATTCTGTAAAAAGATGCGGCAATTGCACCGACAGAAGTCGTATATGCAGACCCGCGAAAAAGAAATTAAAAAAGAGAGAGTCTATATGCAGTTATGCACACAATCACATATCTATACGCTAGCGTTGATTCAACGGGATGTGGAGCCTGAACATCTTTGGACGAAACGCATCATTGCAGCTCCAAACTTAATTCTCTCGTTTCAATGGCCGAATTTTCTTCTCCATGGCCATCCCACCAGAGTTCACGGCTCTACGTTAGCTTTGTTAATTGGCAAGAACTATGCCCAAGTACAACCAAAACCCTTAATTCCTCCGGATCAGTGTCGAGTTGCTCATAAGCATGTGCACCGACACGGTATAAAACACGAGTCAAGAAGACTTCATGCTCACTAGATCATCCACTTCACACTTCACAGTTCACAGTCGTGGCGTGCCACGCTCGCTACCCGCTCCAGAATGGACAACAACGCCGTGTTCTTGCTCGTCCTGCTCACGTTGGTCCTCTCCTCGCTCGCCGCCGGGGGGCATTCCGACGGTGGCTTCGGCTTCCAGGCCACGCTGACCCACATCGACGCGGGCGCGGGGTACACGGACGCGCAGCTGCTCTCCCGCGCGGTGCGCCGGAGCAGATCGCGGGTGGCCGCGCTGCAGTCCCTGGCGGTGGCGGCCGCGGACGCGATCAC
The DNA here is from genome assembly GCA_947311845.1 of Poa pratensis. Classification (NCBI taxonomy): domain Eukaryota; kingdom Viridiplantae; phylum Streptophyta; class Magnoliopsida; order Poales; family Poaceae; genus Poa; species Poa pratensis. The sequence continues at coordinate 17,112,269 of CAMZMU010000097.1, read as the reverse complement.
CACGGCTCGCATCCTAGTGCTGGCCAGCGAGGGCGAGTACCTGATGAGCATGGCCATCGGCACGCCGCCGCAGGACTACGCGGCCATCCTCGACACCGGCAGCGACCTCATCTGGACGCAGTGCGCGCCGTGCATGCTCTGCGTGGACCAGCCCACGCCCTACTTCGACCCCACCAAGTCCCCCACGTACAGGAAGCTGCCCTGCTCCTCCCCGATGTGCGACGCCCTCTACTACCCGTCCTGCTACAAGAACACCTGCGTCTACCAGTACTTCTACGGCGACAGCGCCAGCACCGCCGGCGTGCTCGCCAACGAGACCTTCACCTTCGGCACCAACGGCACGCGGGTCACCGTGCCCAAGATCGCCTTCGGTTGCGGGAGCCTCAACTCGGGCTCCCTCTACAACGGCTCCGGCATGGTGGGCTTCGGCCGGGGGCCGCTCTCCCTGGTCAGCCAGCTCGGGGCGCCCAGGTTCTCCTACTGCCTCACCTCCTTCATGGCCACCGTGCCCAGCCGGCTCTACTTCGGCGCCTACGCCACGCTCAACACCACCAACACCAGCGACTCCGGCCCGGTGCAGTCCACGCCGTTCATCGTCAACCCGGCGCTGCCGACCATGTACTACCTCAACATGACGGGCATCACCGTCGGCGGCGACCTGCTGCCCATCGAGCCGTGGGTGTTCGCCATCAACGACACCGACGGCACGGGCGGGGTCATCATCGACTCGGGAGCCACGATCACGTACCTGGCGCAGCCCGCGTACGGCATGGTGCACGACGCGTTCGTCGCGCTCGTCGGCCTGCCCCTGGTGAACGCCACGTCGCCGGACGACGTCCTGGACACGTGCTTCAAGTGGCCGCCGCCACCGCGCAAGAAGGTGACCATGCCGGAGCTCGTGTTCCACTTCGAAGGGGCCGACATGGAGCTGCCGCTGGAGAACTACATGCTCATCGACGGCGGCACGGGGAACCTCTGCCTCGCCATGGCGCCGTCCGACGACGGCTCCATCCTCGGGAGCTTCCAGCACAGCAACTTCCACGTGCTCTACGACAACGAGAACAGCCTCTTGTCCTTCATCCCCGCGCCCTGCAATCTGATCTAGTCGCAGCTCTGCTCACGCATGCACGTCTAGCTCCTTCTTCATTTTCTGCTGATATACGTTTATGCATAATTCCGCCATTTTCATTTCTGTTTTCGTAGTTACTTGGCACGCGGGGTTTTAATTAACTCTAGGTTGATGATCGATCTGTATCTGCGATATTTCGATCGATGTATGGTTCTCCCATTAATCATCTGATGTAATTTGTACCATGTGTACTGCTGTGTGCAAGTGATCCTTCTCAAGAACTAATCCCTTTTTTGCGGAGATTTTCAGGAATTAATCCAGATGAGATTTCATGAGCAAGTCAAACATGACATGAGTATAGTATGTGTTCTCGATTACAAATGAGATCTTGAACTGATTCTTGCCTGACTTGTCTCCCTTTGTTTTTGCTTGCAAAATGGTATGTGACGATTAGCTCATGCGTGTTGTGTTTATAAACAGTTTTCTTGCGAGTATAATTTCGGTTACCAAACTATTTCGGCCACTACCGAACTCCCGTGATATCGGTTTTTATTTCGGCCACAGGACCAAAATTGTCTCGCAAATTCATTTTAATATTACAAAATTGTTTTTTATATTTATTTGAATTCATGAATGCTTTGAAATGTTTTTTTACCAAATCACTGAAATCAGTGAATTTCCATAAAATTTCTCATTGAAAGTAATCCCCGTCCGGCTGGGGCGGAGCCAGGATTTGACTATAAGGGGGGCGAAGAAGAAAAAATGACAATTTATGAAAAAAATATTATGAGCGGGTCGATAACCTTATATCAAGCTTTAACCATTATATAATTTGCAACTTTAGTGAAAATACTCCATTTCATCTCGTACTAACTTAAATGTAGCTCTGCGTCTATAATGAATAAAATTTAGTTACTTAAGTATGGTGTATTTCTCTTCATCTTCACAAAACTTACAATAAATAAATAAATTTAATTTTTCAGGTACTCTCTAGCCATGTGCAATTATATAGGTCAGTATAAAACAATACGCAAATTGCAAATTGATCTAGCAAAAAATTGTATCCAAGTAGATGTATGTAGTCCATATACCAGAGGGCTCACGTCAAACCTGAGCCGTGGCGTCATAGATATTTGGTGGGTGGCGGCCACCTGGTAGTGGTAGGGAGTGACGGCAAGCGGACGGCGGCCACGCCTGAACCGGTCACCGATGGCTCGATGAAGATCTAGCGCTTGCGGCCGGCGGCGGTTGAGTTGGAGCAGAAAAGGAACAGAAAGAAGTCGCTGTACGCCTGTATTTCAGACGGATCAATTGTGTATGCGCCGATAGATCACCCATATTCTCTCGTAGATCACTGCTGCCATCGTGATGGGCTAATTGTTTTGGGCTGGGTCACACAAGAGCTGTGCACTCGACATTAGCACCCGTCCTTCCTAGTGGCCGGTCCTAATTAATGGTTAACATTAAACTACTGTACATAATCCCCTCTGCAAATCCAGGGGGGGCGATGCATGGGGGTCTAGCCCCCTGTCTCCGCCCCTGCCGTCCGGTTCTTTGGACTGGCCGGCTCATTGGCTTGCCAGTTTAACTCCTGCGGTAATCATTTAAAAAAAGAAACCTTTGAAAGGTCACTACATGCGCGTTAACGTTTCGCTACTTGGTGCATTCTAGGTAATAAATAGCGTGCTATAAGAAATAGCGCCGGCCTTCTCCAGATGCTATACAAGTGATAACAGGCTAATAGCCATTTTTTAATAGTTTTTTGAAAAAAATAACATGTATAGCTCAGAAATAAAGAATTTCAACAAAAATAAAAAATATAGTCCAAAAATGGCAAAACAATATATGCTTAACCACATATAAAAATTGTTCACCATATTTTTAGAAGCCTAACATCAACATCCACATAGCAACACCATAGTATAAATTATTTATTCAAAATCTGAACATTAGCGATGTCATCTTCCGATTTAGAAGATGATCCAACAGATTGCGATTCATCACCACTACAAATAGGTAGCAACTTCTTCTTCTTGCTAAGTGAAAAAAACAGTTCTTTGAGCCGATAGGCTAGAAAATAATAGTGTGCTATAATGCTATGATGGTTTAGCGCAATATAGCGTGCTATCTATTATATACTAAAAGCAAAATGAGGAAAATTTCGAGGCACCACGTTAAGCCACATAGGTTATAAATATATAATCCGTTGATTTTTGTTGTGATGGTTGAGATTAAAAGATGGAAACGTTACGTACAACATTAATATGTACAAACAAATCGTTTTCAACACGTAAACCAAATCATGTCACGTTTCCTTAAAAAAAAACATGTAACGTGCACACAATTACATGTCATGCATCGCATTTCCTCAGAGTATATGTCCGCTTCCGGCCGGACGTATAATTAGCCGGTCGATTGGCGCTTTCCGGCCGAACATATAATTAGCCAAGCTGGTCGGACGTATAAGCTGATCGGGCATATAAGCTGATCGATCAGACATATAGCTAGCTGATCAATGATCAGTAATACCATATGCTCTCTTAGAACAGGTCGCTCAAGAATAGATTTTTATCTTACTTTGAAAGATTTAATTATTAACTATACATGTCTTGAAGAATAACACGATCCATAATCTCTAACTGATAGTTGGTAAAAAAAACCAATTCCCCTAAGTCAATGAAAGGTGTGCGTGTTCAATATCATAAGAAAATATTATATATTGCTTAATTGGACCCGAGAATAAAAAGGAGTTGGCCGAACTGAGTACGTTTTTCTTAATCTTTACTTCTTTTTATCTTTACGTCCTATCTTTAAATCCGGCAAGCCGTAGCGCTAATTGCATTGTGCGTATAATATCGCTTATCCACCACGTAAATAACTCCGACCCACCATGATGGAACAGAAAAAAAAGATGTCCATCCACAATTTTTAGGAACAAAGGAAAGAAGGAGATAACAAAAACGGTTGTCCAGTGTGTAAAATGGGCATACACATTTATATACATGAAAAGCAAGTAAAAATTCAAAATACAAACATAATGTTATTATTTATACATGTTTGAGTAATAATAGAAATTTCATCACAATTGAAAAATATTTTACATGGCCACTTATGCATACAAGATTGGCAACCAAACATTATAAATGATATTATTCGGGATCTATTTGCGCAAGACATGAAGAGCAAACAAATATTGCCCTATTTTTTTCAAAGACACTCAACGGGTGACCGATACTTGCATGCGCAAATACATCCATCAAAATTTGAGATGAAATTCAATTAAAATTATAAAATCATATATCATACAACTTTGGAGAGCAATATATCAATATATTACACATTTATTAGATACCAGAACGTACAATCATCAATAAAATGTTGTATGGTGGATCCTAATTATTAGATAGACACAAAAATATATACATATTGCGCCTTATTTAAAGATGTAACTCTTGAAGTGGCCCCGACTAATGACAATTTGATCTTTATATTCTTATCATTAATTAGTTTTGGGAGGATTTGAGTTTGTACTATGGTTGTTAGGTCGATGTTACATGGTAACACATACCTATGTGTGTGAGAGATAAAATGATGGCTTTAATATGAGAATTGATTCAACATCATGTTAAAACAACAACAAAAATCAATGATTTTATTACTGATAATTCATCCACAAATTTAAAATGCATATCATGAAAATGATATTTTATCAGCATAACATTTTGGTGGCTATAATTTCGTACCACATCCCATAAAAGTACCATTTAATCCGTCACTTCAATACTAATAAAGAAATGCCCTCGCATTTGCGAGGGCCGCCATGCTAGTTCACGTGAATAGCGCCATAGTGAGCAAAAGTTGTAAAATATAGCGTGGACTCTCCCGATATGCTATAGCATGCTATTAGCGCCGAAATAGCGCGCTATTTTTTCCATGATTCTAGTTCACACGTTCGCCCGTGAGTATGTGTATGCTCGCCAAGTATCGCCACAAGAATGAAACCGGGATGAGGATGAGAGAAAAGGGACATGGGAGGGTGGGAGCAGATGTTTTCCCTTTTATTTTTCTAATCCAAAGTTTCAAAACAAAATATCTTAACAATCTTTTGTCCAAATTACGAACCGTTTTCACTTTTGAGTTACTGGCGTCGAGATCTTTAAAACTAGATTCCATGTTGATAGGTTTTGACAAACTTTATTTTTGTACTACCAGTTGCAACGCGGATGTACTCCCAAGTGCAGCACGGATGTACTTTCAGATGCTGGGCGGATGTATTTTCACACGCAGCACAGATGTACTACCAGGTGCAAACGCGGATGTACTCCCAAGTGTGGTGCGGATGTACTCCCAGGTGCAGTGTGGATGTACTTTCAGATGCAGGGCGAATGTAGTTTCATGTGCATCACAGATGTACTCTAAGGTGCAAACGCATATGTACACACATGTGCAGCACAGATGTATTCCCAGGTGCAGCGGGGTGTACCTCGGGTTTTAGTGATTTATACTTTGAATTTTTTGTACTTTGTACTTACAAAGGTTGTACTTCGTGATTTGAGAGTTTTGTACTCCTGAATTTTTTTGTACTTCCGTAGCATACTATGAATGTTTGGAAGAAAAAACGAAACTACAAAACACGAGTACAAAATTACACAGGACAGACGTGATATCGATCGTGAAATTGGTCTCTCCTTCTCACGTGAACAATTTTGTACTAATCTATTTTCCCACGTGAAGTTTTGGTCTCTCTTATGTACGCGCAAACTGGGACACGCGTCGAGCGCGCAGTGTGTCAGTTGAACGACGCTCTGCGGGATGCGACCTTCGCCAAGGGATTCTTTTACCTAATTGCACCCAACTCCTACAAACTGGGGCTTGCTCATAAGCCAGTGGGCCATGATTGCCTCTCATAAAATGGCACATTCGCATGGCCCGGCGATATACAACTCGCGCGGCCTGCTCAGCAGCGTCAGCTGCACATGTTAGCTCTAAAGTGAACTTTGATGGAACCTACATAAAAAGGGTAAATTCTCGGTGTACTTCGCGTATAAAAAAATTTCATTCACACGTGGTAGTAATAAGTAAAAAACACACTTGAAAATAAAGCTACCACCGAAAATTAAAATCTTTAGGAGGTATGTTCAGAGAGGTGCAACTACATGGTCCATCTCCAGATGCTTTGAACTCATATGGGTGGGAACTTTGGCTTATTATGATTGCTATGACTATGTAGAGATG